>JAKSZT010054226.1:8620756-8965426 GCA_026826555.1 Tolypeutes matacus
GAGAGAGAGAGAGAGAGAGAGAGAGAGAGAGAGAGAGAGAGAGAGAGAGAAAGTTAGGTAGCTAGTTAGTTCTAGGCTATTCAGTTTTCTGACTGCACCTCTTTCCCAAAGCCTGAATGACACATCCAATTGTGAGAAGTTTTGCCTGCTTCACTTTTCTCCATTCTTGGACACTTAAGAATGTGTCCTAATAAAAAGCCCCCCCCCAAAGTTACAAATTTCTTCAAACTTTATTGATACACTGCACAATCACAACCATCTCATATTCATCCTGAATTAGAAAAGGTTACAACTACAATGTAACATGCACAAAATCCAGGTAGTATATTCACCCTTAATACAATTATTGACAGAATCAAGTCTTCATTGATATTTGAAGGAAGAAAAAAAAAAAAAAAACAAGAATGAAGAAATAAAAGAAAAATAACTCTAGAAGTTATACTCTTGTATCATGTGATAAATTTTTAAAGCATTTGAACATAGATTTGTTGTAAGGATAATTGTGAGCATGGGCACACCCATTGTCTGACACAGCTATAACGGCACCATTGATAAGTCATATATATATATATATTTTAATCTAGAGAACTCTGAACTTAACAGTTACATTTTCATACATCCACACATTCCTCACAACTGCACTTTACAGGCCACAAAAATTTTCGAATGATTAAAAATGCTCCCTTCAACTAACATAAGGGCAGCTATTATTACTTATCATTGTTATTAATAATATCCTTATAAATCTGCCAGATCATGTAGAATGTGGCTCCAAAAGGATGATAACAGGTTCGCCATCCTTCTTTCTCCACCCAGTGCTATGGATCAACTGTGTGCCTTTAAAGGGGTACCATTGAAAGGAATAAAAAGAATCCCCTTCAAAATGCTGAAAATGAAGCTTCACTGATGACTTTCAGGATGAAGACAATTGTATCTAATGACGTCCACTCTACGTTCCTTTGGACTCTGAGTATCCTGCACCTGAAGGCTAAATGGCACTGGTTCAACCATATCTTTGTACCACAGCTTTTCACTGCAAATCTATTTCTTCCTCTTTTCATTTACTTCTCTTTAAGTGAGCAAAGAGGGAAATGAGACCAGCATTTTCATTTGTTTGATTTTAGTGATCATTAAGAATTCTTATTATATCATCTCTTTTTTAAAAAATGTTGCCAGTTTCTTCCATCCACCTGTGAAGTTTTACTGCAACTGCTCAAATTTATTTATCTTAAAAGAAAAAGACAGGGAAGCTCTGGGTAGTAAGAGAGGAGGCAGTTAGGCATGAGAGTTTCCGGGAAGAGAGGTGGTGGAAAATGAAAACTAAAAAGATTCTCATCATTAGAAAATAAAAATAATTGTTTTGGTCAAAAAGCAGAATGGTATGCCTCTTCTACTTATTGTAAAGGAACCAAAATTTGTTTATGCTTGCCTGGTTCTGGTAATGGCAAAGCCAGTGTTCTCCTGGTGGAGATCATCATCCAATTGGGAAATATGGCCCCACCACCATATCTCACCTCATCTTGAGCCATTCCTCACTGCCCTCTTCCAATGGGGCTGAGAGAGCCATACAAAGACACAGAAGAAAGGACATTTATGCTAGCACTGGAAACATCAACCAAAGCTTGAGGATTTTGTTTGCAGTGCCTCCTGATGCACCGGCAGTGACAACCCTGTTTGGGATTGACTGCCCATGTCAGGGTTCTTTGCTTCTTCTGACATTAGGTAGAACTTACTAACTCCTCTGCATTGAGAACCAGTTGCTGCATTGATACAGAAACAGATGCTTAAACTCAGCCTCGGTGGTGGAGCAGCAGACACAGTGCCAGAGCTCACTTCTCTCCCCAGGTTTTGATAACTATATAGCCTGTGAATCAAATTCCATAATGGGAGACCTAGTCCTGAGAAAGAAGCCAGGTCCTTTCTGGGCACAAAGCATGATGGCTTCTTCTGTTCATTTGTACACAATTGCAACAATGCCACCACGCACAATGCTTTATTCATAAAATTGGTGCAAGTTTGGACAACTGCTTCCTATGTGTTCCCCCGCTCCCCAATTCAAATAATAATGAGAAAAACCAAATGTGGATAGACTTGTAGATGACTATCAGGCACTTGATATTGACATACTGAAAAACAAGTTTGCCCAGAGCCTTGACGTGAGCACTTGAATCAGCATCCCTTTGGTGGTTGAACATACTAACTTCTTTGGGGGAAGGGGAAGACGGGTTTCAGAGTAACTACATTGCTGAATTCCTCTCACCTAAACTCCTGGAAAGCCTTATCTGGTTTCCTTCCTGTGTGGAAAACCTGGGAAGAGGTACAGGTTGCTTAGATATTTGTTTATTTTTTGTCCCTGATGCCCGCCTCCTACCCCCAACCACTGATACTCTAAGCAAATTGATCCAGCAGGCTATATGCAAAGGTGAAAATGTGTATGTAAGTTGTGGCTATTGTCTTCAGTAAGCATTAGATGTTCTCGATGCATCAAAATGTTTGGTAACAGCTGCTGTTGTATGGAGCCAACCCCATCAAACTGACCCAAAGAAAACAAGCAGAAGCACATCTCCTGTGAAGAAAAGTCATTTTCATTCCCAGTGCCCCAGTTGCTTTAGGTCTTATTTAACTGGTTTCCTTGATCCTAGAGGGAAGAGAATTGACTGTAGGATTTGTTTTCTCTGTGATGTGTGTGTGGAACAGGTGCTTCTTGGCACCCGGTGCAAGGGAACAGCAGAGTTCCATGGTGATTCTGAGACCAGTCCTCGCTGTGTTTGGAGGTGGAGATGACCTTCTTGGCCAGAGGAGGTTGGACTGCTTCCTTTAGACAAAGTCTTGGAGTGTAGAACACAGGCAGCTTGTATGTGGCTAGCAGCATGTTCTCAAAGACCCCCCAGTTCCTCAAAACTCCACATTTACTGTACTCCAAAAGCAACACATTTTTTATCAGCAGAGGCACTCAATCGACAATGTTTAATTCTCTCCCAGCATCTGACCCCAACCCGACTCAGGTGCTGAATGCGGTGACAGATGGGAAGCATTTCTGTCTGATCTATCATTTTTTTCTCTGCACCTCTTCACAATTGTTCCTAGGACATGAAACAGGCAGGCTGCTTTTCACACATCCCTTACACTCCCAGAATTTGGTTCCTGGTAGCTCACTGGGAAATGCAGATGTCTGTTTACTGCTGGAAAATGTAATATTAATTTGACTCATAGCAGCTCCAACCTTTCTGACTGTGCTTAGCTTTTCATATTGCACAATAGCCTGTGTTTGTGTGCCATCATGGACAAAAAAAAAAAAGAAGCTACTTATATCAGAAGTTCATTAAACATGAAGGGAATGGGGCTCTACATGTCTCTTATTTATTTATCAATTTTCTAGACTGTGGACCTGAAAATGTTCTCCAATTGAGGGCAGGGAGGGTTTGTGAGAAAACCATTGTTGATTCTGCCTTCACATTCTCTTTAGTAGGTCATCCTTGAAGCACATGAAAAAAGTAACACAACCTTGCATGGTCTTCACTGTTATTTGTGAGACCATAGGCACTCTTGTTGGCTGGGTCCCCCTTGTCCCAGTAGACAGTGCAGAAATGCTAGGCCAGCTCTTGTTTGCAAACTGGATCTGCTTTGTATATGGTGTCTGGTGGCATTGTCCCCCACAACTGCTGGAGTTAGAGCCCGCCTCTGAGCTTACTGTGTGCTACTTACACTTTCCCCCTGTTTGCAGTGTTGTGTTCATCAAGTGCTTGGAAATTAAGTCAGTTGCTCAAGTGCCCTCAGCTCAGAAGAGCTTTCTGAAACAAATGCCAGAGTTTTCAACACGCCTGCCATGTAATTGGCCTCCACCAGCTTTTTACTGGATAAATTTCCAAGCAGATTAACTTCAACTGGAACATAGAGGGGCCAAGAGCCAAAGTCATCACTTTCGGACAGGTACTGCTCTCTTCAACTGTGGAGGCAAGGAGGTGTGCTTTCTCTTGCTATTAAAGAAGGCCAGCCATGAAGTCCCAGAGGTTCCTGACATGCACTTTCTTGAAAGTTTGAAAGAAGCATGAAGGTTGCTGCCTTGATCCTTCAAGTGTAAAAGAGAAAGCATAGTACTATTCAAGGCTTTTCCAGAGCCAACCTGCTTCCCAAGAAATTTTGTTTTTTAGGACCCACAGTCTCTTTTGGGAGAGACAAGATCCTTATATTGCTACTTTGGCCCAACTATGAACAGAGATTACTTTGGGTGGATGGGATACAACATTTCAAAGAATCCGTGGTATGGCACAAGGTGTTGCTTTTCTGTGTCATTGGATTTCACGTGAGAAGCTGAAAGGTAACTTTGAAGGTGCTGAAGTCTGCTGATGGTGGAGGAGAAATGAATAGAGTAGGACAGACACAACTGGATTAGAAATTAAAATGGTGATGAATAGATAGTGAGTAGTGGGGAGAGAAATAGAAAGATGAGTTAGATAATTACATTGATAGATTGATAAATAGAGTAAACAGATTGCTGAAGAGGAAGATAGGTGGGCAGATAATTGGATGGATAGATGAATCAGACAGCTGAGTGGATGGATAACCAGGTGATTACTTTGATAGATAGCCCTGATAAGACCGAAGGAATCCGCCATCTATCCATCATTCTTTACGACCTGGCTAGCATTCATTAAAGAGAAGTACTATCCTCAAAATGCCTCTAACTTTTTTTTGGTCACTTGTCTTATAAATTTTTAGTATTGGGTTGCATCCTTAAGCCTCACACCTCTAATCCCTGTGGCTGGTGTAAGAAGCCAGAGGGCAGAGTGACTAGAGAAGACATCAAGGTATATGCATATTTGTGCGCATCTAGATAGATTGAGATGACTTCCCAGAAAGAAAAGATGTGAACCCTAGTGTAATTATATAATAATAAACATGGATGGGGGAAGATATGTACATTATAATCAGGAAAATGGGCCAAAGCTTAAAAGACAGTGGCAATAGGACCCATGGAGCTACCTCTGTCTGTGCACTGTTTTATGAGTCAACTTGTGTCTTTAGGGTGTTCATCATGAGGCACATATTTGCCCAAATGGAACTTATGGTTTGGGGTGTTTGGGGGATTAGTGGTGGTGGTGGTGATTATGGGAGAGAAGTAGAGAAGGAAGGGCCAAGGTAGCAGGAACAGATTCCATTTTTGAACAAACAAATGGATGATTTTCCTATACATGGTAGAACCCTGACTGCCCCTCCTCCAACCCCACTCATCCAATCTGAAAACAAAAAAATAAACAATTAAACAAACAAACAGAAACAAATTTAAAAAAGTAAAAAACAAAACAAAACAAGAACAGAAACAAACAGAAAAAGCCCAAACTGGTTTGCCCTCCGCAGTGTAGATTAAAGTCTGTGATATGGAGAAGCAAGCGTTGCTCAGAGGAACCTATGGTTTCTTATCAAAACTTGATGAAGAAGTGGGCAAAGAGAGTCCCTGATAGCCAGAGACAAGCCAGCGCTCTAGAGGCAGAGTTTACTCCATCAATGACGGCTCCTGGCCCTGTGCAGGAAAAGAGAGACAGACCCGTTAGCACCCATCCCAAGTGAGCACATCTGTGCACTGACAAGCAGAAACCCAGCCATGCTTCACTGTGAGCAATCCCCCACCTCCACTCCCATAACACTCACACTGGACAAAGGGAAAGGGCCTGATGGAATGGATGTCAAAACACAAAATGTCATATCACTGGTACTCCTTGGGAACCACTCTGATTTTGAAATACTCAGGGTTAAAAAATAGATGGGTAAGTTGACTTGGATCATGTTGGCTTGTGGGCCAAAATGGTAGGCAACACACAGGGCTAAATGGTATAGCAGGACCTGGTGGCCACTCCATGTTCTGTTCCTAGAGAAACATCCAGAACAGACAGGGAAGAGAGGGGTAAAATGTGGACATGGAAGACACGTTCCAGAGTGGCAAGAAGCAGTTGGTGGGGAAGAAGGGCAGAGGGATGAAAACATTATGGGATTCACAGGAGCTAAGTGTGCTCGTGAGACATACTTTTTCATGCTCAGCATGGGTGACTCAGGTCTTGTGGAGGTGCTCCCTGAAGTAGCTTAGGAACAATGAATACATGGTACTCTGGAGTTTAAAGACTATGATTGGGTTTATTCCAGTGGTCAGTGGCACCTCTCCAAATGCATCAAAAATGATGTAGCATTCTCAGTCCAAACTGCCACATAATCATTCTCCTTAAGTAGTACTCCCTTGACTGCTTTTTCTCTTCTTTCCTCTCTCTGTTCCTTCGTACATCCTAAATGAATCACGCACAGTTGCAGCATGAAATAGGACCATGGAAACACACATGCTATACCAGTCCCCTCACATACTAAGTCTCAAGAAGAGAAACCACGGGAACTGTGGCTGCCCATGCCTGTTGTAAATGCCCAGGGTGGTGACTAACTCTGCCTCCAGGCTCTGCCATCACAAGTATTTGTGAGCTACAAGTTCTTAGGGTCATAAGCAAGGCCAGTAGAGTGCCAGCAAAGCACAATTGGATACAACCAAGGGATTAAGTGCCATCAAGAGATATTCCTGTGAAACCAGCAGCATGGGGGAAATTTTTCAAGCAGAAGTCAGTATGCTTCTTCCACCACCTCAAGCCTGTTCCATCCTGTCTCTATTGTCCTATTGGTAACAGGCATGGGTTCTTTAGAAGCTTAAGGAATGAAGGATGCCCTCAGACAGCATCCAAATCATCCTGCCTGTCAACACAATGACATGGTTCCCTGCTTGCCTTGGTAGGGTGCTGTAGCTAAGCTTCTGCTTGCAGAAGTTCCGGTCTTCCCCTTCAGCCATGAGCATCTAGACTGTCCCTACTCCAGGGGTTTTAACACGGACACTATTTCTTCCTCTGGTTTGCAATATATACAATGCTCTTAACTAAAAGCTCACATTCACTCAATAGCTTGAGGGCCTGGCTCATCTGTTGTGTAGTGAGTTATTCAGTATTCACAGGCAAGGACAGGCTCCCAGGCCTAGTAAAGTGCTATAATCTCCATGGAGGTCTCCATAAATATTTCTAAAAAGTGGCAGCTGGGTTCTGGGGCCTCCACAAGTCCAGACACATGTCCTAAGAAAGGCCAAAAGTTGAAGCTCAAGGTCATTCCCTACATTGAGTAATTGTCTTCTGGAAAAGATGAATGGATTATATTTTAATGAGTTTATAAGGAAATGAACAATGAGGATTTGTAAGGTCCCTGGGTCTCTTAAAATAGTATTTTTCACTTGTGTTTTTATATACATGTAGCATGTATATTAGACTATTTATATATGTATGTACATATGTACATGTGTGTATATATGTGTTTGTGTGTATATACATAAATATATATATACACACAACCAGTATAATTTATGTTGGCATTGACTTAAGAAAGAGTTGAAGCTCTAATCTACTCCATTCTAGAGAGATATGAGATATGTCTTTAGTGTAGGAATCACATTATTCCAAATTCTACCAATGGAGCTTAGCATTTCTATATAACTCATCCTATCACCTAAGTCAGGATATAGCTAACTCAAAGAAGGGAGGAGAAATTCATAAGGAAAGCAAACCATGAATGAATGAGATATGGTGAGATAAAGAAGCAAAGTCATAAAGAGAAATGGTTGCTTCTGGTGGCATGTAGCTCAGTGCCAACATCAGCTGTCCTAGCCAACAACATCTGTCCTAAGATGTTCTGTGCAGATTAGGTGGAAGGTTTCCAGCCACAGCTCAGCTTCTGTTCAGTATTCCAGAGAGTTTAACTCACAGATTTCTTATGACAATGGCAATAATATGAATTATTATTTTGCTTTTTGCATGGCAAGCATGCTTCCAATTGTTAAACTTATATAAACTCACTCTTTTAATACTTGCGACAACCTTATAAGCAATATCTTATCCTTATTCTCATTTTATAAATAAGGAGGCTGAGGAGCAAAGGAGCTAAGCAAATTGCCTGTGGTCATACAAAATAGACACCTGGAGCTTGATGAGAACTGAGGCCCAGAGCTTGTGTCCTCGATTATTTATACTCTATATTCTCTCTGCAGAAAATAACCATGGGTTCATGTTGTGCAGATACCACAGTGGTGTTTGCTGAGAGGGACAGCAGCCTGGGGGTCTCAAGGTTTGATTTCTATATGTGACTCTGCTGCTCCCACCTGTGGGATGGCCCCTCCTTGGGCCTTGGTTTTCCCATCTGCCTGGGTTGGGATGATCTCTATGACCTTCTGCTATTAGCTTTCTGAGTTCTTGTATGAATGAAAACTGCTTCTGGTGCTGGAAGGGACAGATTGTCTTCTTCAGTAGATACACAGAAATCGGCACTCTGTCTTTTGTAGCCCTGAATGCTATCTCCTCCTGAGATAGCATTTTTCAGGGGCAAACTGAATGTGAGGACAGGTAATTATGACCTTTCCCCTTATTCTGTCCATCCTCCTTCACCCATTGCAGTGTTAAAAAATTAATTGCTTCCTTCATTCTTTGATGGTGAGCATCTTTGAAAGTAAAAGTTTAAATGCTGATACAAAATCACAAAACAAAGTATGAATGACGACAGCATCCACATCAAGAAAATACCAAGGGAACAGATGTGCAGAGAAAAACAAGTTAGTCTTCAGTGTATAGAAAGAAGAGTTAGAGAGGAAGAAATGATTAACAGGTAAATTTCAGAAATGGCAAAATGGCAGAAAGGTCAATTGGTGCATGAACCATGGGCTGAGGAAGTAGTATATGACTAGACACAAATCTAAGCAGTGAGACAAAAATAATAACAATAAACAAGTAAGTAGGTAAACAAAACTGAAATCCACCTTTGAGAAGCTATGTATCTTGATAAATAGCATATAGTAAATATTAGATTTTTAAAGCCAAATTTGATTGAGGTCTTACAATATGATTAAGCCATGCCTAGCTATCCTGGACCTAAGAGTTTACTGCAACATACTGGGGGAGGCTCATCATCTTTTGAAGTGGCAGGTGTAGGAAATCAAAACACCCAAACTCAGCTTAAAGCTCCCTGAAAAAATATATAAGCTAACTGATGAGATCCTGCCTTGTAAGAGATTCTGAAGCTTAAAAATGGAGTGTACATTATAAGTGATAATGGGATTGCAATACATCACCGTTTTTCCTTTCCACAACTGTACTGAAAATATGGCATGGTTCTTCAGCAACAGTAAACTGTATAGCTGTAATGCTAAAATGGCAGGTGGTAGGGTGATCACTTTAAACATAAAACCCCACAGGCAAGTGTAATTTGGTGATAGCACAGTGAGATCAATGGAATATCTGAAGTCTAAGAAAATGCAGTTTTGTTCTGAAATCTGGATAGGTTTTATAAGTATGATTATGAACTGAATGACCTTCTTAGTGAGGAACCAAAAGCATAATGATGTTCTTGGTGATTAAAAGAGGAACAAGGAAATCTAATTAGAGGATGGATACGTTACCCTTGTTGGTGAAATATAAAACCTATTTTCAGCAGTGCCGGCTGATGAAGGCGCATCATTCCCCTTCAAAGGGAACTTTTCCTCCATTGTCTTTAATTACAGTGGCAAACAAGGCACTGTGTTGTTTTACAAGTAAGATTAGCAGGGATTTGCAGCACAACCAAGACCTGCCGATAAAAAGGCACAATGGCAACCATCTTCAATTTGTTCTCTTTAACACTCCGTCTTTTGGTTTTACCACAAAGACTAAAGCTTAAGAAGTTAGAACCAGAAATTCATTCAAATCTGTCAGTTCATCACAAATCTGAAAGAGACAAGACTTTAGTCTTTGATGAACCACGAGCTCTGGTGTCTGTGCTGACATCAGCACGGGCTGAATGCTCCGTGTTAAACTCTGCTTAAGCTAATAGCCAGATGTCAATGATTCAGATAGAGGAGGGGAGAATGACAAGGAGCCTCATCAGAAATGAAATGTGAAATGTCTGCATATTTTTTCTAACATGTTGACATTTTGCAGGTTGGGGAAAATACAAATGATTATGCTGCTGTCATCAGCCAAAAGCAATGGTATTTCTCTCTGACTCATTCCCTCCCACCTGGATTTAAATTGTGGATTTGGAAAATAAAAAGCATATACGTTATCAGCAGGAAATGGACAAATATGTATGCTTTTGATGTCTCTGCAAGAAGAAATCTTGTGATGAACTTCTTTCTAAATAGTGAATTAGAAGACTTGATAGAGTCTTTCTCACACAGAAAACCTGGGGTAGGTGAGTAGGGGTACTAAATTTCAAATTAGAATCAGGATATATTGGGAGGCTGGAATACAGGGGGAAGAGGTAGGGAAATGGTTATTTGGATTCCCCGGGGGGATAGGACTACGACAATTCCTTTTGAATATTTGTGTTTTCTTTGATTAGTGAAGATTTTCAAACTGTATACAAGTGATGACTGATGCTCCCATTGACTGGAAGATATATTTATTAATTCAACAAACATTTGCTGGGCAACACCCATTGCAAGATACAGTGATATGACCTCTCAGTGCAGAAACAGACACAAAGAAAGTACAAGCCTAAGGGCAAGACACCATGAGATCCCCAAATAGGAAGGGATTCATTCTTCAGAGGGCTTCAAAAGTGCTTTCTAGAAGGAGTGCCATTGAAGAAAGACTAGAGGGATAAGTAAGATTTTTATCAGGAGGATAAAAGGGCAAATTTTCCCATCTGTGACCTCAAAATATATAGGAAGAAATTATACACCTTTGGGGTAGAAACAGGATTAGAAGTTAGACAGACCTGACTGCGTAGCCACTTCCTACCTGTGGGGATTCAGTCAAATCTCTGAGCTACAGGTTTTTCTTCTGTGAAATGGAAATATTAATCATGACTACTTACAAAGTTTCTTGGGAACTTAAAGCTATGCTAATAAGTGGAAGCTTCATTCCTCCAGCATGGCACTTAAAAGATTCTATAGTAATTGTCTATTTATTTGTTTTACAAGATTAGAAACTTTGGTCTTCTTTGTATCTGCATCCTTAGTTTAATTCTGGGCATATAGTAGATACTAAACAAATACCTGCTGAATGAACGAGTGAATGGATGATTACAAAGAGCAGAAACCACATGAGCTCAAGCTTTGTGTGTGACTGGGATCTGGTGTTCTGGGGAACGGGATGATCCAGCCTCATGTGTGCCTAAAACAATGGAGAAATTTGAGGCTCTAAGGGTGGATTGATCTCAGAGCAAGAACAGAGAATAGAGAGCCATGCTTTTATTGTGGGCAGACGTTTTCAGTAAGGGTGTGACAAAGTCTGTTCTGAGTTTAGGTAGGTAGCTTGGTCCCACTGTAGCAATCAGATTCGAGAAGGAAATACCAAAGATGGAACACCCAGTTCAGAGAATATCATAATTATCCAGGAGAGACACATGTCACAGTGCATGTGAGAATTCAGAGTGGATGGTGCAAAAGAAAGCCTGCAACCTACTTCATAGGATTCATTGACTGAAAGATGGAAGGGGTAAAAGAGTGGAAGACATCAAAAATGACTGGATTCTAGTGAGTGTGTGTGATGTGAAGGTATACATTAAGGGGAGGGGTGCTCAGGAGATAAACGTTGAGCTTTTTGTAGAACATTCAGGTAGGGAGAGTGGTTTTAGCTGAAAATTCAGGAGGCAGCTAGAGATACAGATCTGGGAGTTATCAATCTATTTATCAGAGGCAATCAAGCGTCAATGTGCGTAGAGTCTTCCCAAGAGAGCTTGCTTTTTAAACATATTCCTAGGACTTTCCCTAGAGATTCTTATTAAATGGGGTGAGGGCAAGGCCAAGGAAACTTTATTTCTAAGGTAACTAAAGTGAGTCTAATTCAGACTAAGGAATACTGCAAGCTTTTGAAGACACTGAAGACCCTTCTCTTGCTTGTCATTCTATCCCTGGACAGACTCATGGGGGAGTGGTGGAACAGAGAAGGAGACTGAAGAGAAGTGGTAAGAGCAACATCATCACAAGGTCATATCCCAGAAGCCAGGAATTGGGAGATGGGGAGGGTCGAATGTGGCAGTGACATGGTCTGGTCTGAACCTGAGTGGACGTTGGGTGAGGAGGGAGGTAGATTGTGCGGTCTGAGGTGTGAATGGGGTTGGAGTGGAGACCATGAGGTAAGGAAAGTAAAGATATGGGACAGCTCATGGAGGGCAGACCTCTGGAAGTTGGAAGAGAATCCTCAGATCCCCATGCCCCCTCTCCCTTCTCACTTGGGGAGCCACCTGAGGGAAAGGTGGGATTGTTAAGACAACACGATGGAGTGAAAGGAGAAGAATTGAGGCACAAGTGCATGAAATGAGGGGGTAAGAGGCCTGGGAATGCTCCTTCTAGAAGGTTTGGAGGTGCACTAGTTGAAGAAAATCCAATTTTGAGAGCAAGACTGAAATATATTTATTTATTCTGGATGAAAGGCCATTAGCAAAAGAAAATCCAGATTCTGTCCTCCTAGCATCCAAGTCTGTGGAGGTGGGGAGTGGTCACCACTGCTCTGAATGGGCTAAGGCTTTGTCTGAGGAAACCTCCAGAACCAGACCTCAATTTACCTTGAGCATTTTGCCATTTTCATTTGCAATGACAACATTTCTATGAATTGTCACTCTTTCTGATTCTTAACTTTTAACTTCACTCATTTGTGTCATTACAATTTCACAGATATAATGTGAGAAATCTGTTTTTCTCTTGGCCGCATCCCTCTCCTTCCTGGCTTCCTTTGAACCCTCTGTCCCCCTCCCCTTCCAGTTCTAGGAATCCAGGCATTTATATGCCTCATTAAGCTCATAACATTTTCTGCAGTGCAGGATGCCATCAAGTCCAGAATCTTTCCTCTTTGCACTGGAAGGACAGAGAGGTGGGGCCCAGGCTCAAGTCCCAGAGGAGGTAAAGTGGGTAGGCAAGTTGATTGAAAGTGAGAGGCACAGCTGTGGCCAGCCAGCTGAGCCAGAGAGGCATAGACTGTGCCCAGCCATCCCCCTGCTGCCTGCTGGCCTGGCAAGATTTCAAGGTGCTAGGGAATGGGTGGGCCTTGAAATGGCCGTGTCCACTCAGCAGAGCTTGCAGACACTTGGTACGGGCTTCTTTTCAATAGCTCAGGGAATGCCACATCATTTCCAAAGTTAAGAGTGTTAGGTTTTGGAGACCACTGTCCCTTACCCTGTCTTCTCATTATTTTGCAAATTAAAAACAGAAACTTCAAAGCTGACAGTAAAGACAGTTCATCTTGTTCTGTTCTTATATTTTACAGAAAACTGAGGACTGGAGAGAGTTAGGGCTTGTTTGTTTCAGGGTAGGAAGTGGAACCCAGCTTTCCTAGCTCCCACTATAGATCTCTCCTCTGCATTCTGCTGCCCTTCCCAGGGTCTGCAGTCACCCAGGGCTAAGGAAATTGGGTGATCTAATTGTCTAAAATGACACTTGAATTTGCACCCTGCCTCAGTGAGTGATAGATGAAAGGGCATCATAGGTTAATGCCAACCCTGCATTGGTCTTTGCTGATCACCCATCTACTTATGTTGCATCTCACGTTTTTCCTAATCCTTTCTTGTTTCAGCCCACTCACCAATCCATTGTCTTCATAATCTTTGTCTTCTATGTTCTTTTGAAATTACTTTTCTCCTATTTTCCTTTGTTCTCTGGATGTAGTTGTAGAAATATATGAAAGACGTACTTGTGAGAGGCCAATTAAGATTGTGTGTTGTGATGGCTTCACAGTGTGGAGTCAAAGGGATCTCACAGAAAACAAATCTACAGTGTTTGAGGGCAAACAGGAGTGCATGACTGGGAATGTGACATTTGTGTGTATGTGTGTGTGTGTGTGCATAAGAAACATGAATATATGAGTTGTAAATGTAAAAATGTTCCTTTCAAAAATAGGCTCAGGGTTAAGTTAGATAGGTAGAAAAGGGGAGACAATGGTCTGGGAATTTGGTCCAAGCAGGCACATTGTTGACACTGAGTTCCAGTCAGGTTATCCACCTTATGCCCATGATAAGGATTCCTAACATTTTATGTTAGATTAAACTATCTCTGAAGAGCTCAGACCCTGGGATCAGAGTGCACGGGCTTAAGTCCTAGCTCAAGTGCTTCTAGACCAGTGTGATTTGAAAAATCTGCCCAAGCTCTCAATTCCTTCATCTGTAAAATTGGAATGCATAGAGTCCCCACTTCAACGAGTTCCTAAATGAGATAAAACATGCAAACACTTAGCCTAGTGCCCCGGACATAGTAAGTGGTTGGTAATAAGCAGCCATACTTATGAGGCATTTAGGACTATAAAGAGCTTTCAAGACCAGCAGAAAAGGTTGACCAACTCTACAACAACTATGCTATCTCTTGCCACAGTGATTTTGCTGAAGCTTTTGCCACTCAGCCACAGAGTTAGAGAATTAGGCTATATGACCACAGAGGACATTGTACCCAAAATGCGTTCATGGATAAAGAAAAACAAGGACATTGAGATTGACTTTCCCAAAGCCCTAGAATCAGCCAGCAGCAGAGCCTTGTCTCAAACACTCATAGACCAACAGCCCCTAGTCAATTTAGTCACATTTCAGTTCCTAACAGCTGAACTCCTACTCCTGGTATCACAAACAAAAATCTTCTATATCTGCATATATTCATCCATCTGTTCATTCAACAAAATTTTCCTGATCAGCTACCATGTGTGGATAACTGTGCTAGGCCATGGGGTTCAACCAGAGATCCCAGTTCTACATGGTCTCTATGGTCATGAGCCTACAGGCTAAAAAACAGGAAGAGAGAGTTTAATCAACTGAACTAAATAAATAAACAGAAGTAGAATTGTTACTGGAACGTGAAGACTATAGGAACATGGAGTGTGTTGTGTCATCGTCAGGTTCTTGTCACTTGGAAGAGGTCCTGGTTCATACTAGGTGCTTGATGCATGTTTGGGGGATTGATGTAGTTGGGATGAGGAAAGGCTGCCCTGAGGAGGGGATGTTTGGACCAAGATCTGTAAAGTGAGTGGACACCAAACAAGATAAGGTGATTTATATGGATTGGCAGACACATGAGGTTTTGGAGGAATGGAAAGTGGAAGTCCAGTTGAGCTATAATTATGGCACAAAAAGAGCTAGTAGATACTAGTAGCAGTTATTATACCTTGTACTCATACCAAAGTTTTCAGTTTGTTCTACCACCTTGATGAATATGATATTATTCATACTCCCCAAATGGCATTCTTAAGCCATTGAGCCAAGAAATAGTGTTCCAATATGAGCTGAGTAAACTAACACCTGTAGTCCTTTGAGTTATCAAAGCCACACATCTAAACATAGCACAGAGGCAGATACTGATGCCCCAATTGCATACTTGAGGAAACTAAGGATCAGCAAGGTTAAGTAATTTGCACAAACCTATGTGTTGACATGGGCTGAGTTGGGATGTGACTCGACATGTTTATATGCATCTGTTGCCATCATCTACTATGATAGATGGCTAATGGCAGATGAGAGGACAAGAACCCAGGTCTTCTGGTTGTTAGTCCTAGGCTCCCTCTATTGGCCATCTTCTCTGCCACTGGCAACCACACTGATGACAGCCAATGCAGGGTCAGTTGCAGGGAGGACCCTGCCCACCCTTTCCCTAGAAAGGGAACAAAGGATGAACAAGGATGGACATGGCAGGGTTAGTGGTCTGTGATTGTCTCTGGATCCAAAGTTGTTAAACCTGATTCCAGGTCTGGAAAATTCAAATGTTACCAGTTTTTATGTGAATGAGATTGACATTGTAGAAAAGTGAGCTGGAAGGCTTCCAAGTGTGGAACCAAAGCTGAGCCCAGCTGCTTCTTCATCTGAATGTATGAGTAGGTGTGAAGGTGTGTGTACATGCATCTGTGAAAGAGTGTGGAGCATTTATGTGCATGTGAATGTGTGTGTGTCTCACTCTGTTTATCTTCTGGGTAAACACCCCAGTACCAGATGAAGGTTCCAAATCTGGTTCTACCAAGTGCCATTTTTTAGCTACATGTACTTGTGTGTTACTCAACCTTTTTGGTCCTTATTTAACTCAACTGTAAAATGAGGTTAACCATCTTGTACAGCACAAATATGGTAACTTAAACACATTAAATATCTGGTAAGTGGTGGATATTGCTGTGACGAACAAGGTCTCCAGGAATTTCTATTTTAACATAAAATTTTTAGAATTATGTCATTAGCGCTCTTTGCCTTGGGCTGAAAAAATAAACCATTCATACCGGGGTGACTTTCTCATGGAGACAATCATATAATAATCCATTTGGTCTCTGGGCTGTGTTTCTGTCAGTGCTGCTGTGTGCAGATATAGCAGAATACTGACCAAGTAGAAGTTTAAATTTGGGGGGCATAAACTTTTCCCTAAAACCTATAATATTTCAGATGCATGGGTACCAAAACTATCAAATTCTACCTGCTTGTTACTTAAACTATGCAAACCAGACCCCTTGAATTCTAATGAGAAGTAAGTCAGGGAGGTGGAACAGGCAAGCCTATCTTTGAAGTAGGCTTAAATTTAAAAGCATATGCATTCAGGCAGGCAGAGGAAGGAAGGAACATGCTGTACCCACCTGCCACTTCTGATGAGGGGCTTATTTCTAAGACACACACAGCACAATGCACACACAATGCAGAGAGAAAACAAAAGACATAGATCACACATTTCAGATGGTTGGTGGACAAAGTTTAGTCAATGTCAAAGCTGAAAGCCTGTTCAGGGTCTGAGGTACACATGGAAAACAGATACATCTTCTCCCTACTCATTAGACACTTCCCTCTAACCAAACCTCAGCAAATAAACAGTTACACAGACATGTAAAATATCACAAGCTGGCCATGGCACATGGTGTGGAATGTTGCACAAGGAGATGGACACAGCAGTGTGGCAAGATGGAGTGAGGGCTTCCAAGAAGGCCAACCATGGCTCTGGTGGCCTCTTCATCCATATGGAAGGGAAAGACCTTCAGAGCAGGGTTAGATGTTCCAGGTGTAAGTGGAAGAGTTCTCATGTTGAAAACTCAGACTTTGGCTCCATTCATTTCAATGAATGAGAGCATGGCATGAGGATTACGATGGCAGCAGTTGACATCATTAAAAACTATAAATATAACCCATAGAATCATAGACTCATACTATGAAAGCTATCGTAAAATTATATCTAATTTATCCACCCAGACTTTTAGATTGTACTACAGTTGAACTGTCCCATGGTTCTCTTTTCTTTATGGTAACTACAATACACCTTGCTTTAGAATTTGGTTTACTCCTATAATAAGGTGCAAACCTTGCATTTCAATAGACGAGGAGATATTAATTACCTAAAAATACCACTATATCGAAATGAGAAAGAAATGAGAAGGAGAAGCAGTTCTTATCTAAGGGTGGTGGCTAGAGCAATATGGTAGACATAGGCCAAGAAGATGGCACCTTCCTCCCTATGCCCGCTTCTTGGCTGAACCCATTGCATCCAGGCTTCCTGCACTCACCATACAATGTGATGCTGGCATTGGTGTTCCCAAGCTTATTTGTGGCCACACAAGTATAGTTCCCATAATCCTTTTCTGAAACATTGAAGAAAGTCAGAGTAGATATGTGGCCTTTGTTCTCAATCCTCATTCCATCCAGGCCAGTGGCCAACCTGCAACGAGAAAGTCTATTGGTCTATTTCTGATCTTTTTCTACAAAGTAGTTTAAACAACAGACATAGGTGGCTGATGGAGCTCAAGGTCAAAAAAGATTAAGTCTACAAAGAGCTCTCCTCTCCAAACCCCTGTCCTCTAACTAACCCAATTCTTCTAATTCAAACCATAAATATCATAGCCTCTAAAAGGATGGTCAAAAGATTTAATTTACTGGATGCTAGTTATCAAAGACTTCCATGCCTAAAACTAATCTCAGATTCTGAAACAAGGTCAATTCATTTTGCCTACTTCCCAACTTCCTCTATTATTTTTTTTTTCTGGTTCTAAAAGGAGAGGTTGTTACAAAGGAGGCTGTAACACATTTTGTTTGTGCTATGTCTTTCCTTGTTACTTTGCCATACCCCTTCCATATGGGAAATGGTGCATTGGTTTTGTCACAAGGTACCTGGTTTCTTCCTTGAACCACTGGAAATCAGCCATGGGCACTGCAGAGGCTTCACAGCTCAAGACACCTTTCTGACCAACTGAGACCCCAGTGTTCTTGGCTTTCGATATATAGGGAGGGTCTATGGGAAAAAATGCAGGGTTACTCCACATGAAATCAATGAAAGACCCATTTGGCCACCTGCTATGCAAATAAACTTCTTGGGATGCCCTTCCTCCCAGTTAATTAGCCATTTGTTTTAGGAAAAAAAAGAACTTCTTGCTTAAAGATGTTGTATTTACATCATCTTTTTCTTATCACCTTCAAACTGATTCAAAGTTAACAGTTCTCCCCATTAACTGAAAGCTCGGTCACAGGAAGGCTCCAGGGGCAAGTGGCAGTGGGACCATTGAAGGGGCAAAGCAATGAGTATTTTCCTGCTGGCAGCATCTTGAGCCTTTCAGAAAAAGGCACTGCCAGTGCTGGCTTTTCCCCTTCCCCTGCAGCTCCCTGATGGTGGGCCCACTCACAATTTACGGTGATCTTTACTTTCCGAACATCGGGTGCAGCAACGTCGTTCAAGGCGCTGCACTCGTACTCCCCCGACTGGTCTCGTTTGATGTCAGAGATCTCCAGGTACTCATCCTCACTCACAAAGCCCTGGCCTTCTGGGAGGAAAGAAACAGGCAGGGCTAGATTCACTCTTGTAGGAGAAGTAATAGGAAAAGATGTGAAAACAGGGCTTGAGGGTGAGGCCAAAGATAGATGACACTGTGTTGTCCAAAGAGCATGACACGGGAAGAAAGAAATATTCTCCTTGGGTCCTGGTCCACTGTGTTTTTGGCCAAGTCACTTTAGCTTTTTTTAGACCATTTAGTAAGAAGGAGATATCATTACTTTTTCTTTTATGATTGTTATGAGGATTGAGAGATGGCATGTGAAATAGCCCAGCACATTACTAAAATGTAATAATTTTAAATGAATTATCATGACCAATAGTGTGATAAAAAATGTGGGGGTGACTTTAGGACTTAATTTTTCACTATGTAGAAATGTCTTTTCTAGATAAGCAATATGAGCTACTAACTTCTTGCAGACTGAAGTGAACATTTAAGATTTTAATACAAACAAATGCAAAGGAGTTGGTTCAGGTTCAAAGTGTGTTGAGGAAGATAGATTGGAGGATGGACAAGGAGGGAGCACCCAGTGATTGCTGGATAGTAGGTGCTCAATAACTGTTGGCTTGAGAGTGGGCCCATTGTCACTAGGGCAGCCTGGTAGCTTTAATGCTTGACTTTCTGAGCCATTCAGGAGGCTTTACTCTTAGGCACTTGCCAACTTGCAATCCATGATCCAAATTTATCTGGGCCTACAATATTTGCATTGTTTTCTGCCACAAATGCATGTTTTTGCAAGGCACTATACCCTGTACCGTCTATCCCCCATTGCTCTCCTTGGGGTTCAGTGCAAAGAGAACAGACTTTCTGTCTTTAAACACAATGTTGTTTCCCCAAAACATGAGGCTCTCATGAAAACTCAACCAACACAAGGACAAGAAAGAGGCAATGACATTTGTAATTCTTATAGACTTGCTGCTTCCTTTTTGTGATCTAAATGTCAGGGCCAAATTTAGTTTTCAGGACAATTACAACTGATTACAACTTTCCCCACAACCTGTCAAAGCCTACTCTGATGTAATGGATGCTCACTCAACCCAGTTAGGGTCCACCATTTGTGTACAACAGGAAGGCAAAGCGTTTATGGGGGAAAGAGGAAAAATCTAAGCCTTAGGACAGTTTCTACCATCTACTCTGCCCATTTCTCCAACCACTCACTTTGGTGCTTGGTGCCTTCCTTGCTTCCACCTGCCTCTCCAGGCCAGGCCCACTCAGGCTGCACCATCACCATCTGGACGCTGATTTCCAGAGCCATCCCTAGAAGGTGTGAGGTCCCAGACTAATATTTTTCCCAGAGTCCCTGTCTATATCTATACATTGAGTCTCTGTCAGTCAGTACCATTCTGGTGACCCAATCTGGTGATGCAATCCCATGAAAGAAATACTGGTCCCCTAGCCATGCTGCCTCCCTAGGATCTGCACCTGATAAAAAGTGCCCTGGGACAAAGCCATGGTCTGAGTCCTGAGTTCTTGGTGTAACTGGTTGAAAGGAGATGGGAGGAGTGGGAGAGGTGGTAGAGAGTCGAAGGACACCATGAAGGGCAGAAATAGGCACTTGGGCAGGGCCCATACAGTCTCAGTTTAGGATTGACATTCCCCTCCTGGATGATCTTGCTGACCCCTGCTGGTCCCAGGCACCCCAGCGGATGTTAGAAATTTTCAAGGAAGCCATTCTGGAACCTGGGGCAGGGTCATATTTGCTGGTGCCTAAGGACAGCACTGGAAGTCACAGTTTTCTACTCCAAAAGAAAGTTATTTATTCAAGTGAGTACATATCCTAATCCCTCAGGTTCATTAGAGGAATGTAAAGCTTTTCTCATCCTTTTTTTTTTTTTTCTATCTTTCTCTTAGACTTACAGAATCTTAGAGTTGAAGGGGACTTTGACATTATTTATTTCAAAAACTCTAACAAAGATAAAAATTGCCTCACTTAGTGAAGCTATTTGACCAAGCTAAATATTTCCAGGAAGTAAACAATGAGATCAAACATACCAGAATGACTTTCCAATATCACCTCACCTTATTATTGTTTCTTGCAATGAATAAATATGGCAGAACCTCAAGAAGTTTGACTTCCTACAACTAAGATGTCATTATTCTTTCAAAATGACCTATGGAGTATTTGCCACAAGTAATTAAACCCAACTGCATTTGATCAATCTATCAAACTGCCTGCAGTGGGCCTGGCCAGAGCCTGGGGCAGGGTTATTCATTCTCCTTTCCTTGGAGGGAATAAGACAAGCCCAGACCATGCTGCCTGGTGAAGACCAGCCAGAGGTCTTGAAAGCCCCTGAAAAGGCAGCCTCCTGTGAATGCCAATCAACTGGGAAGCTGCTGACCCCACAACAGGAAGGGATCACTTCAAAAGAGTTAGAGGCCATTGTGACACTCAGCATGTCTCCAAAGAGGACAGAGTCTGGGTACTTCGCAGAGAATTGCCAGGCAACATGGCCACCATCTTGAGTGAGGGAGTTTATCTTCACTGTCTGTGATGTGCTTTGATGGGACCATTTTGTGACAGCAAAAGAGGGAAGAAGGAAGAGTGTGTTTTTTTGTAAAGTGGGGATTGTTACAGTAATACTGCCTCATTAAACGAGAAAATGAATTTTGTCAAGTTTGTATTATAGAGCAGTGCAGCTCAGATGTTATTTTGCATATAAATACTTTGAGATCTTTTTGAAATATTGATTCTGATTCAGGAGGTGTGGAGTGGGTCCTGAAGGTCTGCAATTCTAATAAGCATCCAGGTAATGCTGCTGCTACTGGGCCTGAAGCCACTCTGAGTATTGATGCTTTGAGGTGCCATGAAAGTGTTGCCCATTTGCGCATTCTTTCTTATAATGATCAAGGTCTAGGAAGTGATCAGCTGATCAGCCAAACTTACTGAGATCCTTGTGGAGCCTGAGTCTTCAAAACACACAATATCGTTTGGGTATAGAGCTCAGTAGAATACATTGAGGTTGACAATCAGGACCCTTAAGGCTAATTTTCACATTGGCTCTTAATGCAAAATGTACATCTTTCCCAAATACGGGTAAATAGGTACAGCATGCTTAAACAGTTTTCCACCTCAGACTCAGTGAAGGTTAGTTAGGTGCTATTTTCTTAACCTCTTTGAGTACTGAGTGAGATTTTCAAACCAGAATAAATTCAGGTTGCTAAATGCCTGGGCACCTAGGAAACTGCAGGGTTTAATGCTTCCCCTGCCTTCTCCAATTCTGGTTACAATGGAAAATTCTGATTCCAGGTTGCAGAGAAAGGGGCAGAAGGCAACACATGTTTTAATCTTCTTTGTTAGTTGCCAGGAAGTAGAGTTGCTGATTATGGAGCCAGAAGGAAGGAAATACGGGGAGGGAGAAACAGGTGAAGAAAGAACAGAAGAAAAGGAAGAAGGAGGAGGAGGAAATGTGTGCTGTGTGAGCAAGCAGGAAGCCAAGAAAGCAGAAGTTGCAGGTAGGCAGGATGGTCTGTGAGCCATTGGAGCCTGAAGCCACATTCAAAAGGGATTTTTTTATTATTATTATTATAGGTTTTTTTTTTTTTAATTTATTTTTATTGTGGGTAAAAATCAAAATTCTCACAATACATACAAACATTTGAAAATGATATATAAATATATGTGCATATATGTGTATTTGCTTACAAAAATGTTATATATATATATATATATATATATACATATATTTTAAGAGGTGCCAAGGGATTTTTTAAAAAAGAAAGAAAGAGAAAAACATAGGCTATAAGCTTGCAACCTTTTCTCTGACAAAAGATAGGAAAAAGCTCCAAGTCAGTCCAACAATTTTGCTTTATACCGGGATGTTCTGTAATAAGCCAATGGCCCAGAGACCTGCCTTGTGCTTGCAGGCATCCCAACATAACATGATTTAAAGCTCAAGGAAGTAGATTCAGAATCATTGGCAGAAATTCATATAAAAATAGGCGATTTTTCCCATAGAGGAGAGGATACAAGCTTGAACTATTCATTTAACAAGGTCAAGTTCTGCCAAGATTCAGATGAGGTCATTGGCAAGCAAGGACCTCTCAGATGCAGGATGCTGGGATAGAGTGAGCAAGCCCCATGGTACTTTGGGCATGAGGGAATGATGCCTTCTCTTACATACCCAGTCATGGAAAGCAAAGAACAAGCAATATACACCTACAGGGTCTACTCTATCTTAGAAACAAATGAGGAGACAAAGAAACTACATCAGCAGGAGAAGGTTTCCTGGCTCAGTCTGCTCTCCTAGACCTCATCTGTAGTTATTACACCCATACCTGTCACAAGCAAAATTAGATGCCATGGTGCATGGGGTGGAGATGAATTAGAAGAAACAGACCTTTTATCTTGGGTAGCTTACAATCTCACAAACGCAGAACTCAAAACAGTTTATATTTTTCTTCCCCTAGAATCAAATTTTCAGTTATTAGTGGATTCTAGATCCCTCAAGTAAGGTATGGTGGGTCAAGAGAATTTATTATAGATGGGAAAAAACCTATCCATTCAGAGAGGATAGATCAAATGGGAAAACCAGTATAAAATCCCCCTGAGCTTGAGGCTTTCTGACCTGTTTCTACCCCTTTCTTTCTCTCTTCTACCGTTCCCATCCATGCCAGCTTTACCTCTGCCATAGCTTGTATAACTGATTACCACTTCTGTTACCTCAGCCAATTCCTTAGAGTTATAGAGTTGGAAATGCCATTATGGGTCAAAGATTTTAGCCTTGCACCTCATGTGGATCATCATCCCTGATAGAATATTTTCTCCTTGGTCTGAATATCCCCAAGGACAGTTTTATGAGCTGGGCTTTTTCTTGGTACAACTATTCACATCATCAAGAATCATCCTGATATTGAGGCAAACCTGGCTTCTCTCTTTGAAATGATTAAAAGTTGCCTCCTATGAGGCCCCTCCACCCCCACTGTCCCTCTAAATATACTATGCAAAACTGCTGCTCTATCTATGGAAACTGCTCAGTGAGGTTAAATGTCAGCATCTGTCACATATTTTGCTGTGAGACCTGCCAGGAGGTGAGTCACAGTAGAGCAGGCCTGAGGGTATGTGCCAGAGAAGACATGAGCAGGAAGGGGGAAGAGTGGGAAGATGAGGATGCATATCAGGTGCATCCATACAGAGAGGGAGAGATGAGGAGAAAACAGCCAGAGGAAGGTAAGCTCAGACAGGGATGAAGGCAAGAAGGAAAGATGGAGACCAAAGAGGGAACAAAATGGGAGTGGCAAGGGATTGAGTATGCAGTGCTCCATTTGACTCACATAGTAGGGTTCCTGGAAAATAAAGCAAAAATGGTAGCCTGCTACCCAGCAGGAAGGACTATTATCCAGGTTCCTTATCTTCACTAAACTTGGCAAATAGGAATCAAGTCCCCAGAAAATGTTGCATGCTTCTGACCTGCTAGGCCACAGGGAGGCTTGTTGATCCACTTTGTACAGTAGCCTACTGGCTACTCACCAAGCCTGGGTAGTAATTCAAACTATCAAGGAACAGAGATTTACTCCTGTAAGGATTATACTATGTCTCTAACAAAGTGTTGGTTGTCTGGCATAGGTGTGGATCTTTTGGAAATCCTAACCTAGTGGTCAGAGCAAGATATGGCCAAGGAAATGTCTAGCAATGTCTAGGGCAGTCCCTTCCCCTCTGTTTCTGTGCCTTGAGGTCTGTAGAGTGAAGTAGAAGTTCATGATTGGATGTATGCCTGAATCCTATCACTCATCCATCTGTCTTTCCAGGAGTTTGGCCAATAGAATATAATCACATAAAATGAGCCACAAGCAGATCAAAATATCAGGTTTTGATAATTTGGACTATGATCTAAGCTTGGAATTCAAGGCATCTATGGAGCTTCCTGCCTTTCTCCCTGAGAACTAAAGACAGTTGGGCTTATGCCATAGGAATACTTGACTTGGGTTCTCAGACTCAGACTCAAGGGCTGTGACTGAGAGTAATGGTTGTGTTGGAGCAGAGACTGGAGACTTAAGAGACCCCAGAAGACCTAAGCAGGGTGCATCAAGAAGATGGTGGTGATACAATAATGCTTTCCTCAGTTCTCTGGAATGGCTTTCTTTGTCCCTGGTTAACTAGGTTCATAGATGTCTCACCAATTATCCTACCAATTACACTACCCCCAACCTCCCAAGAAGGGGAGCAAGAGTGAACAGGGTGGAAACGGAGGCTTTCCTTCTAGGGAGTAGAAGGCAAGTTGTCTACTGGCAAGCTGGGGGTTGGAATTAGGGTTTCCCCCTCTTTGAGGTACACTGGCATTGTTCTCAATCACATACCACCCCCCAAAATAGCACCAATCTCTGAAAGGACAGAGACATGCTTGAATTTGGAATTGAGCTAGGGATTCAGCACTTGAGATACAGTGTGTAACACATACTCTCAGTCTTATGCTGTTTGCTATTGCTTCTTATAGGGTGGCCATTCATCCAGTTGTCCAAATTGTAATCACCCTGGAGTTGGAAGTTTACCTTCCATTCTCTGCATGCTTACAGCTTCGAGTATAGGCTAGGCATGCAGTATTTGTTCACCATGTACCTGATGGCTAGAAGTTTGGAAACTCTTAGTCCCCATAAAACTCCTCCCCACCCTCTTCTTATCTTCTCTCCTTTTGCCCGTCTCCTCTCCACACTATCTGACCACCCACATCCCCTACCAACTCTCCTTAGATCACCACCTTCAATAAGTAGCCCTGGGCCCCACTTCTTAATTAAACTAGGGAGTGTAGACAGCAGTACATTCCATCCTTGCCTGCTCTCAACTCCCAGATACGCTCCCTTCACTGCCTTGGAGTTAATGAAAAGTGTGATAAACCCACTGTTTCATTTTCCTTTAATTAATACAAGCAATTGAATTGTGCTAAAGTCATTTTGGTTTGGAGACTGAGCCTGTGGGTCAATGTCTCACTTGCTGGCAGCAACAGAAGCTCTTTTTCTTGGGCTCAGATGACCTTTCTCAGGCTGAGGCTGCCAAGACCTTCCCCAGGGGAGGGGCAGCTTGCACTGTCCGGAGCTTCCTGGCAGGCTGCCTGTCCTGCGACTGTCAGTGACTTGGCTAATGACGAGAGCAATGTGTTACTGTTAAAGTTAACTGAGCTTCTAGGAAGGGAAGGAGTCCATTAATAACGTTCCCCATAGCTGGGGGCTCAGAGGAATCCCTAGTGGCAAGGAGTTTCCTAAAACTTTCCTTCTGTACAAGGGTGAGGGTAAAGGGAGCAGTTGATGACCCCTTTTTCTGGCAGGAGGAGGTTGAAGAAGATGTAAGAAGGGAAGGATTCAAATGACTCCTGTAGAGTCAGACACATTGAGATTCTTGAACTCTTTACTGGGAGGAGCAAAATCAAGGTTTGAGGATTTAGACCAGTTTTTGTCTGATAAGTGGGGAGTAGGAGAGGGGAAATGGGAACTTCTCCAGGGTGAAGCCTAAGAGTAAGTGATTAAAGTGGAGGTTGAGAAGGTGGTTGTACTTTAGAACCACCCAGGAGCCCTAGAAAATGCAGAATTTGTGCCCACCTTTATAGGCTGGTAGAGACAGTCTGGGGTGGGGCCTGCCATCAGCTCCCCTAAAAACATCCTGGGTGACCGTATAGCATAGTGAAACCTCATGCAAAATACAAATATGGGTGATATTGCATATATAAGACTGTTTTTATAAAATATAAATACTAATATACTAGAGAGAAGGAAACAGAATAGCAGCTATATATGGCAGAGAAAGCATAGAGCGATTGAGAGGTGATGAGTTTTGTTTGTTTTTTGTTTTATTATTATTATTATTGGAATAATGAAAATGCTCTAAAAATGATTGAAGTGATGAATATAACTTGGCAAAATGTTAAAGCATATCTGAAAGCTATTATTTATTGCATGTTACCTCTTATATTACTATTATCTGCCCTTTGAACTAACTGGGCTATTTCAGCATTAACAGCTAAAAGGTGAAATTAATACTTGTGCTTTGATCTAAATAAACTAGTGCTTTAAAAAACAATTAAAAGCCCAAATTAATTAAGGTATTGAATGAGGCACTTCTACTTTCATTGATACATGCCTTAAGGAAGTTTCACTTAACCCTATCTGCAGTAGCCTAAGCAAGCTCAGGAAGTAAGCCATGTCCATTTTCGCAAAGAGCAAAGCGTAGTCAGTTGCTATCTGTAGCAGTTTGGCATTATTTATGAATCCCAAAAATAGATATTGGATTATGTTTGTAGACTGGTCTATTCCTCTGGGCATGATTAAATTATTATTCGGGCTTTGATTGGGCCACATCAGTAGGGCGTTGAATCCCCGCCCTTGGTGGGTGGGTACTCACAGATAAAAGACATGGCAAAGGACAGAGTTGGAATCTTGATGCTAAGTTTTGAGCTGGAGCCAAGGAAGTGAACACACAGGAGAAGAACACAGAGGAATAGAGATGGCTTCTTAGCCCTGGGGAGAGGGACAGGGCCGTTCACCTGATCATCTACAGCTGGCCTTGTGGAGAAAGGACAACAGTTGAGCCCAGAGAGAAACAAAGCCCCTGGAAGAGAGGACCCCAAGAAGCCCAAACTCTTGGCAGATGTAGGCAGCCATCTTGCCCTAAAATGTGGCAATAGACTTTGGTGAGGGAAGTAAGTTATGCTTTATGGCCCAGTAACTATAAGCTTCTACTCCAAATAAATACCCTTTATAAAAGCCAACAGATTTCCGATATTTTGCGTCAGCACCCCTTTGGCTGACTAATATACTATCCAACATCAAATACCTGATGGTCTTTTGAAAAATTGTTTTCTTGAGCCCACAGCAGACCTACAGTGTCAGCCTCAATTGGTGGTGGGGATGGGGTGTTGGGACCAGTCATTTCCATTTTCATACCCTCCTCACATGATAGTTATCCACACTAAAGTTTGAACATTACTGCATGATAGGTTGTATTCAAAATCTCCATATATCAATAGCAATAAAGCAACTTCAGAAAGAATATTTTTCCTTTGAAGATTTGGGAGAGGGAAGCAGCTGTGGCTCAATCAGTAAGGCTCCTGTTTACCATATGGGAGGCCCCGGGTTCGGTTCCCGGGGCCTCCTGGTGAAGGCAAGCTCGCCCGCATGGCATGGTTAGCTGACCTAGCGAGCACAAGCAGCAAGGGGGGGATAAATGAATAAATAAATAAAATCTTTAAAAAAAAAAAAAAAAAAAAAGATTTGGGAGAAATCAAAGCTCTCCTCCTAACACTAACTGCTTTTGATTTATTTAACCTAGGGATGCATTTATTTGTATAGCAACACCAAGGGTGCCTTTGTTTTCACAAGTAGGATGACCATATAGTTGGTTTTGCCTGGGACAGTCCCAGTTTACCCTGTTTTCCCAGCATAATAAGTCATAGTCTCCTTCCACTCTTGGCTGCTTTTGAGGGTAAGTTATATGACTGCACTATTTATATCGCCAGTTAAAAGGCCTCCCAAGTCTAGTTGTAGACAGTGCCAGTTGTTTTTGAACTTACTCTTGACGTGGGGCTCTCCCTGCACTAGACTTTGTCATACAACCAGAGGCTCGGCCTCGAAGCAGAATGTGGACCTTCAAATGCAGGGCTGTGAAAGGATGGAGAAAGGGCTTGAGCTCTTTTTCCCAGAGCCTGAGTCTCTTCAGCTACACTCCTCCTGGGGATACACACAGGAGCAGCCCAAGCTGACAAGAGTTGGGTGGAACTCAGCTGAAACCTAAGGTATCCTGACCCAAAGTCCTGACACACCAGGTTCCAGACCTGTACCTTTTTGATGCTTTGGGTTGGCCAAAGCACTGAGGCTTCTGGCAAAATGCCTTTTTGAGGAAGAGTATGCCCCAGTTTCTGCAGCTGAGACACAGCATGCCTCTTCTTGCTCCCTGTATTAGTTCACAACAGCATGGCAGCACGACAATGATGCTAATTGTCAATATTCATTAATAATTGTGAAATGCCTGTATTTGCTTCCAGGCAAAATACACACCCACCTGGGCAGCACAATCAATGTGCAGGCTACCACTGGAGACAGTCCACATACTCGGCAGAGCATGAAGGCTCTGAACTGTCATGGGGAGATGGCTTTGCTCTCTCACTCAGCCACAGCACGATCTGAGAGAAAGGGACTGTGGGCTGCATATTCAACAGGCAAGCTCTCTGCTCTTGGGGTCAAGAGGATTGGCAGCAAACTGGTGTCTCCTTGGGAACTTCTTGTCAAGGAGCCTCTCCTGTGTACCCTATTCAGGCAAGCCTGAATCCCTCCCACCATCTAACTTGGACTACTTTTAAGTTGACCTTTCATCAAAGGCATGTATATCCCTGGTCTGCCTTCTTTGCCTTATCAGTGAAGAAGTCACTTCACACAATGCCTTTGATGATGCGGTGACTACAGTGAAGTAGAAAATAACAACAAAACACAACACTGATTTAGAGATCAGAAGACCTGGGATTTAATCCAGCTTTAATATGCAACATGATTTTGAGTCAGTGTTTTTAGCACCAAATCTTCCCTAACCTATGGCCAGGAATTATTAATAAATACTTAAGGTCTGGGAATTCTGGTTGACCAAGTTCCAGCCCAGAGGCTCAAGCTCCCTGGTCCTGAGGATGGCCCTGCAGTCAGACATGCATAACTGCAGAACTGACCTGGGCTGCCCCAGTATTTCGGGGGAGGGTCTTGACAATACAGGCACAAGAATAGATATGCTGTGGCAATTTCAAGGTAGCTCTCATCTGTCACTATGCTGTAGCTATGCATTGACGGGGAGGAAGGAGAGGTTTTGACAATTATGAAAGACGATGTTGTCTGAGGGTAATGTCTTGTATTAATGGGGGAAATTAATTCTTTCCTTTTCTTTCAAAGACTCCTGTTCATGCATATTTGACAAGTAACTGTTCTTCCTTCCCTCCCTTCGATGGGTAGATTGGAATAATGTCTTCTAGGTATGCCTAATCATTCATTTATATTTTGAGGCCCATTTTTCTGGGTCTGAGGTTGCAATCCAAATGTGGGAAAATGATGCTTCTCTCTGATTTCTGCCCTTACCAGCCTTTGCTAAAAATGCCCCTTCTTAGTTATGTGGCTCACTTAGGCAATACTTCTCAGACACAGCTCTGCCATAAGAACAGATACTAGAAGAGGAGGAAAGGGGTGTCTGCAGCAGTGAAGACAGAATGCTTGGTTCTACACCAGAAATCTCCTTTTTATCTCACCTCTGCCAGAATTGATCTGTTGCTAGACCAAAACAGATCCAGGAACAAAAGCCTAGTCCTTACTCTGTCATATAGTAAGCCAGCGAATTCTGGGCAAGCCATTTCCCTTAATTTGGCTTCCATTTTCTTCTCTGAAAAATGAGGGGATTAAGGAAGCTTATCCCTCAGGTTGCTTAGGCCACTGTTTCTTTCCCAATTCTATCCATGGACATCTTTCTGACCCAGGACTTAGGGATTCTGCCCACTATCATTACTCTCTGGACAGCATCCAACATTTGATCAGTATCTGGAGCTTCTGGGAAGTAGAGTTTGGAGGCATGACATAGGTTCCTCCTCCTGAAGCTGGCTCTGTTCCTGGCAGATGGACAGCTGAGCCTGGAAGACTTAAGCATGGGCTCAGCAGCATACTCCTGAGGCCTGCTTTTGCAGAAGAGCCTTGGCTGTAGTGATCATGGCCCTCAGTGAGGGAACATGCTTCCTAGCAGGCCTCTGTTACAGTGAACTCTTCTTACCTGGAAAGGAAAGAGAGTCCTTCAGATTCTCTAGATTTCTCACCCTAGCCCAGATTAGTTTTTCAGTTTGTTTTTTGTTACTTTGGGAGACACAGAACTACTGTCTTCTTCACAAACAGTGTTAGAATCTCAGGGAGAAAGCCAGGGAGGATTGTATTGGTGATTTGGGCTCCAACAGGGCAGACATAGGTTGCAGGGTATTAGACAAAAATGGATAGGTTTGAATGGGCTGTTGTATGAGCATACCAAGCAATACAGGGCAGGTTCTTGGAGCTTGGGGCCTGGACAGTTGGTGTCCATGGGCTTTCAGGGCAACGCATAGAGGGTGCTCCTAAAGAGAAGAGGTGCTTGAGGAGAGTTTAGCTTCTTTCACAACGTGACCTTGAGCTTACCCTACTTAAACTCAACTCTCTAGTTTTTTTTTTTTTTTTTTTTTTTTTTTTAATAATAAATTATTGTACCCTGATAGTAAGTCATGAAATTAATGTAAGTAAAGGTGTGGACTGTATTTCTTTCAGCATATTACACACACACACACAGTATAAATACATAACACAGGAGAAACATTCAGTAGAGAAAGTAAATATAGAGTCTTTTTTTTTTTTAACTCTCTTCATAATTTTGGAAGTAACACTATACTAGTTTTACGTGCAACCTCTAATTTTCTGTATATATTTGAATAAGTTACTTAACCTTAGAACTCCTGTTTCATCACTGGTAAAGGTAAAGGTGTTAGACTAGATTACTTCTAAAAATAAAACCCACCTTGAGTTTTCCATAATAAGTATCCCCTTGGAAAAATAATATGTGTTCCTTCTACCCATTGATTCAACATATGTGTGTAAATAAAAAATACCACAAAATATGGAATAAAGCCCTCTTAGCATCTCATTAGAAATATGAGAGCCCAAAGAGCTGTGAGCTTAGCAAATAAGAAGGCAATTCATCTTGAGAAGAAAACAAGTGATATTTACATTATTAAATCACAATTACACAGCCAATCAGCTACAGAAGGGAAGAGACCATTTCCATCAATTATTAGTGAACTGAACATAATTTTTCAATCACCAGCAGATTGTAAATGGGGGTTACAGCTCTTCCAAGAACTTTGTGATCATAAGAGTTATTAATCAGTTATTAACTTTGTCGAATTAGCAAGGACAGTGATGAGATGGTGGGGGAAGCAGGGAACAAGGAGGACAGGGGAAGGCAGCCAGATTCATTCCTGAGATGGGGCACTGAGAACTGCAGAAGCACAGAGTCTGGGACCTGCCACCTCGGTGGCTAGTATTCATGCAGTGTTAAAGAAAATGGTCATCAGGTGTTTTAATTCCCAAATACTCAACACACAAAGAGGTATAGGCAAATAAATAACATGTAACATACTGGCTATTTAGTGCCTATTTGCAGGATGTGCTGTGGCTGCACCAATAGGCATTGGGACCTAACTATGTGGGGAGTCTGGGTTTGGCCAGCATCTCTCATGGCTGCCTGTGCCGTGGGCTCTCCATCTAGGCTCCTGAAGGTCTTGGTGCCTTCGTCTCTGGGGAAGGTATGGACTACCTGTGTTGTGGATTGAATCATTCCCACCCCCAACAAAGATATGTTCAAATCCTAACCCATGGTCTTATGTATGTGGTCTCATCTATAAATAGGATCTTTGAAGATGGTAATAATCAAGGTCATGCTAAAGTGAATCAGGTGGGCCTTAATCAAATAGGACTGGGGACCTTATAAGCAGAGGAAATGTGGACACAATAGGAGAGAAGGAGATAGAAGGAAAAAGGCAGGGAGAGAGAAGGCCATGTGACAGAGGCAGAAACTGAGTGTTGGATTGTGGGAAAGCCACCACAAGAATGCTACAGACTTCAGAGAAAGCATGACTCTGGTGTCACCTTGATTTTGACTCCTAACTTCCAAACTTGCAAGACAACAAATTCCTTTTGCTGAAGCCAATCGAGTTATGGTGTTTACTGCAGCAGCCCTGGTTAAACTAATACAGTTTTTGGTACCGAGAAGTGGGGTGCTACTGGAACAAATGCCTAAAAATGTAAAAGTAGCTTTTGAATTGGATAATGGGTAGAAGTTGGAAGAATTTTAGGTGCTTGATCGTAAAAGCCTAGACCACCTTGAAGAGACCATTAGGAGAAATATGGACATGCTTCTGGTGAGGTCTTAGAAGGAAAAGATGAATGCATCATTGGAAAGTGGAAGAAAGGCTATCCTTGTTACAATAAAATGGCAGATAAATTGGTAGAATTGAGTTTTAATGTCTGATGGAAGGCAGAACTTGTAAATTATGAACTTAGATATTTATCTCAGGATATTTCCTAGCAAAGCGTAGAAGGTGCAGCCTGGTTTCTCCTTGCCCTGTATAGTTAAATGTGAGGGGAAATAGATAATTGGAGGACTGATAAGCAAAGAGGAACCAGAATTTAATAGTTTGGAAAGTTCTAGGCCAATGTAGATAATGTGCTCTGAAACTAGGGCCAGAAACAGCTTTAACTGGAGCCTGTTTGAGTGTGTGGGAGGTGATCCCCAGAGATCAGGGCTCTGTGCAAGGGTGTGGCTGAACAATTGTTTGCTAAAGGGATTAGGCATAAAATTGAAGGATCCAATCAACCATCTAAAGAAGGAATGGGAATGGAGTCATGCAGGAAATATCTGTGGAAGATAATTTTGCTTGATGGCTTGGACCCCTTTGAATTGCACAGAAACCAACAGCGTTTTTGGGAATTTTTATTAAGAGAAACACTAACAGCCAGACATGAATGAAGGAAGAATGATTTTGAGGGCAGAACTGTGGATGCAAGTTCTGGTTGATGGAACATCACTGGGCCAAGTGAAGGGGTTGCCACCCCAATGACTGGAGAGGATGGAACAGCCATCCTATTGTTCAGGGAGAACATGGCCTTCACCCTGGTGTTTGGAAAGGCTCCAGGAGTACCTGGGAACAAAGCACTGAGCCACAGAGAGCTCTCAGGCCTAGAAATCTAATGGAATTTGCCCTGCCACATTTCAGACTTGTTGGGATCCATGACTCCTTTTATCCCTCCATCTTTACCTTTCTTGGATGGGAATGTCTATCCTACACATGTCCCAGCATTGTATTTTGGAAGCATATAAATTTTTTTCTACATTTCACAGGTCCACAGATAGACAGGAATTTTGCCCCAGGATGGACCACTCCCATAACTGATTTAGATGAGGTTTTGAACTTAGGGTTAGTACAGGGTTAGTAACAATGTTAGTACATTGTTTAATGCTTTTCACATGTTGCGATGGGGTAAATGTATTTTGCATGTAGGAAGAAGATGCGTTTTTGGGTCCAGGGTACATCTTATGGATTGAATCATGTCCCCACAAAGACATGTTCAAGAATATAACCTCAGTCCTGTGGGTGTGAACCAATTTTCAAATAGGACCTCTGAAGATGGTATTAGTTAAGGTGAGGTCAATTGAATCAGGGAGGGCATTAATAAGACAGGACTACACTTCTTAGAAGCAGAGGGAATTGGACACAGTAGGAGAGGAGGTGACAGAGGAGACAGATTCAGCTGTGACAGAGGCAGAGACTTAGTTATGGATTGGTGGCAAGCCACAATCAGAACGCTACAAAGTTAAGAGAAAGTGTGATCCTGCCACGACCTTGATTTTGGACTTCTAGCTCCCCAAATTATGACACAATATATCTGAGTTGTTTTAGCCAGTCTGTGGTATTTGTTACAGCAGTCTTGTTAACTAGACAACTTGTCCCACCAGAACATCATGGAGAGGTGTAGAAAATGAAAACACAAACAAAAGACTGTTTTGTGTCACTTTGATGTGTTGGGGTTACAAAATGGCTGCTACTGGGCTCAATAAAAAGTTTGATCAATTTAGTGACTTACCTGATCCTCTTGGCCCTTTTTCCTGTCTTCTTCTATCTCACCACTTTTTCAAACTTTGTCTCCACTGGATTTCTGTGCCACACAAACAGGCTTCAATTCCCCTAAACTGCTTGGCTCACTCTCTGGGTTCAATCCCACGTTTTTGTAACATGCATGACAGGTTAGTCTCTTGAATCTAATTTGTGTTTTGTTTTCAGAGCTGTGGAAGACTGGAAGAAATAAGAGATGTTCTCTCCTCCCATCCCCAAAAGGTGCCAGGCTTTGTGAGTTCTCAATTCTGAGCTTCTTGCCTCAGGGTTGTTAATGACTTCTGTGTCATGGGGTCTAAAGCAGTTGCTAGGCACCCAGAAGATTACTACCATCCAGACTTTTGTTTCAAAGAAACAAGCAAACAAAGAGTCTAGGCTCAAATAGATGAAGTGGATCAATCCACGGAAGGAGAGTCAGTCAGAAAATGGCTGTTGATGGGGGTGTTTTCCATTAGGGGCAGACCTAACTGTTTTACCTGCAAAACCCAATAAGCGACATACGTCAGATTGGGTGATAATAAAGCTGAATCCAGAAGCAGCAACCCACTTACCCACTCTTCCTCCAGCCCTCACTCCTACTCTCCCTTGCTTCCTCTTTCCTACCCTTTCTCCCTCGTTTTCTCCGTTTCGCTTCCTACCTTTGTTCTTTCATTCAAGAAACATTTATTGAATTCTTACTAAGCAATGAGCCACTTACTCAAGACTACAGTGAAAACTTGAAACCCTTTTCTAAGTGTCATTTACAGTCTAGGATAGGAAAACGGTCCCCCAAAACATGACTGAATTAAATTTAAATTTAACTCAGCTTTATATAGTAGAACTTACCCTTGTTACTCATATGTTAGTCCCTTCTTGCAGCCATCCTTTTCTCCTGGATAACTCTGCCTCACATATTAACTCTCAGTTTAACTTTTACTTAATTAATGGAAGCCTTCTGTGCTAGATATCTCCTTTTTGACCCTCCAGATACAGTTCTCACCTTCTTTGCCCTGCTTTCTTCTCCCAAATGTCTGACTTACATTGACTACACCAACCAGTTCCCCTGTCTTTTGGCTTCTGGTGGTGGTAGCTAATGGGAATCAGAGGAAGGTAATAGTGAGCTCAGATATTTATGTCTCATGAGTTCACTCGGAATGCCTGAGTCACTGACCAAAGGACCTTTCCACGCTGCTCTCTCCTTCCTGTTCTAGTAACCTCCTTCACCTCACCTTTCAAGCTTGGGTTGGCAAAAGTACTACGGTTATTGGCCTTCAGTATTCCACTATCACATATGGTTTCCCTACACCCTGCTAACACCCATGTAAATAATTCCTAGAATTATTCAAAGGTGAATTTTCCTTTTTTTTTCCTTTTGGAGTCTTAACTGATATGCCTTGCTTGGCCTTTGTTCAATTTTCCTCTTGGGGTCTGTGGAATCTATATGTATCATTGCATCTATTGCTTTAGAAAAGTGATTCTCAGTTAAGGTGGTTAAACCCCACCAGACATCCCTTTCCAGTGATGTGTAGAAAAGAATTTTGTTGTCAATACTGAGGAGAGGGGTTGCTCCTGGTATCTAGTGTGTCAAGACCATGGGTACTTCTGAAGACCCCATGAAGCACAGGACAGCCCTCCATGACAAAGCATTATCTGGCCCAAGAATTCAATAGGGCCGGGAAGCGGCTGTGGCTCAATCAGTAGGGCTCCCGTTTACCATATGGGAGGCCCCGGGTTCGGTTCACGGGGCCTCCTGGTGAAGGTAAGCCCGCCCGCATGGCGTGGTTAGCTGACCCAGCGAGCACAAGCAGCAAGGGGGGGATAAATGAATAAATAAATAAAAAAAAATCTAAAAAAAAAAAAAAAAAAAGAATTCAATAGGGCCAAATAGGGCATAAAGGCATGACCAGTTGTCCACATCTCCCACTGGAGTAAAGCTCCGTGAATGGAAAGAGAGCTCATCTCATTCACAGTGGTGCCCCATGTGATTCGTACAATCCCCAGTGAATGGAAAGCTGTATTAAAGTAAATAATTTATTTCAGCAATCAAGCACAGCCCTTGTCCTTCATCATTTGATTCTCCAGAACTGAAGATGAAATTGATTCATGACTAAATACCTGTCTAGCAAAAAATAGCACGTTTAAACCCCTCATTGTATGTTAAAGGACCCATTAGATGCTATTTAGTTGGGGAGGGTTGTGCAAAGAGACAAAGCTCGGGAGGAAGAGGGAACAGGCCAGAGATGTGCTCATTTCAATATGCAGAAGGGGATGGTATGCAAGGCAGGAGAAGAGTATGAATTCAGACCGAGAGGAAGAATTCTTGGAAATGATGTTCTAAGTTATTTAGCCATTGCTTTTTGCTTTTCTGAGAAAAATTACTGATAGCTCTTGGGTAGTGCTTTAGTGGTGGGAGAACCTTCTGCTATTAAATGATTTAAGGAAAATCAGAGAAGCCAATGACTATTTTCCTGTTTTCCTTCTTATAATGGTTTCTCCACTCTCACATGGTTAGCAAGACAGTGTTCCTACTATGTGCAAAGCACAGGACATTCAGCAGCATATTTGTTTTAGGTTGGAGACACAGGGACTTACTGGAACATAGCAATCACTCAATAAAAATCTATTGAATTGATTTCCAAAGTACATTGCTGCATAGTTCTCATTTGTATGGTCTCTAATTTTAGACACCAAATGACTAGAGGGTCACCTCCAACTATTCTTTCTAGTACTATAGACACAGCTTCCTCCAGGCTATAACCTGCTCTTGGGAAATAAGGTCTGAGTAAATCAGTATATTTGCATCCAAGTCCTTGGAGAGGTCAGCCATAGAAGAAGCAATCTTTGACGTCTTATCATGGAAGTCTGATTCAGAAGGGTCAGTGAGCCAGAGGCTACCCTTCGAAGGTCAGGCTTCAGCGGGCTCACATCTAATCAGGAGCTACCAAGCAAACTCTCTGCAGTGACCCCTCCCCGGTGGAGGCGCTCCACTGCACCTTCCAGGAGGCTGCTCCCAGCGATAACCCCTCAGAGAGAGGGTTTGGAGGGAAGGTAGGAGGGAGCCAACACCGGGGGCCTTTCAGTAGAGTGGAGGTGCTGCAGCTCCACGGCTGGAATTAAATTGGGCGTGTGGCTTTGTGTAGCAGATTAAATGGAGCCATTGCAGAGTGGAAAGAGGGGCAGCATTCAGATCCAATCAACCTGCTCTATGGGAAACAGGAGGGAAAGACTTCTAAGAAGTGGACGCCAGCACATAAATTGCTTCACACAGGCATTTATAATATCTGCACACAGCCAGTACGAATGCCACCTAGAAACAATATAATTCTCAGTCTACAATGTCAATTTAATCTTTTTTTCGGTAGGGTTTAATGACCATACCCTGACCCAGGGCTCAATAAACATGTCAGGGGCAAGTGCCAGGCAAACAGGGAAACACTGACTCACGCTTGTCCTAGAAGACATTTGTGATTTTATGAACAGAATCTAACACCATCATGACAGAATGTGTCACATAAAGTGGGATATATTACAGGTCAAACCCTGTCTCCTAAAACATAACAGCTAGGTCTGGCCTGACCTAGATCCTATGTACCTCATGCCAGCATTATAAAGGAGTTTCACAGGGTTTGCTCACCTTATTTCTACTTAATTGTAAACTCCTTTACTTTAGCAGAGCACTGCACACTCCTTTACTCAGCAATGGCCACACATTGTCTCACACATCAGGTGGGTGTCTTGTAAATGCTAACTGGCTGGTTAGATGGAAAATGAGCTGGAAGCTCCAATGACTTGAGAAGGGTCATGCTGATAACCTACGTGCTACAGCTTGGGTCCTATAGCTCAAAGAGCCACCTCATTCTCCAGGGAAAGTTCCTGCTATTAATGACTGTGCCCCACTCATCTTTTGTATTGCCATAAAATAGCTGTCACAGGTAGAACTAGAAGAAGGGGTTTGGGAGGGTTATAGCAAGCAGAGGTGTCCTTTATCCGTTACTCTTTTTGCTAGCAGGAAAGCCTATTAATCTCTGCATCACATAGTGCCAGAGACCTGGGAACTCAGCAGCACTGATGGGGCACTTTGCTCAGGTCCAGATGGAATGTTTAGCGCTTCTGGTTGTAGCTGCAAATACTCAGAGGAAGGGAGCAAAAGGAATCTGCAACAAGATCTAGCCTGGATTGTTCCAGGTAATAACCACTTCTAATAAAGCAGACACAAAGTCTCCTTTGCCAAATATTAAATCTTGAGATTTTTCCTCAAGATCCCTTTCCAGTGTGATTATATGTCTTAGCTTGCCAGAAAGAGTTCTTGTTTGCACCTGCTGACTCATTGTAATAAAAAATATGTGTTTATAATAACATATACAACTCAAATGTTCCCATTTTAACCACTTTCAAATTTACAATTCAGTTTTATTAATTACATTACAAATATTGTGCTGCCATCATCACCATCCATTATCCCAACTTTTTAATCACCTCAAACAGAAATTCTGTACCCATAAGCAATGAGTCTCCTTTCCACTCTTTTCCCCTCCCTCCTCTGGCCTCTTCTAGCCTGATTCTACTATCCGCCACTATGAAATTTGCTTATTTTTGGTATTTCCTATATACAAGTTCATGCCCTTTTGTGAATACATATACATATACAACAGAATAGTACTCAGCTATAAAAAAGAATGGAGCTTGATATGTGCTAAAACTTGGATGTACCTTGAAGATCTACTGTAATTTTAAATAGAACAACTTTGACTTTCAAAGGTCTCAGGTTTAGACAATACATTATATTATCACCTACCATTTAAAAAATTTCAGACTGAAGAGAAGTTCCCTGGTGTTTAAATAACTTAAGCCAATTAAATATCTATAGAGACCAACTTTATATAACATTTCTTTGCCAGATTGATTGATTGATGCATTCATTCATCCATTCATCCGTTCATTCATGCATTCATTCACTTATATGTTTGTCCTATATTTTAAGGATTACCTATATATACACTCATGGAACTTACATTTTAGTTGGGAAAAACAAACATGTGCTAATATTACAGGTGAAATACATTCGTGATATTAAGGGAAGCAGCTGTGGCTCAAGCAGTCGGATGTCTGCCTACCACAAGAGAGATCATGGTTTCTATTCTTGGTGCTTCCTAAAAGAAGATGAGGTGACGCAGACAGCAAGTGCAAACAATGAGGGAGTGTATAAATAAATAAATAAATAAATAAATAAATAAATAAATAAATAAATAAATAATTTTTTAAAAAAAAAGAAAATTGTAAGTGGTGGAATCCTGTCTGCCAATAAAATCCTACACTGAAATTTCATCCAGTTATAAAAACTGAGCTCTTCTTCTGAGGTGAGGTTGCGAGTGAGTGGGAAACCAGGGTTGTAATCCAGTTTTCATTCTCACATCCATTAATATTCTTTCCCCCTCTTTCTCTGTCTCTCTCTGTCTCTTTCTCTCTCTGTCTCTCTCTCTTTTTATCTCCCCTGCCCAGACTGCTCCCGGCATCTCTGTCTGCTGTTTCTAAACCCTATAGAGGATCCCCTAGGGTTTTAGGAACTGTAGTTGGGGATTAACAGGTTACCTGGCTCTGATTACTAAGGAGATTACCATGCAATAGAGGAAATACATGAACCATTAAATAGCAGCAAATGATTTCAGTAGCAAAAGAACAAAAGAAAAGAAGCCCAAGGCCATGTAAATTAAATAGCTAATAATTGCTAGAGGAATTTTAAGGCAGGACAGGTCACATTGGCCATGAAATTCTAAAATTCATTTTTAGTCAAGTTTACGGATTTTAATTGGAAGAAGAGTCTATGTATATAATCTGACACTTCACGAGACATCCTGTTTTTTTGCCAAGTGCTCTGCTAGTAGCAGCAGAAAATAGCTGAAATGACTTTATATCTTCAAAGTGAGTTTCTAACCACGGTATCCATCCCATTTTTCAATAAATGATAGATGATTCTATCTGCTACATGGTGCAGGAGTGAGGGTGGAGGCCCAACTTACTTCCATCAAGAAACAACATCATTCACCTAGAACATAAAGCGTGGAGGATGCAATAATAGTGAACATGTAAAGTACTTTGAACTTGTCAGGGGAAAGTTACCAAATACATTTAGGGTGTTATTGTTATATTGTTCAGCACTGTCTAGCTAAAATTATTATAAGTTAGACAGTACTTTTTATAATCTCCTATTATTATGATTTCCTGGCTAGATAAAAGCTTGTTAATCACAACCATCCACCCAACAATGTCTGTGTTAAGCAGTGGAAATGCAGAAATAAAAGACAGTCTCTGTCATGGAGTGATGAATGCATCAAAAAGGAAAGTGTGTGGGTCATGGGAGGAGATGGGGGGGTGGAACAAAACCAGACTCTGCAGACTGTGCACATGGTTTCCAGGAGACTAAGGGAGTGCAGAAGAATTGGCAAAGCCTAGGAGCACTGGAAGGGCATTTCAAGCAGGAAGGCCGCCATGTTTCCAGGCTCAGAGACAGGAGGGAGCCAGACTGTTCCAGAAAGGGCAATAGGTGAGATAAGGCAGCCAGACAGATTGAGGCCAGGTCACAAAATGCCTTGAGTACTCTCCTAAGAAATTGTTGCTTGGGCAAGGTACCAGAGATGATGAAAAGATTAAGACATGAAGTGTGCTCTTAAAACGCTTACAGTATAGTTACTGAGTCAGGCAATGTAATTGTTGAGTATGTGTGTATATATATGCAAATATATGTATTTATATGCATATTGTGTATGTATATATATGCATGTACACATTTATTAGTGGAATGAATAATAAAATGATTCATTCCTTCAACAAATTTTTATTGTCTACTATGTGCTAGGGATTGATTAATGACTGATTATATCGCAGTGAATTATACAAAATCCCTGTTTTCTAGTAGAGGGGACATATAGTAAAAAGATGACCAAATAAAAATAGGATATAACCACAGACTATAGTAAGGGCTATGAGGACATGTCGATATCATTAGGACCATCATCATAAAAAATAACTAATGTGTACTGAGTGACACCATATGCCATGCACTTCACATGGACCATCTTGTTTGCTCTCTGTGGTGAAAGCTGTAGTATACTGCCCAGATTCCCCTAGCTGTCAGGAGTGTTGTAGGCTGGAGACTCACAGCTGTGTCATCTCAGGGAAATGTTAAAGTGAGCTTCCTCTCTCAAGGAAAGGCCCCCTAACCAGGCCAGCCTGCATCCCATCCCTTGCCTCAACTGAGGAGCATCTGGAGGGCCATCCAGCCCCAGAGCTCCTGTAGGATGGTCTGAGGTCTGTTTCAAGTGCTTCTCAGTTCACGTGGTCCAGCTATATGACCCTGTTCCCCTCACTCCCTTCTAGGCATTGTTTCTGAGAGAATTTTCGTGAACACTCCTGAAAGCAAATTTCAGTCTCAGAGACAGTTTACTAGGGAAACTGACCTAAGGCACTCTTAGTTTAACTCAAGAAACTGAATCCCAGAATGGTTTCTTGAATGAGATCACACAGTTAGGAAGGAGTGCAGCTCTTCACCAGTGCATTTACTGCCTCTTGAGCAAGATAAACAATGAGTGGGTTTGGTGTCCTGAGGAGGGAGGAGATGCATGGCTAACAAATAATTTACTATGCCATAGCACTTGTCTTGGACAGTCCTGATTTGGCAAGACCATTGTTTTCAAACATATCCCCCAAAATATCACGACATTTATTCTTTCATCCAACAAATATTTACCACCATTTTGTACCAGGCACAGCTCTGTGCATGGGGGTACAGCTGTGGCCAGGGTAGATGTGACTTCCAATAGTTTAGAGCCTAGTCAGGAAAGCCAGGCAACAAACTAGTGACATAGTCTCTGTCGGTGGATAAGAGACACATGGAAAATCAACAAACAGGTTGAAGAGGGCAGGAAATGATGGAAGGGGCTGTTTTATTTTGGGGGAACCAGAGAAGACCTCTCTGGAAAGGTAATATTTAAGCAGAGAATAAAAGAAGTAAAGAAATAAGGGAGGATATGGGGAATACAAATGCATTTGAGCAGGGGAAGCGGCTGTGGCTCAATCAGTAGGGCTCCCGTTTACCATATGGGAGGCCCCGGGTTTGGTTCCCGGGGCCTCCTGGTGAAGGCAAGCCCGCCCGCACGGCATGGTTAGCTGACCCAGCGAGCACAAGCAGCAAGGGGGGGATAAATGAATAAATAAATAAAATCTTTAAAAAAAAAAAACAAAAAAAACAAATGCATTTGAGCAGATAAAAGATAGAGGATGTACAATCTTCAAAGAACATATGTGAGTCATGAACAAAGTCATCGGGGCCCATTCTGACCTTATCCCCCACATTCATGTCAAAGTCTCAGGAATTTGATTACATGACCCCCATCACCACCAGTCAACTGTGGGGTGATGCACCCCCAAAAGGCGCTAGAAAATGTAGATTCTAATATAAATTTATAATTTAATTTTGCAGCAAAGTAATCATGATGATTCCTTCTTAGCTTACTTGCAAGGTTGTTGTGGGTGCTGATAAGACTATAATTCGGAAGACACAATTCAAAAGGAAGATTCAACCTATCCCTACAAAACAGTAGTTATCAAACTTTTTGGTTTGAGGACCCAAAGACACTCTTAAAAAATTATTGAGAACCCCAATGAACTTTTGCTTTTTGAATTGCATTTATCAACAGTTACCATATTGAAAATTAGTCTGAGAAACATTGAAAATATGTATTTAATGATTCATTCTAAAACAGCAATAATAAACACATTAAATTTTAACATAACTTTTTTCTATAACAAATAAATACTTCCTGAAATAAAAATTAGGGAGAAGTGTTTTTAGCTTAGCAAATATTGTTAATGTCCGGCTTAATAGAAGCAGTTGGATTCTCATATCTTCTTCTGCATTTAGTCTGTTTGGATAGGTTGTTTCTGCATGAGAAGAAAATATGGCCTCACACAGAGATGTAGTTAGAAAAGAAAGTATTTTAATAGCATTTTCACATAATTGTGGATATTCTTTTTTGATAAACACCAAAACTCAAGAAGTAGTATTTTCTTAAAGCATAATTACTATGTGGAATCCGAAACCATATCATTGCAGGCTTTGTACTCTTATTTTAAAATCTACTGATTTAGCTTTTCCTTTGAATGGATCTTTTATCCATGCTTCATTTTATTACATCATATATTGGCTATTTAGAAAATCTTCATTCACTGAGATTTGTAGATCTTCCAAATGTTGACATACTTCATTATACAATATTTTTTAAAAATTACATCTGTTAATATCACCAACAATCTATTCAGAAAAATCTTTAGTTATTGGGAAGCTGTCAAGCTCATGATAGAGAATACAAGTTTTCCAAAATTCTAATTTTAGCTTGAAAGCTCAAATTCCATTTTTGGCAACAATTGCTGTCAGTTGTTTTCCCAAAAGTGACAGACCCACTTCATTTATGTTGAGGAAAATATCTGCCAAATAACCAAGTCTGAATAATCACAATTTTTCCATCAGTTGTCTTTCAAGTAAAAGTGTTGTTCTTTGGAAAAAGTGGCTAGTTCAGCTCACAACTCACACACTCTAACACGTGAATTTCCTTGAGAAAAATATCATACCTTTGTGTGCCCAAAAGGGCTTTATGCATACTTCCATTTCATATTGCAGAATATTAAAAATCATGTACTCAAGGGTTGAGATGTCAGAAAACTAATTCCTGCTGCCTCAGTAAGAACATGTTTAAGTTAACCTGGCACATTTTCATGAGTGTGGGGTGGTAAAGAACACAATAACTATTAGCAGAGTTTGATGCCACTTGGTTTGTGTCAGCACATTGACCTACCATTACTTTTGTGCCATTAATGCCAAGGTCAATGTGATAGAAATGGCAAATGACATCTTAGTATTGCTAGGAAAATTCTATTGACTTCACAACCCCCAGAAAGGGCCTCAGGGACTCCCAGGGGTCCACAAATCACATTTGGAGAACTACGGCCAAAATAGAAACTTAGAACCAAGGAAGTAGACATTGCAGGGACTACTGAGTGGAAGATGTATGTGGCCTAAAGGTAAATGAAATTTCAGCAGCAAAAGTTGACGACCAATACTCTGACAGCAAGGAAGGAGAAGGAGAAACTTTCAATGTAGACATATGAACTCAAAAGCATAGTGACTTGGGGCCATATTTTATAGGCGCAAATAACCACGCACTTCAATAGCTCCAAGGTATCACCGACAGCGCCAGACAGTAAGCATTGTTCACAACAATGATATTGAATCATCAAAATTAGGTTTTCAAATATCAAATGCCCTCTGTTTAAAGAGCCAAGGAAGGGGAAGCCATCTCTTAGAAGGAGACCCTTAGAATGATTTCTACAGCAATAATTGAAATTTTTTAAAAATTGCTTTGGAGTTTTATTTAAACACCCACTTGTGCAGAATAACTCATTTCCAATGATGGATAAACAAAGCAACTCACTAATCAAATAAAAGCCCATGAAGTTAGGTAGAATTACTTATGCCACTTTATAGATGGGCAGTAGGACTTGGTGAGATTAATGATGAACTAGAGAATACTGAGTGAATCAAAGGAGAAAGAGAATGTAAGTCAGGTTTCTCCTATCTCTAATCTCATGCATACTTGTCTCACGCCTACATCATCCCTCCTGGCTACCCAGAGGACTGTCCCACAGCACTTGTGAAATCATGAAACCTCAGCATCACTGAGAAGTTGAACCCAATCCAAGAGAATCTCGGAAAGTGGATGTTTAGTGACGTTAACCATGAGCTCTGTACCTTAAGCTGTCGGCCCATCAGGCATTCAAAGATGGGAGCTAGTAGCACTGGAAAAGAGATAATGATTTCTAACATCTAAATAATACTGGCATGTTTGCTTCCTGGCCTGAGTCTCCTTGTTAGGGGCCCTGAGAGCAGTTTCATCTGCCATGAGGCTCACAAGAACACAACTGCAATTACATTGCAACACAACCTGTCTGGAAGGGAAAGAAGTGCCATCCAACAATCAGGATAATATATCTTAATTAGCCTGACCCGCCTCTTAAGCAAACCTGTAGTTCATGGCAGCAAAGTGAATTTCTACAGAGAAAAAGTAGCCAGTGACTGTGCCTGGATAATTAAGTTTTGCTAGAAAGCAATGTGCAGATTTGTAGCTGGAAATTATCATGAAGTTCATGTTGGAAAAAGGAGGTGGGTAACAAATATGGCAAACTTCAGACTTCAGATAAAGGGGGCCCAGAGTTTCCAAAAGGCCATGAGCACAGCTCTTTGGCTGCTGCCATTTCTGCCTGGTGGGGCTACTTTAGGAAGTGATTAAAGAAATTCTTCTAGCTCAATTATCTGGATTAATCAGGTTAAAAATATCCACTTATCCAGATCAATGGAGCAAGAACTTTAGAAGATTTGACTTGAATTATCTACATAATTGCCTCAAAATTCTCCTCACAATTTCTGTGTGAATATAATCTGTGTGTTTTTCTTTATAAATCTCATTCAATCTTCAGCCCTCAGCAACTCATTTCCTTTCCTTCCCATTTTGACCCTTTCACACCACCCTTTACCCCAGCACTATTGCACATTAAACAGAAATATTATTTTCTAAACCTGGGCTCAAAAATAATGTTTAGGGCCGTTGCCATATAGGCAAAGTGCAGCACTTAGCTTCCTTAGCTCCAACCTGGAGTTGAGGTCTCTCCCAGACACTCAAATGTGTTCCCCTAGCCAGCTTCACTGGCTCCAAGTGGGAGTTGGTTAAACTGCAGAATCTCATGCCCCACTCCAGATCTACTGAACAGATCTGTGGTTTAACAAGAGCTCCAGGTGGTTGCTTCTGTGACTGCCCATTGAGAAGCCCTGCTCTGTTGCCCTTCTGAGAAACCTTTGAGGGTGAAGTCAGCCTTTCAACCTTTGAGAACATCATTTTTCTCATCTATAAAGCTAGGGGCTTAGTCTATATATTTAGGTCCTAAACTTGAAAGTCAATCATCTGCATCTTTTAAGTAGAGTTCCAGAAATACATTTTCTCCTGAAAATGTTGAGGTTCTAGAATGCAGCTAGGTTTGAGTACTACTAGGCTAGAACTGTGCATATTTCCCAAATTCAGAGACCTAGGTTCAAACATAGCTCAGTCACGTGATAACTGTGTACCTTCAGGCAAATTACCTAGCTGCTTTAAGTCTTAGTTTCTTCATCCAGAACATGAAATAATGTTGCCAACTCCTTGGTGTTTGAAATTTCCAATAAAATAATTTATGTAATTTATGTAAATACTTTGGCCCACAAAATAACAAAATACATTTTCATTTTTCTCTCAATCTCCTCTCACTTCCCTGAACTCTTCCTTTTCCTGCTTTCCTTTTCCAACACACCCAGCAGCTCACCCTCTCCAGGGGCCTCTCCCCATGCTATCCCTCTGGCTAGGAGGCATGTGTTCCAAATGCTGGCTTCTGCCTTCCTTGAAATGGGTCTTTGCTCAGAATTACCGCTTTAGTGAACCCTTATTTGACTCCTCATTATAAAATCAGAGATACACTCTACCACGAGCCACGGACTCCTTATCTTGCCTTATATTTTCATCAGAGAACTTAACTCCATCTGACATTAACTATGGGCTTATTTATTTGTGTATTGTCTGACCCCCAGGGCATCCCATCCACTGCCTCCCACCTGGCTACCAGAATTTAAGCTCCATGAGAACAAGAACTTTGCTTTGTTCATTGCCATAGGTCCAGTGCTTAGAATAGTGCCAGGTACATTGTAGACACTCTACACACTCAACAATTATTTCTTAAATTAATGAATGAATTAATGAATTTCCCACTAATCAAATATCTCTGTTTTCATTAGTTATTTCTTGTATTGATGGCACTTGCCTTAAGGAACTAACTTTCACCTGGGCAGATAAACAAATCGTGGATGCGTTCTCAGGGTTTTCCAAATTTACTTCACACAAAGAACACTCTGCTGTTTATTACTAAAAATATAAACCATATGAGTAGGACCTGCAATTTTTCCTTCTGTCTTTCCACTTATATAATTAATTCCCTTCCCAAAGGAAAATTTTTGGTACATGCTTATACTACATTTTCTGTGCAGTTACATATACAGATGTCTGTATGTACATATTTATATTTATTTTACATAAATGGGGTGATAACACATTATTCTGTGACTTTTTCCTGTAATATACCTCTCTATATCTATATGAATCTGTTCTATTCTTTTTATAGGCTGCATAAAAAGATATACAATAATTTATTTAAATGTTCCTCTCTCAATGGATATTTGGGATGTTTTTAATTTTTCTCCATTATTGTGTTGCCATGAACATGTATATCTTTGGACGTGTCACAAGAATTTCTTTAGAAAAGATTCTTAGAAATGCTCAGTTGATACTTGATCAGTATTGTCAAGTTAGCTACAAATTGGCTTGCAAATTTTCACTCTCCCCAATGGCATGTGAGAATGCCTGCCTCCTTAATCCTTACCAAAAAACTGGTTTATTTATCTTCTTAAATTTTTCCAATCTGATGGCTTGATGGCTTTCAAATATCTTCTTGTTGTAATTTGTAGTGACTTGATTTCTAGTGAAGTTCATCATCCTTTTTATGTTTATTGTCTATTTGAATTTTCTTTCCTGTTTACTCAATCTTTTTCCATTGGATTGCTTTCTTTCTTTAAGATAAGTAAAAGTCTGTACATATTGTACATATGGTCCCTTTTTTTCTTATACATATTACAGATATTTTCTTACAACAGTCATATATCTTTTAATTTCATTGGTGGAGTCTGTCTTTCATTGTAAATAAGTTTAAAATTGCTGAATTTGTTAATCTTTTATTTTATGACTGATACACTTTGAGTCTTGCTTAGGAAGTTGTTTCCAAACACAAGGCTCCACAAACATCCTATATATGTTTTTTCACTTCTTTTTCATTTTTATCTTTAACTTCTTAAGTCATTTGGAATTCACTTTGAACTCCTGAAAATACTTTTTATTCTGATAAAACCAAATTCTCTGTTTTCTACCACTAAAATATACCTCTTTAAAATGGAAAAATAATGTTTAATCCAGTCTGATTTACACATATCCAAGTCACCATTTCACATTCCGGTGTTTTTCTTTCTTGAGAATTAAGAATAATTTTGGCTTGGGCCGCTCAATCCATGCCCATCTCCTTCTCTTCAGACTCACGTAGAATTTCTTATAGATAGAAGACAAAGGCATGGAAATATCATGGGAGGTAGTCCAAGAGACCGTATGAAAAAATAAAATAAAACTTTTATCAAAACTGGTTAATCCCAGCTGGAATAAGAAATAGTTTTAAATGAAATAAAACAAATTGAAAGGACCAATTCATGGTCTGGACTCATGCAGCAATGTGCAAACAGTCTGGCCTTGGTAGCCAGTTCAAAAGCTGGTGTAGGAAAGGTCTCCAGCAGTCGGCTCTTTGGGCCTTGACTGGATGTGATGAAACCTCTCCCTGCCCAGAGATCCTGACAGAATAAGTGCCCAGGGTTCACACCGTGAGTTTGCACCATTCATTTGCAGCAGATATAATTTATCAACTTTGGATCAGATGTTGAACAAAAGAAACTGAGGCAGGCAATTTTCATTATACATGCTCACATGTGTATTTTTATAGATGTTTATTATAATGGAGTAGATTCAAATTTGGAAAAGGAAACAAAGCAAAAAAGGTCATTTAATATATTTTCCTTTGTGGAGTGTGTATGTGTGTGTGTGTGTGTGTATGACAGGGAGGAGGGGGGGAGCTCTTCAGAGCAACAAAAAGAAAGAAGGAAAGATAAGACCATTCTGGACTGCGAATTGTAAAACTAAAGGATAATAAAATCGAGTTGACGTAGTTTAAAGACTCCTCATTACCTGGCCAGAGATACGTCCCCTATTGATGCTAGGAGTTGGAGATTATTTCACAGTCTGCCTTGGGCTGATAACAGACACATCCAGTGGCCTGAAGGCTCGTTGTTCTGCGAACAGAAATTGTGCCTTGGACAAAAGCAAAGTTGTTGCTGCTGCAGCCATGCTGCTTCTGCCTGTCCCCGCCAACTCCCTTCAGTGGAGTTACAAAGAAAATCAAGAGTTTACATCACCTGATTGGTATTCTGAGACTTTTTCAACCCCCACCCCCACCTCCAAGCTGCCCCTTTCACTGCACGTACTGGCATGACCTAATTTAGATCAGGACAATTCCACTATAAAATGCTGAAGTTTTCTTTTCCTGGAGAACAAAGTCACATTAGTCAACTTAAAAAGACTCATTCACAGCATAAATTGTCTGTACAACTCAGTTTGCCCCTTAATTATATTCCACCTTGTTTTATTATTTAAAGGCATCCTCTGCTTTCAGTGTTTATAGACATATACTATTTTAGAATTGGAAGCAGATTTTGAGATGTGGTTTAACCTTCTCGTTTTATACATTGGCAAGCTGACACCCAGAAATCTGCAGAGAAAATGTTCATTGAAGAATACTGAGTAGGGAAATGAACTTTCTCCTCTGTCTCCCCAAGGCAATACTGTGAGAAAAGGGTTTTTGGGTCAGGAGAAAAGGGAGTCAACTAAGACAAAAAATGTGAAAATGATGGTTTCCTCCCAATTCATAATGATGTTCTATGCAAATCAATGTGAATCAAAGATTCTGAACTCAAATCTCAGACTCCTCCATCCATGCTTCACCTTGATCCCAAAGGCAGAAGTGCTTACACCTTGAGGAACAGGTGCGCAGCTACATTTAATAGACAAGTGACATGCGTCCTTTTTCAGACCTCCATTCCCACAAAATTATTTCTATTTGTATCTAATCTCTCCACCTCTTTATATAAACGAAGAGTACTCTGTCATGCAGCCAAGTTAATCTCTCCATCTAGTCTCTAGCACCAATCTCCTACTTTCTCCACTTGGAGCTTGCTCTATCTGTCAGCCCTTCCACAATCTATATTTTAATTTTAAAACTGTTCACACTCTTCCAGCTCTCTTGCTTCAACCTATATGGATGCCCTGTATTTTCCTATCCTGAAAAACAACTTCTTAATTCTAAATTTCCCTTTAGCAAAGCACATACCTCTCTTTCTATCACCACCTTAATCTAAAAGAATGCATTCTTCTGCCTATGTTACCCTCCTGTGATGGTAAATTTCACCTGTCAAGTTAGTTAGGTTATAGTGTACAGTTGTTTGGTTAAGCACTGGTCTGCTTGTTAATGTGAGGGTATTTTGAGATGGGATTTGCATCTATGATCAGTTGATTACATCTATAGCTGATTGCATCTACAGCCACAAAGGAGATTGCCCTCAGCATTGTGGGGAGTCTCCTTATGCAATCAGCTGGAGGTCTTAAAGCTAGAAATGAGGATTTCAGGAGGCAGAAAACAAGATAATTCCTTCCTCTATTTCAGCCAGCCAGCTTTTCCTGGGGAATTCAATTTTACCTTCATCAGACTTTCCAATTTGCCCCCAGAATTGAAACTTGTCAATCCCCATGGTTTTGTGAGCCAATTCCTATATAAAATCTCTTGATATTTATACATATACATATATATATACACACACACATACATGCATATCATGTAAGTTCTGTTCTGTTTCTCTGGGAAACTCTAACACTTCTCCCTTCTGCTTTTCAACCTCTGAACCTTCATTTAAATTTCCTTGGCCAAGGTGAATGGAAACCTAACTATCAACGCAAAGGGTCCTTCTCATTTTCATTTCACTTGATCATCCCATGGAAACTGACCTTGTGGAGCACTCCCTTATTTGGACTTGTTCTTTCTTGGGTTCCACAGCATTACTTTTTCTTGGTTCTCCAACTTCCAAAAATTCTAATTCCTGTAAGTTCTTCTTTACATACTCCTTTTTTTCCCCCCCAATTCTAAATGTTATGACCCTGAAGGTTCTATTCACAGATCTTTCTTTTTCTCAATGAAACTCTTGATGTTTCAACTACCACCTTCTGTATAGGTCATAGCAAGGCAAATCTGATTATAAGGCAAGCTTATACTTGTCAAATGAAGAGAAACAAAATAGGACATTGTCAAGTTTTGCAATGTAGATTAAATAACCAAATGTCCATATATAATATTTAATTGTTTAACTTAATTGAGCATACTCATTTAAAAACCAGTATATTAATTTTAAAAATGTTGTTTTGAAATTGATGGCCAATCCATCTCTTCTCATGCATCATGACATTAAACTATGATGTCACAGGAGAAAAGTATAAGACATCTGGCATAGCCTTCCAAAGCATAGCATCTTCACTTCCATCCCTGATATCTGAACTAGGGCAACTTTTGAAATTGCTCATGATACCATAAATAAAAATGAAATTCTGAACCACAAGTACCTGTCTGTATAAAAGGTTAGCTATTTTATTTTCCCCAGATCTGTATATACTTGTGTTCTCCACTTATTGTTGCTTTTAAAAATGATTTCTTAAAAGTCTTATTTAAGATGATATCTAATATTTGTAATTGTTAGGTCTCACCCACAAAAATACTTATCTAAATCTGTTCAAAAAAATCTCTTACCTCCTTTATATTCTTTTAACAAATTCAATTAAACAACCTCTTAAGTGTCTAAAAGTAGTAGCATTGATTGAGGTAGTTTCTGGTTAATGTTTCTGCCCAAACATTACGTTATTGTTCCAAATAACTAATTAAGAAAGCATGTTAGATTATGAAATATTCTTTAAGGACTTTAATATAAAACAATTCTCTCTTTTCCTGGGAGCTAATTTTAGGGCAATACCTCATACTAACTTAGGTCAATGGACCACAAAACTACACTTGCCTCCCAGAACTCTCTGTGTTCCAGAATCATGGATCTAACTACACTCTGAGCCCATCACATTCAGAACCCACCAAAGATGTTCCAAACTCAAGAGGTCTCAGATTAGACCCACTACCTCAACTCTAATGATCTTGTCTTCCAATTTTATTGACAGTAATGACCACGCAAAGTCACTAACAAATCACAATTCTGGACCACTGTTTTTTGTCTTATTGGCATTTATTCACAAAACAAACAGACAAACTTGTATTGGGATTCTACTCTTCTCTTATCTCTGTTTTAAATGCTAGGGATTCGTGAATAAATAAGAGGCATAAAGCCCACCTTCTTATGGGACTCAGGATGGTAAGGGGAGTTGTAAGTAAAACAAAGAAAAATTGACAGGTAAAATATAAGAAAATGAAAATGAAATATATGATGATGAAAATGAAACTAGTTGCTGTATTAGAGAGTGACTGGGCACTACCTGATATGGGAAAATAAAAGAAGCTGAGCCTGTACACCAAGGAGGGTGCAGTTGTGTTGTGTGCAGGTACAGGGAAGAACATTGCAAGCAGAGAGAACAGCATGTGCAAAAGCTCAAAGGTCCTGGTATGGATTAGGGTGACAGGTGAAGACCAGAAAGAAGGCTGGTGAGACTACAGCAGAGTAAATAAGGGTCAGCAGGGAGGGATGGTCATGAAGTGTGCCAGATAGTCAAGAACCCAAGTTTGTAGGAAAAGTTTGAATATTTTGCTATGATCTCAAATAACATTTCAGAATTTAAACAGGTAAGTGATATAACCCAATTCCTGTCTTCAAAAGTAACTCTGGGTGATTGTGGGAAGGTGGCATGGTATTAGGCAGACAAGGCTCAACTCTCTCACAAAAACAACAGAGAAAGAGCCAAAAGCTGCCCAAGGGACCTGCTTTGGGGGTCAGCAGAACAGGACAGTGCTTCACAATTCCCAAGAGGGTGAGGGACAGAGAGACCAAGAACCCAAAACAACAAATTGTGAATTACTGCACATCCCAGTGGCTGGGAAGGGCTCCCCTCCCCCATCCCTGACATATTAAGCTGAGGTAAAACCCCTGGCTCATTACAACTGACTGAGAGGGGAGCAGACATCTTCCTCCTTGTCAGCTGTTACAAGGCAAATGGAGGGGGAGTCAGAGGCATTTTGTCAGTGAATTGGATCAGTGGAGTCTTCTTTGAATCTCAGCTCTGGCCAGAACAAACAAAGGAAAACCAAGAGATACATCTCTCCGGAAGGGTTTGCCAATGAGTGCCATCTTCTGGCCGGCCTGGAAATTGCATGGACAAAAACTGCAATTGGGTCTCTCTATTCCCTAACTTCTGGGAGAAAATCTGCTCCACATTAGTGAGTCCCTGGCACAATTTTGATCACTTAAGCTGGGCAATTTTAAAGGCTTAGGATCAGTTGAATCAAATATCGAAGAAGAGCTGTAAAAAAAATAATAACAATAGGCAAGAGAGAGAAACTTGCCATCAGAGTAAATTCACCAACATATTCCGATGCCTATACATCAGCAAAAAATTATAAGCCATACTAAGAAACAGGAAGATGTTGGCCCAGCCAAAGGAAGAAACCAAATATCCTGAAGAGATACAGGATTTAAGACAATTAATCAATGATAGTCACACAACTCTCCTAAAGAATTTCAATGTAAAGAATTGAAAAAAAATATGACTAGAGATAAAGGATATTAAGAAGACACTGGGTGAGGATAAAGAACCATCTGAAAGTCTGCAAAGAAAAGTAGCAGACCTTATGGGAATTAAAGACATGATGGATGAGATTAAAACTATATTAGAGGCACATAAGAGCAGATTTGAATTGCTTGAAAATAGAATTAGTGATTTCAAAGACAGAACATCTGAACTGGAAAAGACAGGAGAAGAGAGAGAAGAGAATGGAAAAAATGGAACAGGGTCTCAAGGAATCGAATGACAATACAAAACACAAAAACATACACATTATCGGTGTTCCAGAAGGAGAAAACAAGGGAAAAGGGGCAGAAAGAATATTTGAGTAAATAATGACTGAAAACTTCCCTACCCTTATGAAAGACATAAATACCAATATCAAAGAAGGACACTGCACCCCAAACAGAATAAATGCCAATAGACCTACCCCTAAAAACCTACTATTCAGAATGAAAAATATCAGAGATAAAGAGAGGATTCTGAAAGCAGCAAGAGAAAAGCAAAGCATCACATACAAGTGAACCTCAATAAGATTAAGTTCCAACCTCTCATCAGAAACCATGGAGGAGAGAAGAAAGTGGCATGATATATTTAAGGTTCTGAAAGAGGAAAACTGCCAACCAAGAATCCTGTATCCAGCAAAGCTGTCCTTCAGAAATGAAGGGGAGTGCAAATTCTTCACAGATAAACAAAAACTGATAGAATATATTTCCAAAAGACCAGAATTAAAATAGATACTAAAGGAAGTGCTGCAGCCTGAAAGGAAAAATGAGAGTGAGCGACTTGGAGAAGAGTATAGAAATGAAGAATATTAGAAATGGTAAATTAAAGGGTAAAAAGATAGATAATAGTATGATTTGACAACAGAAAGCCAAAGTCAAAATGGATGAAGTAAGTAATACCTTTACAGTAATAACATTAAATGCTAATGGCTTGAACTCCCCAATCAAAAGGCATAGACTGGTAGAATAGATTAAAAAATATATGATTCATCTTTATGTAGTCTACAAGAGACTCAACTCAGATGTAAGGACACAACCAGATTAAAAGTGAAAGATTGGAAAAAGATATTCCACACAAATAGTAACCAAAATAGAGCTAGAGTAGTGATACTAATATTGGACAAAATAGATTTTAAATGCAAAACTGTCATAAGGGATGAAAAAGGTGTAGCAGGTTGGTATTGTTTATGAATTCCAAAATAGATATTGGATCATGTTTGTGAATTGGTCTTTTCCTCTGGACATATTAGATTGTGTTGGATTCAGAGGTTTCACTTTTACTAGATTAAATTATGATTAAGGCTTTGATTGGGCCACATCAGTAGGATGTCAAGTCCCCACCTCCTTGGTGGGTAGAGACTCACAGAGAAAACTACACAGCTGAGGAAAGAGTTTGAGTTTTGATACTGGATCCCCAGGAAGTAAATACACAGGAGAAGAAGACAGAGAAATAGAGACAGCTCCATAGACATGGCAGAGGCCCTGGGAAGAGATAGAGCTTGATAATCTACAGCTGACCTAGTGGAGAGAACAGAGCAGCTAAGCTTGGAGAGAAACGAGGCCTGGGAGAGAGATGAGACTTACCCCAGCCTGCAGCTGAGATTAGAAGAAGCTGCGACCACAGAGCCTTAAGAGAAAGAAGGCTGAACCCTTGCAGACGTGGGCATTCATCTTGTTCCAACACGTGGCAACAGACTTTGGTGAGGAAAGTAACTTACACTTTATGGCCTGGCAACTGTAAACATCTACCCCAAATAAATACCCTTTATAAAAGCCAACAGATTTCTGGTGTTTTGCATCAGCACCCCTTTTGGTTGACTAATACAGAAGGTCATTATATATTAATAAAAGAGGCAATTCAGAAAGAAAAATAACTATACTAAATATTTATGCACCTAACCTCCATGTCCTAAGATATATGTGGCACATACCGCAAAACTGAAAGGAGGAATAGATGTCTCTACAATATTAGTTGGTGACTTCAATACACCACTCTCAGTATTAGATAAAACATCTGGACAGAGGATAAATAATGAAACAGAGAGCTTGAATAATATGGTAAATTAACTAGACCTAACAGACATCTGTAGAACATTGCACCCCCAAACAGCAGGTTATACATTCTTTTCAAGTGCCTATGGATCCTTCTCCAAGATAGATAATATGTTGTGTCCCAAGGCAATTCTCAATAAATATAAAAAGTTTAAAATTACAAAAACACTTTCTCTGATGATAACGGAATGAAGCTAGAAATGAATAACGGATGGAAAAAGGTAAAATTCATAAATATATGGAGATTAAACAACACTATCTTAAATAATCAGTGTGTCAAAGAAAAAATTGCAAGAGAACTCAGCAAATATCTTGAGACAAATAAAAATGAGCAAACAACATATCAAAACCTATGGAACAATGCAAAGAGTGCTGAGAGGGAAATTTACAGCCCTCAATGCTTACATTAAAAAAAAAAAATAAAAGAAAGAAAGAGCTAAAATTGAAGACCTAACTGCACACCTGGAGGAACTAGAAAAAGAAGAGCAAAATAGTCCCAAACCAAACTGAAGGAAATAAATCATAAAGATCAGAGCAGAAATAAATGAAATTGAGAACAAAAAACGATAGAACCAAGAAAACCAAAAGTTAGTTCTTTGAGAAGATCAACAAAATCGACAAATCTTTAGCTAGACTGATCAAGAAAAAAAGAGAGAAGACACAAATATATAAAATCAGAAATGAGAGGGGTGGCATTACCATTAACCCTGCAGAAATAAGAGAGATAATAAGAGGATACTAAGAACAACTGTATGCCAAAACAAAAAACAAACAAACAAAAAAAACTAGAAAATGTAGATGAGATGGACAAATTCCTAGAAACACATAAACTCTCTCCACTGACCTTAGAAGAAATAGAAGACCTCAACAAACCAATCACAAGTCAAAAGATTAAAATAGTCATCAAAAACTTCCCAAAGATGAAAAGTCCAGGGCCACATGGCTTCACAGGTGAATTCTACCAATCATTTGAAGACAACCTAATACTGATCTTGCTCAAGATCTTCCAAAAAATTGAACAGGAAAGATTGCTACCAAACTCATTCTATGATGCCAACATCATCCTAATACCAAAACCAGATAAAGATACTATGATAAAAGAAAATTACAGCCCAATATCTCTAATGAATATAGGTACAAAAGTCCTCAACAAAATTCCTGCAAACAGAATTCAAAAGCACATTAAAAGAATTATGCACCTTGATCAAGTGGGTTTTACCCAGGTATCCAAGAGTGGTTCAACACAAGAAAATCAATTAGTGTAATAAACCACATTGATAAATTGAAGAGGGAAAATTGTATGATCCTCTCTATTGATGCAGAAAAGGCATTTGACAAAATACAGCACCCTTTCTTGATAAAAACACTCCAAAAAATAAGAATAGAAGGAAACTTTCTCAATATGGTAAAGTGCATATATGAAAAACCTATAGCTTGCATTGTACTCAATGGGGAAAGACTGAAAGCTTTCCTGCTGAGATCAGGACCAAGATAAGTATGCCCCCTGTCTCCATTATTATACAATATTTTGCTAGAAGTTCTAGCTAAAGCAATAAGGATAGACAAAGAAATAAAAGGCATCCAGAAGAGGGGCCAAGATGGCATTAATGTAGGAGGGCACACACTGCAAGCTCCCAGAGCAAGGCGGATTGTGGACAGGGTCCTGCCCGGGGGTCTGTGCTATGCATATGTGGAATGAGAAGCTTGGGACATCTATCTGTGCAGATCAACAGCATGGACGGAACGTGTATTTGATTATTTTATGGGCTACATGTTCATGGAGGATTTATATCACAGAAGGGTTACAATGGGTATTGCAGGGGATTATTGGTGGGGGCTGTCTGGGAGGGGGGATTCATGGGAGTAAGTTCATCTGAATATACATGAAAGATATACAAAATTGTTCAAAAGATCAAAGGATGGGGCATGGTCACGGTGGGTGGACAATCACTTAATAAATGAGGGAATCTGAATTCCTAGTCTGGAGAGCTCTGCCACATTCTCCAAGGGAGCAGCAACAGTCCTCTGAGTGCAGGGACAGTGTCCGACAAAAGAGGATGGCCCACTGATGAGTTCTTTTTATTGATGACTACCCTTATGAGTCTTTGCTCTTGTAACTGAAACTTAGCTTACTGTTATGGGGTGCCTAAGGGTTGCCACCTGAGAGCCTCCTTGTTGCTCAAATGTGGCCTCTCTCTAAGCCAAACTCAGCATATGAATGCATTACCTTCCCCCCAACGTGGGACATGGCTCCCGGGGATGAGCCTCCCTGGCAATGAGGGATTAATACCAAGTGCCAACTGGCAACACAACTGGAAAAAGACCTTGAATAAAAGGGGGAAAAGGTAAAGACAAATGAGTTCAAGTGGCTAAGAGACTTCAAAGAGAGTCGGGAGGTCATCCCAGAGGTAACGCTTACGCACACCTCAGTAGGAGCTCAGAACATCAAAGTGCATATCATCCCGCACAGAGGGACTCCTGAGAGCTCTGGAGACACCCAGGTCCTATATAAGGGGGGATAGCCCCAGAGACTGATGCCTTATCAGTGGGCTCTATTTTGGAATCTGTGCTCCTGAGAGTGACAGAATTGGACTCAAATAAGTCCTCCCTGCACATGGTTCATCAGTCCCTTCTATTCAAACCTATATGTGATGCTGGAGTTTTTAGGTATACTTCCAGAGACTGGAGCCTCTGGCCTACCTATGTGCCAGGTGTGCATGGAATCTCGGTGGAGCTGCAACTCCTACCCTACAGCTCAGTGGACTCATCCAAGTCACCTGGTGAGGAGACAACGATGGGCAATGGCCATCCCAGGGAATGGAGAGGGCTTGCATCTGCAGGCAGGATCATCCCACCCACCATATCCGTGGGCTATAAGCCCTCTCTCACTTGGAGGTGGAGTGGACATCACCATCCCAGTACCCTCAGGATTGGGGGAAGAACTATGGACTAGAGTGGACTTGATGGTATTCTGTTGTACACATATGGTGATTCCAGCAATAGAAGAAATTATAACAGTGAGGTGAAGCCAGTGGCCACTGGACACTTTTGGGGCAGGGAGGGGATGTGCAGTTGAAATACAGGGGCTTTTTTGGGATTTGGAGGTTGTCCTGAGTGCCATTGTGACAAACGGATGTAGGCCATTTTAAATCAGCACACACCATTCAGAACTGTGTGGGAGAGAGTGTGGTCTACGATGTGAACTGTGGTTTATGGTTGATGGCAAGGCCCCAGGATGTGTAAGTCCATTGAGGGTGATGGGCCACACTTGTGGGAGATGTTTGTGTGGGATGTGGTGGGAGTTGTGGGAGGTGGGGAACATGGGAATCCGGGTAGGTTCTGTGTAATATTTTAGGTAATCGAAGCACCTCTTAAAAAATATATATATATACATAAATAGCATTTTTGTAAGCAAATGCACATATATTCATATATATTTATATATCATTTTACAAATATTGGTATGTATTGTGAAAATTTTTATTTTTACCCACAATAAAAAATAAATAAATTAAAAAAAAAGAAAGAAATAAATAAAAGGCATCCAAATAGGAAAGGGAGAAGTAAAACTTTCACTATTCACTGATAACATGATCTTATTTCTAGAAAATACTGGAAAATCTACAACAAAGCTACTAGAATTAATAGATGACTTCATGAAAGTGGCAGGATACAAGTTTTGTATGCAAAAATCAATAGTGTTTCTATACACTACTGAAGAAGACATCAGAAAAAAAAAACACCATTTTTAATAGCATTTAAAACAATCAAATATTTAGGAATAAACTTAACCAAAAATGTAAAGGACCTGTATTCAGAAAAGTACAAGACATTGCTAAAAGAAACCAAAGAAGAATTAAAGAAATGGAAATATATTCCATGTTCATGGATTGGAAGAATAAATGTCGCTAAGATGTCAATTCTATCCAAACTGATTTACAGATTCAACATGATCCCAATAAAAATCCCAACAGCCTTTTTGCAGAAATCAGAAAGCCAATAATCAAATTTATTTGGAAGTGTAAGGGGCCCCAGATAGCTAAAAATGTCTTTAAAAAGAATGAAATTGGAGGATTCTCACTTCCTGACTTTAAAGCATATTACTTAGCTATAGTGGTAAAAAAACAGCATGGTACTTGCATAAGGACAGACAGATTGACCAATGGAAGCAAAGTGAGAACTCAGAAATTGACCCTCACTTCTACAGCCAAGTGATTTTTGACAAGGCTGCTAAGCCCATCCAGCTGGGACAGAAAAGTTTATCAAAAATTGGTGCTGAGAGACCTGGATAGCCATATCCAAAAGAAAGAAAGAAGACCACTATCTCACACCTTATACAAAAATTAACTCAAAATGGATCAAGGACCTAAATATAAAAACAACTAGAAGAAAATGTAAGAAAGCACCTTCAAATATTGTGGTTGGTAGGCGGTAGTTTCTTAAACCTTACACCCAAAGAAAAAATAGATAAATGGGATCTCCTCAAAATTCAACACTTTTCCACCTCAAAGGACTTTGTCAAAAGGTTGAAAAGGCAGCCGATTCAATGGAGAAAATATTTGGCAATCACATATCTGACAAAGGCTTAATTTCCATGATATATAAGGAGATCATACAACTCAACAATAAAAAGACAAACTATCCGATTAAAAAAATGGGCAAAAGATTTGAAAAGACCACTGTCCAAAGAAGAAATACAAATGGCAAAGAAACACTTGAAACAATGTTCAACATCACTAGCAATTAGGAAAATGCATCCTTTCACTCCTATTAGACAGGCCGCTCTTAAAAAGTCAGAAAATTTTAAATGTTGGAGAGGATATGGAGAGATAGGAATGCTTATTCACTGTTGGTGAGAATGTAGAATGGTACAGCCACTGTAGAGGACTGTTCGGCAGTTCCTAAGAAGCTGACTTGACATGAGACCCGGCAATACAATTACTAGGTATATACCCAGAAGAACTGAGAACATTGACACGAATAGATATCTGCACACTGATGTTCATAGCAGCGTTATTCACAATAGCCAAAGGTGGAAAGAACCCAGGTGTCCATCAATTGATGAATGGATAAACAAATTGTGGAGTATACACACTATGGAATATTATGCAGTGGTAAGAAGAAATGAAGTCATGAAACATATGACAACATGGATGAGCCTGGAGGACATTATGTTGAGTGAAGCAAGCCAGACTCAAAAGGACAAATACTGTATGATTGTGCTATTATGAGCTAAATATATTATGTGAAATATGAATATGGGTAAAATTGCATATATGAGACCATATTTCTTTGAAGTTGAACAAATATAGGCTAATACTACAAAATATTAATATCAGAAAAAAAAACTATTATACTAAGTGAAGGAAACCAGACACAGACTACTACATATTGTATGATTCCATTTATATAAAATGTAAATATAAATCAATTTATAAAGATGAAATTAGATTAGTGGTTATGTAGGGCTAGGGAAGGAATGCTAAGTGGTGTGGAGACTTTCTTTTTGGAGTAATGAAATTGTTCTAAAATTTTTGAGATGATGGATATACAACATTGTAATTATACTAAAAGCCATTGATTACACTCTTTGGATAGATCATATGGTATGTGAATATATCTCAATAAAGCTGTTTAATAAACAAATAAATAAGTGTGCAAGAATAACCAGCAACAGCAGCTATGTACAGCTATGTACTGCAGGGGAAATATAGAGAAATTGAGAGGTGAGGAATTTTCTTTGTCTGTTTTTTTGTTCATTATTTATTATTATTGAAATAGTGAAAATGCTCTAATAATGATTGAAGTGATGAACACCCAACTCTGTGATTATGCCAAATATCATTGATGGTACACTTTGGATGAATTGTATGGTTTATTTATATGTATCAATGAAATTGATTAGTATTTAAAAAGTTACTCTGTTGTACAGAGAATGTATTATTGGTAAGGGGTGCAAAAAAAGGGATAGCATGGAGACCAAGGTAGAGACCATTTGCTTAGTTCAGGCAGTAGACACTAGAGGCTTGGACTAAGGTAATGGCATTGATGATGGAGACACATGGCTAGATTCGAGATGTCTTGGGGATAGGGAAAACAGAGCTTACAGTTTGATTGGCTATTTAAGATGAAGGAATGTCAAGAATTTTTTCTAAAGTTCTAGGTGTTATAAGCTACAACTAGATGGATAGTTGTGCCATTCATTGAGATGAAGAGAACCAGAGGAGGAACAGTTTGACATTCAGAAAAAGAAAGCACTTTATATGGACTTGACTAAGCTTTAGATATCTATTAGACATCCAGTAGAGATGCAAAGCAGGCAGATATGCATTTATATACAAATGTTCAAAAGTTGTTGGATGTCAATAGTAGCAGCAGAAGTGAAATAGATGTATTAGTAATAATGATAATAGTAGTAACTGTTCATGTTTATTGAGTACCTTCTAAATGTGATAATAGGGTACAATCATCATCCTAACTATAGAAATTAGAAAATTGAGATGAAGTAATGTGCAAGTGCACCCAATCATCAAGTGACATTTAGATTTGAAACCCAGGTGGTCTGGTTCTAAGCTGTTCCCCAGATATGAATTTGGGAATCATCACCATATTGCTGGTATTTAAAGCAATGGAATTCGTTGGGATTTTTTGTAAAATGAGTATAAAGAAGAGGAAATGTCCCAGGACCTAGCTCTAAGATATCACAACACTTAGCATTTGGGCAGAAAAAGAAGAACCTGAAACAGGACTGAAAAAGAGCTTCTGTGAAGGTAGGCAGGGAACTACAAGAATGTGATGTGGCTTCTTAGTCTTCAAGAAAAGAGTGATTCAAAAGGAAGCTTGTATCGATGTTTTAATGAAGACTAGAACGAGAAATGATAGATGGATTTGGTAACACATTGTTCAATACCGACCTTCTTAAAAGAAGTTTCAACAGAGTGGGAAGCACTTGAGAAAGTTAAAAGGAATGATTCCCAGAACACAAGTCTGCAGTGCTTTCATAGCAGGTGCAGTACTTTGTATCTGTAACAGGAGGAAGGATGGAGTGTTTGGATTAGCGGTAGTTTGGATGGCATGACAGACCTTTCTGTCTGACTGCCCATTAGTTACTATTTCTCTTCTCACTATTAAATTATACTTAGTGGCTTGAAATAACAATAATGTTTTACTATCTCTCATGGTTTCTGAGGTACAGGAATCTGGGAGGGCTTGGTAAGTGATTCTCATTCAGGGTCTTTCCTGGGGCAGCTGGGGCTTCCATCATCTGAAGACTTGACTGGGGCTGGAAGATCCACTTCAAAGTGGCTCACTCATGAACAGCAAATTGGATCCTCTGCATTGGTGCCTCTACACAGGGCTGCTTAATTTTCCTACCAACAAGAGAGCTGGTGGACACTACAGTACCTTTATGACCTAAGTTCAAAAGTCACACACCAGCCCTTCCCCTGGTCACACAAGCCAGCCTCAATAGGAAGTGGAGGAAATAGCCCAAGGGCAGGTATACCAGGAGCCATCCATCACTGGGGCCATCCTAGAGGCTGTCTACCATACCTTACTCACCAAACCCCAGTCTGGTTCGGGGTAGCCATGTACTCCACTGGAAATACTCAGAAATCCTGTCTCTCTTATATCTACGGAGGTATGTCATTAGATGGGAACTACAGGAACGCTTGCAAGTAGGCATAGTAGTATGCAAGTAGTATGTCTGGAAGGTGAACGAAATGCCTGGAGGGGAAGCAATACCTGTACACCATGAAAGCAAAAAGCTACATGCTAGAGATGGCTCTGGAATGTCCTTCCCCTCCTGTAGACACACACTCCACATTCAAGACTCAGATCAAGGAATGCCTCATCCAGAAAGTATTTCCCAACAGAACTCATATATATATATATATGTATGTATGTAAATATATATAAAATCATACATGATTCTCCCTACCTCTTTTATGCCCCACTGTACTTGTTACAGGAATCTACCATTATGTTTATGTATTGCATATTGCATTTGTTTGTTTGGACTTCCATCATCCTTTACCAGATGGTAAGGCCTTTGAAGCAGGGATTGTGTTTTAGTTGCTGCTCTATCCATAGTGCCCAGGATATATAACAAGCACTCCACAAATATCTGCTGAATGCTTAAGTAGTTCTAGTTAATGCTTATCCAGTAGATAGCCAAGGGTTAACATTCCTAGCAGCCTTACTCACCCCCTTAAAAGCGCCCGGAGGGTTCCTTAGGAAGGACAATGCTCTGTAATGAAGTCTTCTGCATATTTCTAGTAATAATCATCAGACAGGAAGAAGATAACCATCTCTCTATAATATTTATATTTCCTAGCAGCAAAGACATTCTATTCTGCAATTTCTGCATGTAAAAGCAGCAAGGAAGCCAAGACTATACAAGTTCTCCATGGTAACTGGGTCAAAGCAGCATGAGGCCTGGACCAGGGCTTCAGATAAATGGAATCAACGGAGCTGAGCAGAAAAGGAGGCAGGAGAAACCGTTCTGTGCTGTGGAGCTTGCATGCACTGACCTCTCCCTCATGGGAGCCCCCAGCCCACAGCACTCCTGTTCCATATGCACGGATAGGGGAGGGCATTGCCGGACCCATTGCATCTGTCTCATATCTCAAAACTGCTGCATTGGTGTCACAATGTCAAGAAATCAACAGGCCACCCAATCAATCAACTGTTCCCATATTTATTTATTTTACTTTTTTATTTCAAATAATTTCAATCTTATAGGAAAGTTACAAAAATCACACAGAGAACACCAATATATACCCTACCTAGATACCGAGATCCCAGATTTACCAATATGCAACACTTGTCACATTTGTTACATCATTCTGTCCTATCTATCTATGTATCTTTCTATCTACCTACCAATTAATATTTGTTATGATCTACCTCTAGCTACCTATCAAGCTCTAGCTCTAATCTATCTTTATCATTTATTTATCTATTTTCTAAACATTTGAGAGCTAGTTGCATACATAATATTCTTTAAAACTTATTAGAGCCATGCATATTCCTAGGAATGCATCTTAAAAAGCTTAAAAAGTTAAGCTTATGTTCTGAAAGTTAACCCAAGAAGAAAATTTTTACCCCAAATCACCAGGAAGTTCTGTTTATGTATCCTTAGTCTCTCAAATGATTTCTTTCAACCCCAAGCTAGAGCACCCTTTCCCTTCACTTGGCTTAGGATAGGAACCCAATTAAGCATCTGGTTAGATGGAGCATCTGTTTAATGTATGGCCATGGAAGTCTCCCATCCAAATCAGTAACCCCTTCTATCAAAGACAAGAGGTATCAAGTGGCACCAGTCAAGTGAATGACCAGAGGCAAAGCCAATTTCAGGGGCATGGCATTTGTGACAATGCAACAAAGGTGGAAAAGCACTTGAAGGGAGATGAAGAACTCTTCAGCAGCAGCAGACACAGAAACCACCTTTGCAAGGTCCTCCCATACAGCAAAGACCACATCAGGAAGTGAGGCAGCCTCACACATTTTTCTGGATTTCCTTGCATTTTAATTCTCAGGTGCTTAAGTATGGTAGATGGGATACAGAAAGAACAGGATTATAGACTAATGTATTAACGCAAGTAATTTGATGAAAGAGTATTCTCTATCTTTTCCCCTTTTAATTGTGAATGCCTTTAACTCCACAGATATTAAATCTAACTGCATCAGTGATCCAGTTCCCATCCCTTTGGTGAAGCTCAGGAAGATTTGATTGAGATTTTTGTGCTTGGCACACCATTAAGGAACTGAGAAGGATAATGAGTTTTGAGAGGGAGGAGCTTCTCGAAACCGGCGTATATGCTTCTACTGGTGTAGTTTTCAGTAAAGTTGAGATCATAACCTGGAGCTGCATTGATAAACAAATTTGCATGGGGAATATGAAAAGCTTGAAAGAGGGAGAACCAACCAGACTCCTATATTTGGAGCCATCAACAGCACTCTCTGACAACCCAAGGCTAATTTAATTAGCAGGAGCCATCGGTATGCTTACTAGGACTCAGCCACATGACTGATTTTTCCCTTGGAACAAGTGTCAGGAAGGAGGGGAGAGGAAGATGACTTCAGGCGAGGGAGTGGAGCCTGCCCAAGCCCGGGGGAGGGGAAGGCTGGCCTCCATTAACCAGTGGACACAGCAAATGTGCAGCCGCAATCATCTTCAGAGAATCATAATCACAGATTCAGAAGCATTAGAGATGGAAAAAGACAGATAGGGTCAGGTAGTCCGCCTTCTGCCTTTGTAGCACCACTCTGCAGAGTAAATTCCTTGGCCTAGTGTTTATCCTGTTTGTAATTTGCAGAGAGAAAGCACCAGAAGAGATTGCACTCTGGAATCTGCGGTCAAGGAGAGATCAAATTAAGAGGAACTGGGCCTCTTCACAAAAGAAGGAAAAAAACACAGCAGGCTGTAAGAAAGCAGCAAGGTCAAATCCAAACCATGATCTCAAGGTCACCTTAGCCAGTCCTTGTCAGTACTTGCTTGTCCCAGACATATCCAACAAAGACCTACAACCTCCGACTCTGCCCAAACCAGCCCAACCCCTGATAAAACCGGACTGGGAATTAGGGATCTCATCCCCCACTAATGGACAGAACCATGAATTATTCTGTGGTGACTCTTAAATGGCTGGTAACCTTGCACCTCCCTTTCTGAGCTCATTGTTAGTGCACACAGTTCATATGATTGGTGGGTCTTCTATCTCACTTCCCTCCTTCTAAGCATTTCCTCATCAGGTGGGAGAGCCACTCTGAAACTCAGCATGTTTTATTGGAATCATGATATGTTCCAAGCTCCTATATGTTTCTGCTCCCCCAAGTCCTGAGCTGTAGTTACAGCTGGGCGAAATGAATAGCCATGTCTGGCACCTGGACGTGGAGGCCCACCTGACTAAAAGGACACAATAGTGGTACCACTTGGAACCCAGCACTAGCCCATGTGAGCTCACAGTAGCCAGGACTCCTTGATTGCCAAGGCTGGAAATACTGGGCCTCCCTGCCATCTCAACAAACTCTAGGCCTTCTCCCCATGTACTCTTGAGGTCACTGACAGGGTTTCAGGAGAGGACACTGGGAAAGAACCAAGGATGCATTTTGGAGGAGTTGCCTTTTTTTAAAGCTCAGAAGGTCTTAGGACTGGTCTACATTTCCAGATCTATGACATAAGTACGCTTTTCCTCTTTCTCCAACTGCATTTTACTAAATGGGTCCCTGCTTCTATAGAAAAAAAGCTGTTACTAGGAAGAATCTTGAAAATTTTCTTATACAATGTAGCTTTAATGGGAAAATTAGAGAAATCCATTGACTTTGCCTCTAACACAGATAATTATGCAGCTGTGCAGTATTGTTCACTTCTGAACTCTTGGGAAACTGTTACATTCCACATACAGACACCAGCATTAATTCAAATGTATGTTAAAATAGGTGGTATACAGGTCTATCCACTGACTACATTCATGATAGATGGACAAACAGATCATCATGGCTTTGGGCATGTTCCTTAACCTTTCTCTTCCTGAGTTTTTTCATATGTATGACGGGGATAATAAGAGTATCTAGCTTAAACAGTTGTTGTGAAAATGTGTAGACTCCTTAAAAGGGCCTGACACCTATAAACACTATATGAGTGCGACACACACACACATACACATATACTCAGATTTACATCATGTATGTTATATTTATATAAAAACTTTGAATCACAGACTGTCTTCTTGAAGCTTGAAGGCTTCCTAGAAATCATAAAGCTTTTCTCTATCTTCTCAGCATTTAGCCACTTTTAAAAAGTATTCCTCAGATGGATCTCAGTTTTTGAAATATTCTGTCCACCAAAAATTTTTTCACTTATTTTTATGACTTCTATTTATTAAAGGCAAGCATTTATTTTCATCTGAATATTCATTTTGCTGAATTGACAAAATTTTAGTAAAAAATACATAAATCAACCAATTGTGGGTTTTGGTAAACTTTGTAGACACTGAAAAGAGTCCATGGAAGCTCGTGACTACCCAAGTTTCTCAGCTTAAATACCCCGGAACTAGTCCAGTCCTTTCGTTTTCAGGTGAGGGTATGGAGAGCCAGAGGGACTTGCCCAATACCACACTTGAAGTCAAGTCTTCAGATGTCCAGTCTGGGGCTCAAATACTCAAACCTTGTGACTGACTATGTACTGCCCCTTCAGTGTGTCTCCTCTCCTCAGGGTAGACCCAATCAGGGCAGGAATCTCGGCCACAGAAATTAATACTATCTTCTCTCTCAGACTAAAGGGTGTCACACAATTTGGGACAAGGATTTCAGGAAGAAGGGAGAGGAGTATCAATCCAGTAGAACTTGGAATTAGATGCTGTTGGTAAGAGGAGTCCTTGGGAGCTGCTCAGCTTTCTGTATTGGGGGCAACTTTGGCTCTGGCAAACTCAGAAGAGCCAAGATACAGCTTAGAGAAGAAGTCAATGACTATGCTGTTTTCAATGTAGTCTTAAGAGAAAGAGAACACTCTTAACCTCCAATATAGGAAACAAAGGCAGGGGATCAAGACCAAAGCAAAGCCCATCAGGAATAAAGAATACATATTTCTCTGGATTGTCTTGTATTTTTATTCTCAGGTGCTTGAATATGGTAAATGGGATGCAGAAAGAGCAGGACCATAGACTAGTGTATTAAAGCAAGTAATGATTTTCTGAAAGAGTATCTTCTAGCTTTGTCCTTTTAATTGTGAACTCTTGTAGAATACCTAGTGTAAATAACTTTAAAAAGTTCTGATTTACAAGTGAAGAACCCAAAACAAAAATATCTTATCGAGTGAACTGCACCCTTAATTCTGAGATGACAGCAACTAAAATTATTTACTAAAGAGTTGTTTAATTCATTTAAAATATATGTAGAACATTTAGAGAAGAGGACTGCTAACAAGTTAGAAACTCTATACATATGCAAAGCATACTTACATATCCATTAAAACATGACCTACAGTGAAATGAAAACCAAGGCCTGTGAATTGATACAATATAGTAGATAAGAACCTGGGCTCTGGACTCAAACAGACCTAGGATCACATACCAATTCTTGTAAGTTTAAACTCTATGTTCTTCCACGGGATACATTAATTTTCTAATTCTCAACTTCCCAATCTGAAAAAAAAAAAATGGGCTAATAATACCATTTAAAAGCATAGATTAAGAAATGATTACTAGAAACAAGGCATATGAAAATACAGAGCACAGAGTATCTGGAGCCCAGAAAGTACTCAATAAGTTTGGGGTGTTATAAGGCATAAGAGGAGGAGGAGGGAGAATAGGAGGAGAAGCAGCAGAGAGGAAGATACAGGGGGTATACAAAATTTTCCTTGACATATGTTCCCCAAAGAGTCATTTGGTTCTAGGGAGTTAAAGGATTTTGTTGATCCAAATAAGGAACCTAGGGAATTTTATTGAGGGAATAAAATTCTTAAAAAGGAAACCAAATATACAATTATTCAATAATCTTAAATTTGTTATTAGTCTCTGATCATGCTGATCCTTCTGTTCTTAGCTTAATGACTTGTAAATAATAATTGATAACTGTTGTCTTTATCATCAAAAGGATACTTGTTGAGACTAATAAAGTTATTAATTTTTTTGTTTTTACCCATTGGTTTCTAAGGTTAATTGGTGTTGCTCTGAATACCCATTTGTTCCTCTAAGCATCTGAATATGGATAGCATCTGCCAGTAAATTAAAAAAAAAAAAAAGCCAGGCTGAGATAAAGAAAATATAATTTATGATAATTTTAAGAGTCATCGGTGATATTGAGTCAAAAACAAAGGGTTACTTATCGGCTGACCATGTATCAGAAATGTGTATTTTCACAACAGGATACCAGGGAGCACATGGAAACAACGTACATGGAATTAGTTATTAATATCACTCTTTGCAACAATTGTTCACAGTTATCTGAGATTTAACATATGGGTGTTACCATTTTTATTCTAAAAGATTAGAATGAACACAGATCTCTGATTCAGGACAAATGAGTTATTTTGCATTTTCTACTTTCTAAGCAAGCATCCATGACAATTCATGACTGTGTTGCTCTAATAGCTCTAATAAAGCTTTTATGCAAATAAAAGTTTTCCAATTGTTTTTTCTTTGTCTTTTTAATTGAAGTATAATTTACCTAAAATCACATGCACAGATCTTAAGTGTTTATTTTGATGAGTTTTAATGCCCATGTAAGTACCACCCTAATCAAGACATAATACATATTCAATACCCCAGAATTTCCTTCATGACCCTTCCAGTCAATTCCCATCCTCCTAGATGCCACAACTGCCTTAACCCAAGGAAACCACTGATGTGATTTCTATAACTATGAATTAGTTTGACTCTTCTAAAACTTCATAGAAACAGTCATACAATATGCAGTCTTTTGTCCATGCCTTCTTTTTCTCAATTTTTAAAAACATTTTATTCATCCATGATGTTGCACAAAAGAATGAGTTAAATCAAAATGGGTTATTGTGGTAGTTTGAGGCTTTTACGGACCCAGGAAAATCATGTCCTTAGAGTTAATTTATTCCTGTGAGTATAAACCTATTTTAGGTGGGGCCTTTGATTAGATTACTTCAGGAGAGCATGACACAGGGTAGGTCTTAACCCTCTTACTAGACTCCTTTAAGAATGGGATGTATATGGAGAGAGAGACAGAAAAACCCACAGAAGCAGAGAAAGAAACTCACAGAAGCAGAGAGAGAAACCTACAGAAGCAAAACAAAAGCTAGAGGAAGCCAGAAACTGAAGTAATAAAATCCATACGCAAAGGGGGACCAGCAGATGCTACCATGTGCGTTGCCATGTACCTTGCCATAGGACAGAGGAGTTCAGGATCACCAACTGCTGGTCGTGAAGGAGAAAAGCATGGCCCAATGAACCTTGATTTGGACATTTCTCTGGCCTCAGAACTGTAAGCTTATAAGTTAATAAATTGCCATTGTAAAAGCCAACCCATTTCTGGCGTATTGTGTTCTGGTAGCCTAGCAAACTAAAACAGTTATTTATTAAAATATGACTTTTTATGGCTGCTTTTCATTCCACTGATGAATATGGCATAAATTGTATATCCATTCTCCTAGTGATGGACATTTGAACTGTTCCATCTTTGGGTAATATAAAACATTCTTTACAAATATTTTTGTGGACATATTCACTAATTAATAACTAGGAGTATAATTTCTGTGTCTTAGGATTTATGTGTGTTTAACTTGCTAAGAATGTGCCAAACAATCTCCCAAAGCATTTGCACTGCTTTACAAGTCAGCAAGGACTCTCCATGGATGAGCATTCCAGTGGCTCTACATCCTCGCCCATACTTGGTATCATCAGCTTTATTGATTTAGCCATTCCAGTGTATGTCAAGGATCCTAATTGTTCAAATACTGATAGAAGCTTGGTTCTTAAGTATTTATACTGCAGTGAAAAAGATAGACTGTCCTCTTGTATCCTACAATCTAAGAAGGGAGACAAAAACCAATGTGAGGGAAATCTTTTCTAACTAGATTAAAATAAAAAAAAGGAAGGAAGGAAGGAAGCAGGAAGCAGCAGTAATTGCCTGGTTCACCACTTCTGTGGGGTTCCTGGGAAGAAATTGCTGGAGCAGCTGTTGATTGTGTGATCATCACCCAGCAGGAAGCAGAGACAAACTTGTCTCCTAGTACCTGTCTCCTCCCTCTCAAAGACATGTTCACGTCCTAACCCCTAGTCCTGTGGGTATGAAGCCATTTATAAAGAGGATTTTGGAGGATCTTATTTAGATGAAGCCAAATTGAATCAGGGTGGGCTTTAATCCATGTGATTGGAGTCCTTATAAGCAAAGAAATTCGGGTACATTCATCCAGTAAACTCTGGAAATCAATAAAAGCCAGAAGGCAGTGAAAATCAGAGGAGCAGTCACAAGAAGAGAGAGAGCCATGTTATGGAGGCCACCACCAGAAAGCTACACACTTCAGAGAAAACATGATCCTGTCAACACCTTAGGTTGAACTTCTAGCCTCCAAAACCACAAGACAATACATTCCTGATCTTTAAGCCAAACCAGTGTGTGGTATTTGTCACAGCAACCCTGGCAAACTCAGACACTGGCCAATTCTTTCAAGCCACAATGATTCCACAAAAGTAATAAAGATTGTGGCACAAAAGTTTTGGTGAATTGAGAGGGCAGGGAAATACCTGAGCAAGAAAATTCCTTCATTGTAGGGAAGAAAATATCTTTCTAAATGTCAGAGCAGAACTTTAACATAGCATTTCTAGAGTCTTTTAGAGAATGATTAAATGCCCCAACATCTTTAGTATATACTAGGTATTATTTCCCTCCTTCTCTTGGTAATTTGCAAGGTAATATTAGTCCATTCAAACCTCAGCAAAATCCTGCAGTAATGAACATATTTATTTTTGTTTAAACCATTGTTTTCCAAATTTATTTGTCTGGGGATTCCTTTTTTTTCAAGTCTGACCTATCAAGACCCTATCCACAAAACATAATTTGAGAAAAGCCAGCATAAAATATTAATGGCAAACCTAAATTCAAATTTCCCAATTTCACACAGTTCAGCATGGCATAACTGAGGGGCTTCCATGAAACAAATATATTTTGAAGAGATTAAAATTTGGGCAGTTACTTAGTTTTTCTTATTTTACCACAAGCCCACTGGACAGAGGCCAAGTCTAATTCAACGCTTGTTGAATTTCATTGCATATTATTGGTTCTTGTAAACATTAATTATTAGTGGTAGTTGAATAAGTGATAATAGTAATAATGATCATGATAATGCTGTATTTTCAACTTTGCCATAAACCAAAACATCTGAGGAAAATCTTGAGACAGCCTGTAAAATCCAAACACAGCTGGGCTCACTCATTTCCGATGGGAATTTTTCACCCTGAAACAAATAACAGTTGCTACATAGAGGAAAACAGGTTGTCTTGGGTCACTGAGAAACTATTGCTCAGCCCATCTTGTGTCTAGAGGAAAATCCAGCTGTCAGAATTTTCTAACGAATACTTCTGATGGCCATCATCTATTTCTGTCTCTTTAGGAGTCCCCGTGGTGTGATTCCCTCATTGCCTTCCAATGTCCTCCATTATTGAATCCTGCCTGACCTGAGGACATCAGCTGCCACAATCTCCAATATACAGGCAAGGTCGACCCCTTCCATGTACCCATCTGCTCCCATATTCATTCAAGAAGAATTTATTGAGATTTATTTTTTTCTCAGGTTTGGGCTAGGAAGAGGCTAGGCAACTGTGAACAGTAGATTTGGTTCCTGGCATCATAGAGCTCACCATTTCCGGCACAAGCCATTTCATTCTTCCTTTTTTCATGCTGTTACCCTTGCTAGACTCCCCTTCCTCTTCCTTTTGGCTTTAGTAACTTTTCTAAGACCCAGTTTGTTTCCTTCCAGAAGTATTCCCTGATCATGCTAGTTCTTTAGAGAAACAAGTTTTATTTCCCATTGGAAGGGATCTCAGAGATCTTCCAGTTCAGCCTTCTTAATGTGTATCTGAGGACACTGAGGTTCCACCCATTAAGTGGTGAGCCTAAGGCACATTCTGCCAGAATGGCAGTAATCCTTATCTTAATAGAGACTAGCACTTTAGTACTGTTTTCTAATAGGTATCTTAGTTTAGCCTTCTCAATTAGACACTTCTATGCTTTGAAAATGTCCCTGCATATATGTTTATTTTACTCTGTCTTTTCTCCATTGCTCACAGGATAAAATGCAAACTTCTTGGGTTGATTTACAGAGGCCTCACCAAACCAGCTCACACCTTCCTTTCCAGGCTGATCTTCTGCTATTGGACTCTGTGTCTCAGCCACACTGGACCTTCCTAAGCACTTGCCTCTGCACATGTCCGTGCTCCTCTTTACCAGGAAAGCCTAGGATTCCTTTTACCTGGATAGCATCTATCTTTTCTGAGAGGTCAGGTCAAAATATTACTTCTTGGGTGAAACATTCTTTAATCCCCTCCTACTCTTTAGGCCAAGGTGATCAAAGTACTGAGATTCCACAGTACTTTCTTCTCTCCCCTCTGAAGAATTGCCTCTGCTATTCCATAAGCTCATTTTTTCCAAGTCTGAGAGTAACTTGAGAAAAGGGATTGCACCCTACTCATCACCATCCCTCCTTGAAACAACTTATTTTCCATGCTTTAAGGAAAACGCTCTTTTGGTTTGCCCTCTGTCTCACCTGGAGTGCATTTTAGGTTTCTTTTGTTTCTTGTACTTATTATCCTAACTTTTAAATGATTTTTCACTGGAAATATAGGTCTATTTATCCCATTTTCTACTCGACTTCAATACCCAATTGACGTCATACTTATCCTGTATAAACCCAAATCCCGCCCCCCCCACAAACTTGCTTACCACCATTCACTCAGTAACTCAGTAAAAACTTTGTCTCACCCTTCACTTTTCTCTCTCTCACACACACACCCCATCTCCAAACCATTAAACAATCTGGGTTTTACCCTTTACATATACCCCAAATCCAACTATCTCTCAAGACAGCTTGTTTTCAATTCTGTCTAAGCCACCTCCTCTCTTACCAGAACTACTGCAGAGACTCAATAATTTCCCAGCTTCCATCTTGGTTTTCTCAATTGGTCACCACAAGGTTTGGAGACTGATTCTATTAAAATGTAATTCAGATTATTTCTTTCTACTGCCCCAAACCCACCAATAGTTTTATATCACACTAAGAAGAAAATCAAAGATCCTTACAATAGCACAAAGAATCCTACCTGGCCTTATTCTGTTCCTCTCTTTCCCACCACTCTCCCTATCTTTCACCATCTTCTTAGCCATAATGGTCTCCTTGCATTTTCTCAAGCATGCTCCTTGCTCAAGTTTTGTTTGCTATTCTCTCTGTTAGAATGCTCTGCCCTCAGACCTACTTGATGCACTGCCTCATTTCATTTAGATCTCTGCTTAAATAACACTTCCTCAGAGGAGCTTTCTCTGTCCATAGTATCTTAACTAGAACCACACCCCCTCATTCCCTATGCCCTCCCCCTGTTTCATTTGTCCTCATAGCATTGGTCACAGCATGAAATTACTATATGTATGTGTGTACAGATATATATAATTCACTCATTCATGTATTTGTCTGGTGAATATTTATTGAGTACCTGCTCTGAATGAAGCACTGTTCTATGGACTGGGTCTCATAAACAATAAACAAAATACACAGGTCCCACTCTCAAAGGGCTTTCATTCTGGCAGACAAGGACAGATAATAACCAACAAGCAAATAAATATAGACCATGTTAGGTGATAGTAGGTGTTGGAGGAAAAATAATACAGAATGAAGGTAATAGGAGGAGTGGGGCTGGGTGCTTTTTTATATCCAGGGGACAAAGAAGGTCTCACAGGTAAGGTGACACTTGAGCAGACATTTAGGGAAGCGAGAGAGTGAGTACCCAAGCAGCTAGGGAGAAAAGGTAACAATGAGAGGGAACAGCACATAACTGGTATGTTCCAGAAACTTAAGGACACCACAGATGAAAGCAAGGCAACAAGGGGAGGATAATAGGAGGTGAAGTTGGAGAAATTACAGTGGCCAGATCATATGGCTAATTATAAAGATTCTGCATTTTATTCTTATTGATAAGGTGAACCCTAGACGACTGTTAGCAAAAGGGTGATGTGATTGGAGTTATGTCTTAAAAGATCCATTTTGGTGTGGAGGGCCCCTTAAGTGGAAATAGGAGAGCAGCCAGAAAGCCACTGCAAAGTCTCAGACACAGAAAATAGAAGCGTGCACAAAGTAGTAAACGGAGGTGTCAAATTCTGGATATAGTCTTAAGGTAGGATCAGCATGATTTGCTGATGCATTGGGCACAGGGTATGAATCAAGGATGACCCTATTATTTTTTGGTCTGAGCAACTGGAAGAGTTGATTTGACTTTTTCTAAGATAGGGAGGAATAAAGGAGTAACAGATTGAGAATGGACCAAGAAATCAATAGTTTGATCTTGGACATGTTGAGCTTTGTGATGTATAATTTTACTTCCAAGTGAAAATGTCAAGAAAGCAGTTGAATATATGATTTGGGAGTCAGAAGAAAGGTTTGGGCATCAACAGCATATAAACAGTATTTAAAACCATGACCTTGGATTCATATATTTAATTTGGCCCCACCAAAAGGTAAGCTCCACTTTATTTATTTTCCACTGCTTTATCTCTAATTTCCAAAACAGTGCCGAAAACATAGTCATTGCACAACAGATATTTATGAAATATCTATTCACACATGAAATAACATCTGGCATATCTTTAGGTGCATTATAAACACTTGTTGAATGAATGAGCAAACAGTGCTCTCCAGAGGGACTAGCACAGTCCTTGGCATATAGTAGCTGCTCGATAAATACTGGATGGATGATTAATAAATACTGGACAGATGATTGGCTGATTAAACATGATCCAATAATGAACTGGATTGCCTATTCATAGGACCAGGCTTGAGAACAAAACTATAAAGTGCAATGTTTCCATCTCCATCTTTTTCTTTGAAGTTAGAGTGACACTGGTGTTGAAATTTCCATGCAAATCTGGATAGACCACAGAACCACGACCAGCCCTCTTGGAGAAGGACAAAGTTAGAGTTGGGGACAGAAAAAGGGAAAAGTGTTTTGAAAAGGATCAAGTTTCCTCCTCCCAGCCAAGGAACTGCAGAGCTGTTCTTCCATTTGTAGTCCAGACAAAGAAGACATGCAAATGTTTCCCCAAGGGCAATGCAGTTGCTACACTGAATCTCCAGGGTGCAAATAGAATATTCTAGAAGCATATAAATTCCTTGTCCTCGTCCTATTCCATTCTCTAATTTTTAATCCAAACCGCTTTCACCTATGCTTCCCAGACCATGTCCCATTATAGTTTTTACGGTTTCCGTTCCCTGCCCTTCTCTGCCTTACAGCTTTCTTTCTCTTCTCCTTCCTGGAATCTCATTTCTTTGTTCAAAAGGCTCCCAAAACGTAGAAGGAGAGAAATGATGCATATAGCATCCCACTGGGAGAGAACTGAAGAAAAGGCATTGCCTACTTTGAATAGTCTTTCCTTTTTTACTGCAATGTTTTGTATCTGCCCGTATCAAATCTTTAAAAGACACACTAACATTAATAATACATAGTTTTCTTTGTTCAATTCAATTTCACCCGTATCCAAAGGGCTTGGAATGCAAGGCATAGGAGCCTGTTTATCCCATGCTTCACAAATAATAGGATGATTGCTTCTACCCTGTTCCTGTACGCCTCTTTTCTCATCTGTTTTGTTTTCCGTGTGCAAAACAATTTCAGCTGGCTGTGGGAGTGCCACAAAACTCTGCTGAGAGCTTCTAGAAAGCAGTGCCCCAGCTGTTGCCAGCTGTGCTTCCCGCAGGAGGCACTTCCCTGCCCAGGAGGCCTTTGGCTGCCTGCCATGCCTCCTGACTTGCCAATTCACTTCAAATTAGCTCGCTATGGTCACCTCAGACCCCAGGAAGCAGAGATGCCTGTTGCCAGCTTCATTTCAAACCCAAGAAGTTGTTCTCGATAATTTTTCTGTAGATGCAAGAAGGAAAATGTGAGTTGAAAATATATTGGGTTTGTCTCCACACACAGCTTTGTACCATGTACAGTCCTCACATGATGCTACTTATAATAAAGCTGTGAAACAATTATCTCTTTAAAAATAGATATTTTTCTCCTATTTTCAGTAGCGATCATGATGTTGGGGATATTGCAAAAGTATGAAATAAAGCTTGTTTCTTCACACGGAGCAAGCGCAAGTAAAAATTATCTTAGTATATATTTTTGACAGCAAAAGTAAAACAGGAAATCTTCTCCCTCTTTATTCCATGTTCTTTCCCTTCTTGTCTCTTTCTGGATTGATATCAGTGAAACCCTAATAATTCTCTAAGAAGCTGGGTCTGCATAAGGAAGGCAGACAAAAAACACAACTCCAGTGTTTTCAGTCAGCAGAAAGGAAGAATAAAACTCTAGCATTTTCATCTTGAAAGATTTCCGCACTTTTGCTGACATGTAATTTAAATCCACTATAAGGACTTTGCCATTCTATGAGAAGGTCCTAACCAAATAGCAAATGATCTTGCATTTTTAGAATATCAATTGTTGCAGAAACTTCCCTTTGTCTACTCTAGACAAACACCAGACAAGGAGGTGCTCCATGGGGAATACTATAGAAATTTTAAAGAGCCTTGTTTCTCCCTTTTTTGGTGAAATTAGAGGGAACCCTTAATTGGCTTGGACTCAACTTTAAACAACCTGCGCTTTGAGAATGAAACTCAAACTCCATAGGGCATTTTTGTGGGCAAGTGCACATGTGTGCATATATATTTGTATATCATTTTGCGAATGTTTGTATGTATTGTGAGAATTTTGATTTTTACCCATAATAAAAATAAATAAATAAATAAATAAATAAAAAACTCCATAGGGAAACAACGCCTACCGAGAAGGATTTTCTGTTTCAACAATGGTGGGCCACATATTCTTCATCGAGGGTGTAGACCAGCTTTTCCTAAAGTCCTACATCATTGCCACCTCCTTTGGTATAGATAAGCAGGGCTTTTTCCTTTGTAGCTTTTCTGGACATTCAATTTGCATTTAAGCTATCCCAATCCATTCTATTCATTCCATTCTATTATTCCATTCCATTTTTTCCATTCTGTTCCCTTTTACTCAATAAACATTCATTTCACATCCATCATGTGAAGGCAGCAATGCAACTCAGTCCCTGACTTTTAGGAGCTCTCAATTAAGCAGGAGTGACAAGGGCAGTGGCATTGATATGGATAACTATAATAAGGTGACTACAATATCAACTAGACTATTAATGTTTTAAAATAAATGTGCAAAACATACCCTGGGGTTTAAGAGGAAGAAATCGAAACAGCTGTGGATATGCTGTGCAAGGACATTAGAATACAGATTTTTCCTAGGAAACCAGGCCCAAAACGAATCAAGTTTTAATCTAGCAGAGCACCTATTTAAAATGCATTGATTACCTCACTCCAGGATATCCAGCTCAGGGTGATATCAGTTTTACAAACTTACTTTTCACAAGGACACAATTATATGTGATTTTGGAACTATTTGTGACTTGTGTGATAAGAATGAAAGAAATACTTATCTTAAGAGTTCAGATCAGTTAAGCCAAGTTTACACAGTCCACATCTTTATTTATTAGTTCATTTCACAGGATTTTATTATCATTTTACTGTAACAGGCGTTTGAGGCAGAATCATGAGAGTGTACAGTATTGGACATGTCTTCTTAATCAACAACAGAACACAGCACCCAAGATTCTTGAACGCTCCTCCTAGATCTATCATAGAGACAGAGAAGATCACAACTCTTCAAAGTCTCCATCTAGGGGAAGAACGAGCTGAGCTCTCCTAGCTCTCCAGGTGGTGAGAAGAGAATGAATTCATACATGTGAAAGTACTCTCAAGAGGGAAAGGTCTATATATCCGAGGGTGAGATATTACAAGAATCATCAGTTCTGGAAGTATTTCAGAGCATACTGGTGATATGTGTCACATGCAGAATGTCTTTTATTTGCTGTTATATTTCTTAGTAGTGTCAGAATTATGGTGAATACATATTTTACATTTTTCTGAAAATTATTTCTAATGCTCATAGTTCCTCTTATTCAGGAAGTAACTCATCTTCTCCCGAGACCATTGCTCATTTCCTTTTGAGTGATGAGAGAGGTAAGTTGAGGTACAACAGGTTGGCCTATTAAACACTGGATCTGACCAGTTCTTTATGCTCTCTTACCAAGTTGGGTCATGTAGCTCCAAAATCTACTTCTAACAGAGCTTCTAATCACTTAATGACTTGAGGGTCATGCGAACAAAATTGGAGAAAAATAGGGATTTTATTACACTCTGAATTTATTAATATATAAAACCAAGATGATAGTTATATAGTTATATTAGTTAGTTATATATCTATAACTATATTATATATGTATGTATATCATATATTATAGTTCTACAATTCTAAGACTAAAAGAGTCCCAGCACAATATCCTAAATTGTTATCATAGTACTCTCAGGCAGATATAGAAAATGTATTTTCATTATAGGAAGAAACAAAGAGAGGATAAGGATAGATCCTTATCCTTACAGCCCCTTCATAATGATAATAAGTTGTCTTTCTATGAATGATTAATATGTGCCAATGTCTTATATACATTGCTCATTTAAGTTTAACAATAATACTGTAGATGGGATCATACAAAACACATTCCCAAGTCTCTCCTCAAAAACTGTGCTCTTAGCAAGCTCAACTCTTGATTTCCCAGCTTCTCCTGCCCCTGGGCATGGCCATGAGATGGAGTTCTGTCTAAGATGCTATGAATGGAAGAGAGTGAGCATTTCCATTCTTGAATGAAATGTCAAAGTCCCCAGGGGAGAAATCCCTTTCCCGTTTTCCAGTTTTCCTATCTAGAACATGGGGCCATCTTGGAACAGCAAGGTGATGAGTCACACTAAGGATGTGAGCCACCACAAAACTCCTTGGACTCCCCACTTTTCCTGGTTGAGACTAATAAACCTCTATTTGTTTAAGCCACTGCCCGGTTGTCCATTCTTTGCAACCAAGCACATGCACATATTCATTTATTCATGTAGCAAATATCCACTGAATGACTGCTAGTTTCCTGGTAGTGTTCCAGTGGCTGGCGATAGAGCTTAATGAGCACAATTGAAGTAGCCCTTGTTCAGGGGCTTATATTCCAATGTGAGGTAGAAAGACAATATAAAGAAAATGTATGCCTGTGTGCATATGTGTGTGTGTGTGTGTATATATGTGGTGATAAAAGTGCTATGAAGAAAATACAAGAGGGTAAGGGGACTGGGAACTTTTGGAAGCACCAGGCTAGTGAAGGGGAGGTTGCTTTTTTAGAAAGAGTAGTCAGAGAAGGTCTCACTGAGTAAGAAGCCACCTGAGCAGGACCAGAAAGTAGTAACAAAGCAAACTGTGCATATTTATGAAGGAAGAACATTCCAAGCAAAGGAAGGAACCTATATTAAACCTCTAATGGGGAAAAATCTCCGTATGCTGCAGGAGCAGGAAGGTGCCCTTGTTGGTTGACTGGAGTGAACTGGGTGGTGATAAGCAATGAAGTGAGAGACGTAACCAAACAAGGTAATACAGGGCATCTTTTCTTTCTTATTTTAATTAATTTTGTTTATTTTTAATGAAGCTTTAGATTAAATAAATGTTACATAAAAAATATAGGGAATTCCCTTATGCCCCACATACTCCCCCTCCCACACATTCCCATTCTGACGACATCCTTCATTAGTGTGGTATATTTGTTACATTTGATGAACACATATTGAAGCATTGTACTAACTAAGAACTATTTTGAAATTATAATTACACTCTGTCCGGAAAAATTTGTAGGTTATGACAAAATATATAATGGCCTGTATCCATCATTGCAATGTCATGCAGGACAGTTCCAATGTCCTAAAAATGCTCCCATATTACACCTATTCTTCCCCTTCCCTCCCCCAAGAACCTCTGGTGGTCATTGCCTTTATATCAAAGATAAAATTTCTTCCATTGCTAGAATTATAATGTCAACATAGAATAATAAGTCTACTTTAGTCCATTGTTCATTCCCCAATTTTTAGGATTTTAGAATGGTGATGCCCACCCTGCCTCTAATTTGAGAGGGGTCCTAGATCCCATGAGGCAGATGGACGTAAATATCTTGCTTGCAGGTGCAGACACTTTCTGTTCTTTGGGATGTGTGTATGCCAATACAGGGCATTAAGCCAACCCTCTGACTTTTACTGTCATTTCTTAAAACAATTACCAAAGATATTTGAAAAAGTGGCAGTCATATACCAAAATGGATAGCCAAAATTTATTTATTTATTTATTTATTTATTCTCTTATGGATGACAGATCAACACACTTGCTTATGGTTAATATTCATTAAAAAAAACAACTTTCCAAATGCCGTACATAGAACTCCACATATTTAATTGAGTGGAAGCTAAAAGTGTAAACAGAAGTTCATGCTCTGAGGATCATGATATATAACCAAACACATTATCTATTTTCACAGATTTTATTTTTACCCTCTTCCCCAAATGAAGTTAAAAATGAAAGGAGAAATGTTTTGTTTCAATAATTGCATTTCAAACCAAAAGGCAGATATTGATACCAGGACTTAAACAATGCTTTAAAATGTCTTTACAGCACTTAGAGAGTCAAGGAGAAATAAGCTAAGAGATTTTGCACACAGAGTTAACTGCTTCACCTGAAATCTTAGACATCAAGTGCAAAAGGCCTCAGAACAGCTTATATTCTTTCTCATGAATTTCTTACCCCTACAAGCATCCACATTTTCCATCCTGTTTCAATGGACTCTAACTGTGTATTCATTATATTCAAAGAACCACCAATCACTGCAGATTTTTGCCACCCAGGTTCAGAGTTCACAATTTGTCTCTTCAATTTATTCAAAAGAATTAGGCAATGTTTACCTAAGATAGTACCTAACAGCAATGTCTAAGGATCCTGGCACATGTTCAGATTACTTGGTTCTAGTCATACTGTCCAAAGAAGGTTGTATTTTCATTTTTAGTACTTTGGGAGGGAATCTGAAGAAGATCCTGAAGTTTTAAAATGATATGAATTAAGACTAAGTGTGTGATCAGCATTATGGGTATTTGGACACCCTGCAGATTTGAAGAGCAATGGAAATTCACATCTTGAGAAAATGTAGTATTTCCAAATTTGGGGAAAAAAATGAAAGTCAGCAGAGTTGGGTGTGTGTTAGAGAATTGAACTTGAATTCAAATGTGGGTATGATTCCTAGAGAGGTACTCTTTGATCTTTCTGGGCTCTTAAGCAAAACTCATGTTTCCAGACATCTATGAGTATGTTCCCTTTGTAGCGGTAGCATATCTTCTTGAATTATTATCCAAACCAGGGACTTAGTCTACGTGGGCCAGACAGAGAAAAGAATTTAACAAGGCCACTAGCGGCTGAAAGTGGAGATGGGAGGGTCTCAGGTGTGGGGTCAAGTTTGAGGAAAACGTCCCTCTGCCAGGAGTAACACAAAACAGAAGAAGGAACACTTAGGCAAGGAGAAGACAGGTAGCTTGCAAAAGTAGTTAAAGTTCAATTGCCAAGTGAACAGTAGTCAGCATAGCTAAGCATGGCAGGCTATGAATATAGATCTACCTCCCTCAGGGAAGCTTAGATTAAAGGCTTGTCAGGGCCAAGGGCATCTCTGCTTAGTACTTGCCATAGGTATCTTTGCTAAGCCTGGCACAACATGCTGATCCCAAAGAAGAAATGTTCACCAGGTTGCCTGTGGAAGGAGATCCAGCTCGAGCTGCAAACTACTCATCCCACCTGAGTGAGATGAGCACAGTGATGGGACATTATTGGAGCAGAATAATTCTCTGCTTAAAAGCCCAAACTCTGGAGCTGGGATGCTTGGGTTTGGATCCTGTTCTACCATTTACTAAGTGATTGTGGGCAATTTATTTACCCACTCTATGCCTCAGCATCCTTCTCTGAAAAATGGGGATAATAATAGTACCTCCATCATAAGGTTGTCATGAGGATGAAACGTGTTAATATTTGCAAGCACAGTGTTAGTACACAGGAAAAGCTCAAGCAGTGTTAGCTGTTATTTTAACTGCAGGCAGTTGGCATCCAGGTATGCTCTACCCATAGGGAGCAATACTGAAACACTATTTCATTTTGAATAAAGCCGCATTCAAGGACTTCCTGGGAAGTAGAATGAAAAGGACATAGGAGAGCCTCAAGATCCAAATACAAGCCCACCGATACCATCTTGGGCTTGAAGCCATGCGTGGAGTACCAGTGAAGATGTGGGTAAGAAGTTGTGGAATGTAGATCTAAAGTAGATTAATTGCCTCATACTAAAATTAAGATTGAGTCAGGACACTGAAGTGATGCTTAAAAGTCAAAATCAAGTGGTTGTTTAGGGAAATTAAGTTTAATCATTAGAAGGCCACTCAATGACAGCATCCAGCCTTGGCTTTATCACATCCCCACACTCCCTCACCTAAAATCATTCAACTCCACTAAGATTTGGTGTTTACCAACCTTGCCTGGGTAATCATTAAGCATATAGGGCTCTGTACTGAAGAATCTGATTTGGTTTGTCTGCAGTGGGGAACTTGAGAAATTCTTGTGATAAAGTAAATTTGGGAAACACTGCACAATGAGGATAGGTAACCCCTGAGCATAACCACAGATCCAAGGAAGAGCTTCCCAAGCCAACCTACAACATGGGCCAAAGCATTCTGGAGTTACCCAAATGGCTCTTTGGTCTAGTTACCTAGTCCCTTTACAGATCATAGATTCACATGAACTTCTTATCCAACGGGATTGTGGTTGTCTGGTGCCATAGTGCTGAGGTTTATATTTCAAGGGGCTAATTTCTTTCCCACCTCCCCCTTTGGGACCTACCATTGGACTTGGACTTGATCCACTGAAATTTCTGGGCCCTTCCTGCCTGGATCTGCCAAAGGAGCTGGACACAGACAAACCAACATCACTGTGTACCAAGAGGCAAGGACGCAGTGACTGCTTATAGTAGAGATGGTGGCACCACACATTTGCACCCATTCCTACTATGAGCCATGCTCCTCACCACATGCCATTGTCCATGGATGACTTTGTCCATAAACATTATCATTTTAGAAAGTCGTAACCTGTTTCCATGAGTGCAGTAGGTAAGGGAGGACGAGCAGATGGCTTAACTAATCCTTGGTTAAACATACTAGCATGGTCTTAGAGACAGTGGAAGTGGAGGCGGAGAAGACCCTTATATTTGTCTATATCTTGAAGATACACAAATAATTTCAGAGGGCTCTGTTTCTGATTCATGTTTCTGTGTGAACTGTAAGGAGGAAAACAAAGAAAACCAGGAGAGAGGACGTTCTGTTAAACCCTATGTATGCCTCTACAGGGTAGTGGAAAAATATTCACATGTGCCTTATATTAGAATCTCTCAGTGATAAAGTATTACAGACACTTTTTTGGAACTGTACAAGCAATTCCCCAAAATGCTTTGTTAGTTTTACCTGCTGTCTTTTGCTCTGCTGACACCCCCAGTTTTTCTGTCCCTTGATCTACCTTCTCCCTTAATAATACACTCTCATTTTCTGTCAGATCTTCAGGCTGTTCTCCACCCATTTTGTCGACCATGGTTTTTTCCTTCCCTTCCATTCTTACTTATTTTCTTCTTTCTGGTAATTTTCCCTTTTGCAGGCTCTCCCTTCCTCACCCTCATGTCCCCTTTTAAAAAAATCAATAGCTTCTCTCAGACACCACCACTGTGTCTTTTCTTGTGTACTATTTTTTTCTCATTGCCTTCCCTTTTTTGTTTGTCATTGTCTTCCTTAGTCACCCTTCCCCTTCCTTTATTTCCCTTCCCTCCTCTTGCTCTCTCTTAAGCTCTGCTCTCCCTGGCACCCTCTCGGTTGCCTTTCGCTGACAGAATGGGGACACTGAATACAGTTACAATAATGTCAGCAGCTCAGGGGAGAAAAATGAAAAGGGGAAAAAGAAAAAAATAGAAGGTTTTAATTAGATATCTGTGCCACTGACTCACACTTAATATGCAAATTTTTAGTCCTTCCATTGTTAAGTGAAATGAGAGTTTTATTTAAATGTGAAAATGGTTAGGAGATGAGGAAGGGTAATTAAGTAGCACTGAAATGTAAACCCATGTCTCACAATGCCAGTAATAACTTATGGAAGCAAAGGGATGCTGTTTTATATAGGAAATGCTGAGACTTTGCTTAATATCAGTCTAACATGATGGTGATAATTGATGATGATGATAATCCATTTTTATGAGGTTGCAGTGGACTCAGGTTTAAAAGCACTGTCACATCCCTTATATTTGATCATCATAGCAATGTTCTAAGGAATTTAGGGCTGATTGGTCAGTTCCACTATACAATTGAGAACTGGAGGCTCGGAAATAATAAGTGACTTATTCAGTGTCCTGTAGCTGGTAAATTGCAGTTAGTTACCTAGGGTTATTTCCCTATGTGACACTGCCACACTCAGCATATACATGCTAATGGTTTGATTGCAGAGACAACGTGAAGAACCAGTGTTAAAAAATAATTTGTGCACCTCCATTTGCTGATGTAATTTTTTTTGTAACTAGGGGCTATGTTTAGTAGTAGGAAATTGCCATCCAACCTCAGAGGTTCTCCTTTGTGCCGCTGTTAGTACTCTGAAACAAAGTAGTGCTTGATAAACTGTAATTCACTGCATTCACTACAGTGGTAAGTACCACCACTGCTTTGCTAAGAAGTATTGATCATGTCACCTATGTATGTCCAGGCAGCGTACATTTTGCTCTCTCCACCACTGCATATAGTGCTTTATTTTTAAGAATACAATTCTGTGAACAAATAGAATCTAGCAATGCTTTAAGCAAATATAGAGTCTTAAATTAATTCCAATAATGTAAGGACATATCAACATTATAAATGTGATTATTTCTATAAATCATAAAAATGAATTTAATAAAATTTAAACACCATTTCTATTTAAAAATTCAGAGTAAACTAAGAATAGAAGTTTAAGTCTTTAACAAAATAAGTGAGAACACTACAAAAATAGAATCTTGCATCACACATAATAAGTAAAGCATTAGAAACAATTCCATGAAAACAGAAATTAGACAAAGGATGCCAGTTATAATCACTAATATATAACATTTTAGGGGGAAATTCTAGCCAATGCAATGAGACAGGAAAAGAAATAAAATGAATATATAAAGAAGAAGACACAAATCATCCTTATTTAAATTTTTGAGCTTCTACCTCAAAAGAAAAAAAAAAAGGATTTCCTATATCTTATCAAGTTTGATAATGGTATATAAATGGGTTGAAACACCTTTAAATTACTTAGCAGATTAAAAAATGCAAAAATATCTTTTATTCACCTGTGCTAAGAATAAGGGGCAACATGGCTTCAAAATAATAATGAAGTAGAAGACCCAAATATATCTTTTCTATGTTTCTACAAAAATAACTTTAAAAATTAAAAATGAACATATTTTTAGGAAACCTAAGATTAGAGAATAATCTATTTCCAAATATTAGCCAGTAATGATCCTACTTATAAGGGAGGAGGAGTTAGGTTGAAAAATAGGAGCTATTTTAAAATTATGTTACAGCATATCTTCATGAATCAAAGATTGAAAAGAAGGCAGGAAAGGATATTATCTACTCATCACTCTTTCTCCTCTTTCTCAGACAAATTAGGCTTCACCAAAAGAGAAAAATGGACAAAGCAAACACTAGCTCAAATGAATGGATGCACATTACCTCAAAATTTAGTGGCTTAACAAATAAAATTTATTATCTCTGATGTTTCTGCAGGTCAGGAAGCTGGGTGGTCCTGGCTCACAGCTTTTCATGAGGGTGTAGTTAAGAGCATCAGAGGGAATTGTAGTCATCTGAAGGCCCAACAGAGGCTGAAGGATCCATTTCCAAGATAGTTCACTCATGGGGCTGGCGAGTCAGAGATGGTTGTTGGCAGGAAGACTCCCTTCCTTACCACAGAGATGCTCTATGTTCTCAAACATGCAGCTGGCTTCCCTCAGAGTGTTATACAAGAGAGAGGGCAAGAAAGAGGTGAGGATGCTTTTCATATCTTAGCCTTTGAAGTCATGTATGGGCACTTTGGCTGTATGGTATGGTCACACAAACCAACCCTGATACAATATAGGAGAGAACTAGACAAAAACATGAATATTAGGAGGAAAGGATCATTGAGGTCCCTCTTGGAAGTTGACTACCACAATAAATTATCTAAGGAAATTCAGTGGGCTTGTAAGACCAATGCAAGTCAACCAGTTAGCAAATGTCTCTAAATCTTATTATTCAAGTTCTTGACCCATCATTGTGCATCAGAAATCCCTGAAGACAAAGAGAAAAGTATCATTTCAACAAAGCAGAGGTAGAGTAGGTGAAATCCAGGTAGAAACTGCGTAATAAACCAGGAGCTCTACACTGCAGTATGTTTTTCACCAGTAGAAGTATAAGGGGATTCATATACTACTTAAAAGGGGCAAGGCAATAGCCAATCACCACACAGATTGCACCATGCCTGAGAATGTATATTCAGAAAATACGGTAGTAAAAAGGAAGAGGAAAACTACTCATAATATTTGTAGGAAGAGCATAATTAAAAATGACTTGCATGAATTTTATATAAAGATTTTATAAAACTATCTGGCAACCTCAAAAGAAGTAGAAAAACGTGGTTTCCAAGAAAAGAATTAAAAAGCAGAAGCTAAAAAATTTAATTTAATTTAAAAAAATACCATAGTATCTAAGCAGCAAAGTTAAGATGAACTTAAAAGTTCAATTTATGATATATGGAAGGGGTTCTAAAACAATAACAAAATTTAAATCGACATTGGAAATAAAACATTAGATTTGAGGCTGCAAAAAATCTAATTGATGATATGGAGGCAGAAGCTGAGAAGCTCTCCTGAGGTATATTGGAAAAGACACACAGAAAAATATAATGACAGAGGGGGAGAGGAAGAGAGAAAGAGAAAGAGGGAGAGAGAGGAACTAGGATGGAAAGAGAATGCGAGAGAGAAAGGAGATTGCTAGGAAAGAAAGAGAAAGGAGGGCAAAAGTGTATAATGCAAGCTCCTGAGGGAGAGCTCAGAACAAACTGCACAGAATCAACAAGCAAATATTTAATAAACACTTTCTTGTGCTGAAGAAAGTCTTGTGTGTGCATAAAAATGGGCTCACAATGCATCAGGAGAAAGCACTTAAAAAAAAAAAAAAAGATACCTAGATAATTCCAAAATGATTTCTAAATCCCAAAGATAAAGAAATACCTGCATACATTCAGGTAGTAAATGGATTACTCACAAAATTACAAAAAAAGGGGAAAAAAGTCTCAAATTTTTTTTTTTTTTTTTTTTTTTTTTGCAGCATCATTAAATGCCAAATACAATGGAGTTTTGATATTAAAGACTGAGGCTTTTGGATTTTATAGTCAGGCACGGGGCCACTAACATTCAATGGCAACCAAAAGATCTTCCTGGATATACACTCCTTGAGGGATGGTGTCTATGTAGTATACTATTGCATTTCTAGCCTAGCAAAATTATTGTTGCAAAGGTTTTCAATAAATATCACAGGAAAGAAGAAATAGCCAAAGAATCAAAAAGTATCCACCCCACACCTTTTAAGTAAAACTTCTTGGAATGTATTCCAAGCACCTTAGAGTTGAAACAAAAGGAAAAAACAAAGAATGGAGATGAAAGGGATTCATGATACAAGAGAGAGAACTAGTGGGGAACTGATTCAAAGAGCTAAGACTAAGGAATTATTATAAATCTAATGATTAGACTAAATGCAAATAGGAATGTTTCAAAATATAATCTTAGATTTCAAATTCAATATATGATATTGATAAAGTCCAAGAAGTACAAGTGTTAAGATAGCAGTGAGGCTGAAGGGAGATCATTTCCATTATTTTCTCAATTAGGAAGCACATGAAAATATATTTTACTCAGCTTGAACATTTAGATTCACATAGACTAAAATGCTTCTGGGAAGCTTAAATTTAAGTACCAGTATATATATAAAAAAAGCAAGGTATATTTATTTCAAAATTCTAAAGATGATAAAAGCGAAAAAAAATGTATTTTAAATAGCACAAGACACAAAACAAAAAGACTATTAGAAAAAAAGCAGAAAACAAAAGGATGACAAGGGACAAACACATCAGTTTTAACAATACCTACTAGTGGGTTAAACTTCCCAGTTACAAAGAATGAAAACCTCAGATTGAATTTAAAAAAGAAAACAAAATATATCTCTGTTCTGTTTACAAAAGATACACCTAACTTAGGATAACAAAAATAAGCTTCATTTTTAAAGGATGAGCAAAATTAATTCTAGTGTTAACAAAATTAAAGCAGAAAATACAATGTTTATGTCAGATAAAGATAAATGCAAGATTAAAGACATTAAATTGTAAAAGAAGGTGTATTTTATGTTGATAAAGGCAGTTCTTTATAATAAAGCTCTAATTATTTTTAAACTTCATGCATGAATCATAAAGAGCAAAGAGTATTAGGAATTCATGGGTAAGCTGACAATACTGTATTAAAGTTTAGTATTATATACTTTGATTTCTAAAAGTTTGAAGAAGCAAATGATTAAATACAGATATTCAAAATCTGAATAATATATTTAAGAATAATAGAATTATTTCTGTGTGTTTATACTTGTATAATTATATATATCATGTATCTTATACTGATTATATTATTATATATATTTTACAGTATATGAAATATATATCTGTGCTTGTATACCCCTTGTGTATATTTAGCACACAACTATATACAATTTGTGTGTGTATTTATATACACAGACACTACATACTATTTTATGTGTAATGAAAAATTAACATAAATATTTAAAAACTTGACAGTCATGAAACAAAATTGATCACATAAATCTCCAAAATTAATTCAAGAAGTAAAACTCTTGAGAGAACAGCCACAGCAACAACAGTTTTGAAAAAATTGTCAAAGAACTACTCACAAACTAGGCTTAGGAACTGTATGAATTATAAATAAGTTTTATCAAAGTTTTAAAGAATAAAAATCCTTCTTGCTACTTAAAATGATCCAGAATACAAAAAAGATAAAAAATCTACCAATTCATTTGGTCATGGTATTTTGAAGAAAACGGATAGACAAAGTCATTAAAAATTAGGTGAACAACAGACCTTCCTATTGATGACTATTAATGCCAAAACAATAAATAAAATAACAAATAGAATTTCATATATGACAGAATATTTAAACATTAGCAAATACAATATCATTTTTCATATGTGTAAGTCAAAGGAAACCATGCATATGATTATTTTCATAGCTTATTTAAAAAGTTAATATCTATATCTGCCCAAATATTCTCAATAAAGTTGGAAGTAGGATATTGTTCTGTAATGTGCTATAAACAGTGGCCAGCATCGCACCAATAGGAAAATGCTGGAATATTTCCATTAAAGAAAGGAAAAAAAACATGCAGTTAGCCGTTATTCTTATTAAATATTTATTTTGAATAATAATAATGCCAATAATATTCAAACTCTTTCTGAAAACAAATTAACAGGAAGCACTTCCCAGCACATTCAATAAAGCCAGAATCATTCTGATACAAAGATCCGATAATAATCTTGCAGATCAATTGCCTCATGAACTTAGATGCAAAATCCATAACAAAATATTGGCAAATTGAATCCAGTAATAATATTAAAAAGGATAGTATATCATGACCACATGAGGTTCACCCTGCTAACTCAAGGCTGGGTTAATGTTCAAATATCAATCATTGTAATTTGCCATATGGCCATCTTAATAGATGCATTTGCAAAATGCAACACCTATTCAAACACATGTACACACACGCACCCCAAACTCTCAGCAACTAGGAATAGAAAGAAACTTCCTCAATCTGATGAAAACCATCTATGAAATATCTACAGGTAGTATTATACCTCAGGGAGAAAACAAATGTTTTTCATCTAGTAAGGAACAGTACAAAGATGTCAACTATCACCATTTATATTTAACATTGTATTGGTGAGAAAAACCTAGTCAGTGTTATTAAGCAAGAAAAAGACATAAAAGGCATATTGATTGGTAAAGAAGTGGTAAAATTGTCTTTATTTACTGAGGACATAATCATTTATGTAAAAAATCCTAAGACCGCTACAAAATTTACTAGAATTAATAAATAAATTTAGCAATGTTACAGGATGCAAGATCATTACACAATAGTCAATTATATTCCTATATCTTATCAAGCATTTGAAATTAAAATTTTTAAAAATCTTTTATACCATCATTAAAAAGTGTACAGACTTTGGGACTATACACTGTAAACTACATAAAATTGTTGAAATAAACAAAACCTAAATAAATATAAGAATATACCTCAATATTAAGATATCATTTGTCCCCAAATTAATCTATAATTTCAATAACTTCCTAATCAAAACTCTTGCAGGGTTTCGAAATTTATTTATTTATTCATGGTTAATATTGACAGGATGTTTTTAAATTTATATAGAAATATAAAGGATACAGAATCACTGAAATTTTGAAAAAGAAACGAAGTTGATGGACTTACACTACCTGAATTCCAGGACTTATTATAAAGCTGCAGCAATCAAAACAGCATGATACTGGCATAATAACAAACTTATAAATTAATGGAAAAAATAGAATCCAGAAAGAGACTCAATCAATGGTCAATTGATTTTCAACAAAGAATCCAAGGTAATTCATAGGAAAACGGTAGTGTTTTCGACAAATGATGCTGGATCAACTGGAACTATGGAAAAAAAAAAAAAAAAAACGAACCTAAGTTTTTACTTCCTACCATGAACACATATCACAGACCTAAACAGAAAAGGCAAAACTCCAAAACTTTTAGAAGAAAAACATAAGAGAAAATCTATAACCTTGAGTGAAATCCTATTTTTCATTCAGGGTACATAAAGCCAGAACAATAATGTAAAATATTAATAAACTGGATGTGGTCAAAATTTAAAAGGTTGGTTCTTGGAGAAACAACATGAAGAAAGTAAAAAGGCAAGTCACAGATGGAGGGAAAATATCCTTAATCCATATATGACCCAGGACTTTTATTTAGAAAATATAAAGAGCTATTATAACTCAATAATTAGAAGACAGACAATCTTGTAAGAATGGTCAAAATATTTCAAGTGGCACATCACAAAGGAAGATATACCAATATAATATATATATAATAAGCACATGAAAAGGTATGTGACAACATCAGAGAAACACAAATACAAACCAAAATATGTTTTACATATACTACACCTCTAAAGAACAGGAAAAAAAAAAAAAAAACAATGGAGAGAATATCATATGTTGGAAAGTTTGTGGAGCAGTTGTAACACCTATACAATGATGGAAGGAATTGTCAAATGGTGCAATGTTCAGAGATAGTTTGGCATTTTCTTCTGAACTCATGATGTGGCTCACCAACTCCATTTGTAGGTATTTATTCAAGAGAAATGAAAACAAATGTCCATGAAAGGACATGTACATGAATGTTCATAAGAGCTTTATTTATAATAGCCAAAAAGTAGAAAGAGCAAAATGTTCAATTGCTAAATGTCTATACCAACTTTGATATATTCATACAATGGACTACAATTCAGCAATAAGAAAGAACGGATACACACAGCAGCATGAATGAAATTCAAAATCATCATGCTGAAAGACCAGAAAAAAGCAAATGAGGTTACATATTCTAAGATTCTATGTATATAAATTTTAAGGAAAAAAACAAATCTAATTAATATACAGTAGCAGAAAACAGATTAGTGTTTGCCTCAAGCTGGGGAGTGAGAGTAAGATTTTGTTTAGATGAAGAATAAAGGAACTTTTTAAGGTGGAAGAAATGCAGTATATCTTGATTGGAGTGGTAGTTATGCAGACGTATAAAACTGTCAAAACTCATTTAAGTCTACCCTTACAACAGACTCACTTTTTTTAATGTAAACTGTGCCCACGAAGAAATGTATTTTTTTTTTAATCCTTGTTGTTGTTTTTTCACTGTCTGTTTAGCAGTTCATCATTTGCTCCCCAAATCCTTAATTATCTCACATCAATCTCACAGGGACAAAAACATATATTAAAAAGCATAGTTTTTTTTGTTTCTGCATTCTTAGGCTTTATGTTGAACATAATAACGGGTAGAGCTGCATAACTGAAGAATATTAGAGACAAAGCTAAATTTATTTACATTACATTAGAAAACTTAGAAAGTTTCTACTGAAAGAAGAGGCCAGGTGGTTAAGGTGATAAAATAGGGATCAGGATTGACTAGGGTTTTTATGAAATGTTGAGAAAAGATGGCCATATCATTCGTGGAATTTAAGGAGAAAGAGTGGTAAAAAGCATCATTCAAGTATTTTACTCTCTGTGATTTAACACATTTCTCCTTTTGAAAGAATCGGGTAAAGATGTAGCTTACATTAATATACTTTTATTTTCTTGGTGGGTGTAATGTCATGTCATAATTGGTCCAGGCACAAGAGGACCCAATTTTATTTGGGTTGCAGCAGCTTCACAAGGTATGCTCCAGAAACACTTTATTTTCAATTCCCATGCTATTTTTAATTTCCTCTTGTTTCCTCTGTCTGGAACATTTATCCCTCTTCTCCTATGCTTCATCCATATAGTTCACTTTCCTTTGACGACTCAATCAAATTTAAGATTTATGTAGGTAGTCACCTCCTCCAGGAAGCCACCTCTGGTTCCTTCCTATTTCCCAAATGGAGTTAGTCAATGTTCTGTGAATCCACAATATTTTGAATATATTACTAATGCACATACCACATTGTGCTATAATTATATGTTATTATGGCTGTGTCTTTCACTAAGGTCCTTGATGAAAATTATAATTGTATTTATCTTTCTAACCCCAGTGCCCCGCACAGTACCTGATATTAATTCTTCCTTGAATGATTGAAGTGCGTGAAAGAATATTAAACTGAAAGAATGTTGTTTCCAGCTGCAATCTATTTAACCAGTCTGGGTCTCAATTTCCTTTTCTGTAAAATGTATGCTACTTCTGTCTCTCTTTCACTTCATTTTATTTTTCTGTCTGCCTTTTGACATCTTTGTGAAAACCAAATGAGATTAAGTTAAAATAGTTAAAATGGTATGTAGATAAAGTCAAAGGATGATACTGATGAAGAAAATGATGATGATGATGACAATGCATTGTTTTATTAGACTAATACTTATAGTTCAAGCTGCAAACAATCAGAAGTCCAAAGAGTCTAGGAAGAATGGAAAGTTTGGAAGGAACCAATGATCAGAAAAAGCAATAGGGGACAAAGCTTGAGGGATCCATAGTTCTTAAAAGTGAAAGCAGAGAAGTTAGAGTACGAAGTTCAGGTGATTTGAGGTACACCACTGGGATACAGGGATATCCTGGCCAGCCTGGGGGCTCAGGCTGATCTCTTCAGACTTCTGCTGGGTACTGGATGGCCTGTACTCACCGGTGTGCAGTTACAGCTAGAAAGGGAATCGGAGGTTTCTAGGTCTAATATATATAAGGCAGAACCAGAGATGTAAGTAATATCAGGAAATTCTTAAAATATGACTCAAAGGCTTCTGGCCAAACAGTCTTTATTCCAGTTTATTCCAGTGTCTTCTTGCTCTTGCCCTCAGGGACAGGAAATCCTGCTGAAAAAAACCTCTGGTGGGCTGCAGGAAGTTTGCAGTGGGGCAGGGGAGAGACTGAGTAGTGGAAGAGGCCAGGAAGACGAAGCCTCAAATGTTAGCTTCTTTATGTCTTTCTGCCTGATGTCTCAGAATGCCTCTGGGCCCCAGGATGCTCTGAAAAGAGGCCCTTCTGTTCATTAGCAGAGCTGACAACATCCTCACTGCCCATAGGAGAGAAAAACCCTTTCATTGCAGATGTAATTATTGCATCCTCCACAAATCTTGTGGGGACAAATAAACATGGGCTCTAGTGGAGCAGGAGGAGGCCCAGGAGAGGCTGAGATGGGAGCATTTATGGGCTGCAGGGCTGTGGAGAACAGAGGTGAGTTGAGCAGAGCCTGTGGGGACAAAGAAAAGAATCAGGGAAGCAGAGTATGCCTGGGTATTTCTGGTTATATCAGTTATTTTACCAGGCATTTCTCCTAGGAAGCAAAATCATCCAGAGTCTCATTAAAACCAAACTATCTCCAGCACCCTAGAGAGTCTCATCTCACTGATAGGTGATCATGAACTGAGGAAACTGTTGATGGTATAAGGAAAAAATAAGAAGGAAAAACAAAAAGAAAAGTCAAGAAAGCACTTTAATGATTGACTTCTTTGCCTAATGAGGCTTCCCACACTAACAGGAGGGAAATGAAGTGGGGGCCCTAGAGCAATGCTTCCAGTGTTCTGTGTGGGGTCACATTCCCTCACCCTCTTGCTCAATTCCAGCTCTTGTTTGTATTTGAATCTATTACAGCTTCCAGCCCTGAAGCCAGATTCAAAGTGACAATCAACTATTTTTGCTTAATGAGATCAGTTCCCCTTGATCCTCTTTCTCTCCAGTGGGGTTCCCCTCTACGGGCTGGAACTCTTGTAAGACCAGAGGGCCACGCTCCAATTAAAATCCTCCAAGCACCTCTCTCTGAGTCTCCTATGAAGAGAGGCGTTTAATTAAGCATGTTCCCTACCTTTAAACTGGGGAGGAAAGTATTCCCCCCACTACTACCATTTCTAGAGCCACACCTCAACCTCAGCCATCTTTGAGCTCAGAACAGCATTGTTGGAAGCCTATGAAGGAAGAAAAGAAGAAAAGAGCCAGCTAGAGACAGGAAAGCTCAAAGTGTTGGTGTCACAGATAGAAATTCATGACTATAGGATACTAAGGTCACTTGGCCAACTTGTCATAATTGGATTGTGTTTGTTTAGGTAAGCCATACTGAAGCAGGCTAGTAAGATAGGGAATCAATAGATGGATCTGGAACCCACGTTGGATATTGATATCCCCAAGATGGCTTTTGGAAGACCCTCACGATATTTCTGCCATCTGGAATGAGATTCCCAGGAGAAACCAGGGATATTCTCCAGGGACATTATCATTGGGCCCACTCAGGGGATTGATCACTGGGGTAATCTATCAAAACAGCAAACAGCTGGGACTCCTCCCATGCCATCAGCAAAGGGGTGGAATAATAAATGGTTTAAAAAGCAGGCGCAAAACCTCTCCCATTCCCTCTTGGCTTCTGCTCCCTGCTCTCACTGTGTCCCCTCTGCATGGAACAACACACAAATAAAACCTGGGCATTTATAATCTATAAAGAGAAATTATAGTTTATAAATCAGTCTTCTTTATCACTCTTCAGCCCCTTACTCTCTACCAGGGACCCGTGATCTGTTATTTTCTCCCACTTCTCTTACCTCCCTACCTTAATAAATTACTGGCCTAACTAACCTGATGTGCTCTTGAAATTCATTTCTGCAGCATAGTCAAAGAACCTAGACAAAATCCAGTAACAATACCTACTCTTGGACATGCAGCCCCTTTATAAAGCTAATGAGTTCCCAGTACAGGCCCTAGGCTTTACGTGAGGGTCAGGTGTTGGAGAATGCCTTCCACACCATCATTAGGTATAGACCTAGACAGGAACCTCACTATCAGGCGAAAATGTGATACGAATAAAAACCCAAATGGTAAAACCACCTTATTAAGTCCACCATACCATTATTACAGGAGGATGGTTGAGGAGTAATGGAAGAGAAAAGGGAAGACAAGAATTTTAGAGATAAGACCACAATCTCTTGCAGCTTCCTAATATGGATAAAACTTAAAGCCCCAAAGAGCCCTCACTCTATGTATCAAAATTCCCTTTTACCATCCAGATATTGTTTCTTTGATTTGAGGACTAGTCTAGACAGTTCTATAACATCATTCCCTTTCATTTTCTTTGACATGATACAAGATAAACATATATGCATTTTTTTCCTATCACATTTGGAATATAAGGCATTGTGGTAAGTAGTAGATAATATCACACACATATATAAAAGCCTACCTGCCTGTCCTAAGGAAAGAGGGTTCACCTTGGAGCAGGGTGGACCATACCACTTCAAGGAAATCAATTAAGACACAGTCATTGTTTGCTCTTCATCACGTTCACCCAAAAGAGCAAGAGCTCCAAGAAGCTGAGTTGAGGCTGAGTTGATGCCACACACTGCTGCATGCTCAGCACCTAGATCATGGTGAAAGCCTAATACCAACACTGGACACAAGGATGCACTTGGGTGGTGATAGCCTGAGTGCTGCAAACCCAGAACCAGAGTTAATGTGTCTGTCTTAGCTTCCTGGCTGATATGGAGGTGCCATCCCTTCAGTAGCACAGCCAGAGCTTCTAATCCAAGTGGCCAGGTCTTCTCCAGCCTATGATGGTGACAATGGCCTGGAAATTTTAATCAAGGACCCCAGGTGCCCCCCTCTCTGTTTTTTTTTGTTTCAGGGACTTCTCAAGGCTGGCTTGACCTTTACCACAAGCTGGTGCAATTGGCAATTGTTTTTTTTACCTGTCTCTTGTCTATTCCACTGTAAGGCACAAGGACTGGGTTTTCTTCACCTCAAATACATACAGGTTTACACATTGCATGGTGAATTTAAGCAGAATAACATTGGCTGAGTGACAGAAACCAATTTAAAACACCTTAAGCAAGAAAAAGTGATTTGTAAGAACTTTTACCCAAAAGGTATAGAGGTTTATAGAAAAGAGATGTAAATGGCTGTGAAAAGAGAACACCAAGGATGCAGGAGGATGTACATTTAAAAGACTCTTAAGGTTGTTACCAAGGATGGGGTCCAGGAGAGAAGGAGAAAACAAGGTTCTCCAGAGTCATGTCAATGTCTGGCCGATGAAGGAGTGCAGTGCTAAATTAAAAGACATTATCTCAGACGTGATTGCCGTGTGCTAGTTTGGAATCAGGCCACTTATATTTTCTATTGAAGCCCACAATTTTTGTTCAGCAGCAAGAGTCACTGTGGACCTACCACCGAGCCAATTAGATCTGCAGTACTTACAAAGCTGGTCTCCATTTTATCAGTGGCCAACTGACTTCAATAGCATAATTTGATATAGCAATTGCATAGGGAAGGCTTTACAGCAGGCAGCAGGCAGCATTGGATGCTTTTCCAATTCCAATTTTACTTTTGAGTTAGTTGGGTTTTTTACTTGCCATGATACATGCTAATATCCGTTCTTATATTATAATTTAAAAAGTATTTGAAATAGATACTCTTCAATTCCATTCTCCCTTCCTCCATAAGAGAAGTATATGACTACTAACCACTTTCTGTTTTACAGGTTGGGAAATTGGGACAGATTACATAGATAATGAGTAAATCAGAAATGAAATGTTCCTAGTTAAATCCAGACACATGAACACCTCCATTCCAAGCTCTCTCATTTGAAACTTTCTTTGTATTTTCTCTTGCTCTATAAGGCGCCGAGAGACCTGGCCCCTGACATCTCAACCCATTCTCTTTTCTGCTTTCTAGATAGTCTAGACACGGTTCTTTCATTTCTTGAAGGACCACAATCCCTCTTGCCTATGGCATGATGCTCCCCTAGCCCACCCCCAACACATTTACATATCCCAACCCCTTTTACTGCTTAATTAATCTTCAGATTTCAGCTCAAGCATGGCTACCTCAGGAAAGACTTAATCCAGACTACGTCACACCTCCCTTTTTTTGCCCAGGTTCATAGCAGTTATCGCAGTTAAATGTTGTATATTCTTGATTATTTGATTACTATCTCCCTCACTAGACAAACTCCACAAGGGCTGGGACAAGGCCTATTTTACATACCATTGTTTCTGAAAGAGCTAGCAAATGTTCTTAAGTACCTGTCAGGTGAATGAATGAATGAACAAATGAGTGCGATGCAAATATAGAGAAGGCTCTACCACAGATATAGGGCAGCATTGGAATTCCAATTTCACTTTTGATTTAGTTGGGCTTTTCACTTGCCATGATACCTTTATCATCTAAAAAGCCTGGCCAAGAAGCTAAGAATCATTCTAATGCAAGCCTAACTTGCAGCTGCCTCATTTCTGGGATAATATAGTTTCTCAACTCAAGTGTGAAGAGTATATGTAGAATTGAGTAGTTACATATCAAGAATAATACCTCAAGGCATCATGATTGCTTTCTCTAAAGTGCTATTTCACCTGGGCCTTTAGAAAGGCAACTCTAGGGAATTACTATCTTTTCCTTAGTTAGGGCTTTGCCTCGTAGGCAGGGGGTGAGAAGCCTTTATGAACCCAGAGGTCCTGGGCTCCCTGGATTGGGGTCACACTTTGGGATGTGGATCAGAGCCACAGGCTGAACAAGCAAGCTGGCTGCCTGCTCTGCCTTCCCGCTGCCCAAAGAACCTCCCTACCCAAGGAAGAGATCCTTAGGAATTTATGAATCAATCAACTCACACAAAAGGAGCATAAGTGGGATTAGTTTTAATATTGTTAAGTTGCAAAAATACCGGCATATGTGCATGCCAAAGCGAAAATGTACGCAAGCAAAGGGGGGGGGGCAGGGAACATATGGGTGCCCATATGGCAAAAAGCGCATTGGTAGACCTTCATACACTTCTCATTTACAACCAGAAACAAAACTAGTGAACATAAATTTGCTTTGCAAAAAATGTGAGAGGAACAGCTTGTTTGGCCATAACTGTTCCACTGAGCAAGTTATGTATAACCTTGGTTCCTCATCTCCGACACCTCTTTCTCACACTCTGGGGATTAATTAGGCTCTAAACAAGACTTTAGATAAGAAAAAAAAATGGATCCTGGCTGCCTTAGAAAGAAACAAAGAAGTAGCAGCAAGACTGGATAATGCCAAGGGTCAACTAATAGGTAACTCCTATTAGTGGCTGGGAGTTTTATCTGGGATGGTTTAGAAGAGAAATGAGGTTAGTAGGTCTCAGCAGGTTTATTTTAATTGAAGTCAAGGAATGACAAGGGCCTTCAGCACACAATGGCGTGAATGTGGTTTTCCTTTGGAGACTGTACTTTTGTTAGAACAACAGTGGGTGATGCTAGAGAGTGCCTAGGTGTAGGAAGGTATGTGTGGAATTAGGTAGGGAAATGTAGAGTTTGCTGATGCTCAAAACTAATGACCACCCATACGTGCCCTAGGTAACAAGCAGAATTTGACCAAAAAATATAATTTTTTATTGTACCCATTCCAACCGTAAGCCATAGAAGATTCCTTGTAGAGTATAAAGAGCTTTAGAGCTTTAAAATTCAGGAGCTAGTTTCCTTTCATAGATTGACTACTTTATCAGCTATGTCACTCAGTCATTACTTACTCTTTCCAAGTATGTTTCCTCACCTGTATGTTGGGCAGGATAATTCCTTCTTAGACTTACTTTACAGGGTTGTTGCAAAACTTACTTGTGATGATGCATGTGAAAATAATTCATGAAGAAAAAATTCCCTTGTAAGCATGTTATTAGTGCAACACTACAGGTCACTTACTTTATCATTCCTATTTCTTTTTACATTTAAAAAATAATAATTATTGATTCACAAGAAGTAGAAAAAAAAGTTTGAGAGAGTTCCCATGTTCTCATTACCCTGATCCCCCAATGGTGACATCTTTCATAAGTAAGGCCCATTATCAAAACCAGGAAATGGATTATTGTCACAATACAATTAACTAGGTGATGGAGCTTACTCAAATTTCACCAGTTTTTGCACATAATCATATTTTTATATCTTTGTGTATAACATTTTATCACCTGTATAAATTCATGTTAGTACCACGAATATTGAGATAGAGAGCAGTCTCATCACCACCAAGGAACACCTTTAAGTTACTTCCCCTTTGCAGTCATACCTTGACTTTGACAGTCACATTTCAAGAACGTAAAAAAATCAAATAAATAACTGGAATGACAGAGTATACAACTTTTTTATATTAGCCTTTTTTTACCGAGTTGCATGCCTTTAAAGACCCATCCCAGTTGTTGTTGTATGTGTGTCAATAGTTTATTCCTTTCTTATTGCTGGATAGTATTTCATTGTATGAATGTACCACAGCCTAATTGCTCATCCACTGAAGGACATTTGAGTTGTTTCCATTTTTGACTATTACAAATAAAACATCGCTACAAATAAAAATACTATTCCCATGTTTAGGTCAACCAAATCCCTAAATGAATGATCCAGGACAGTCAAGAAATAAGACAGAAATAGAGAGAGCATAATGATAAATATTAGTACTTTTCTCTCAGGGCTGCTGGACATTAAAGGAGCTAAAATTTGTTCAGTGTGTAGAACAGGGCTTGGCACTTAGTAATTGCTCAACTTAATACTAGTACAAATGCCTCACAGGCAAAGTGTAAGTTGCAAGGATTCAGAGGGTGAACTTAAATGAAAACATGACACAACTATAATTTGGAAAGAATGGCTGAGGACCTATTATATACTTTCCATTCCTTTTCTCTCCCCCTTTTTGTTTTGTTTTGTTTTGTTTTCTCCTTTGATCCTTAAAATAATACCATGAAGTTGGCATAAAGAGTTCCATTTTGCAGCCTAGGAAATTGAGGATCAGGGACATGAAGTGATTTTTCTAAGACCACTCAGCTTGTTAACAGCTCAGGCCAGACTTCAAGCTTGGGTTTCTAAGACTGTGAAGTACACAGTCTATCAACGAGCTTGCTCTATTAGCCAAAGGGTATTGACAACTACTCATAGGTGGGGGTTATTGCTTCTTTTATTTGGAGTGTTAAGGACTTGGCAATTTCTTGGAATTTCTTCTCAGAATTTTTTTACCATGAAAAATAAGGGCTCTAGTAGAAATAGTCTTGGATCAGTGCATTTCGTAACCTTAGTATCTAGCAGAGTGAACAGAAAACTGAAACAATTGCCCAGACAGGTCAAGGCCATGGGTTATGGTTTTGCAGTATTAGCTCTTCACTTGCACAGACTTCACTCACATATCTAGACAAAGCAAAATGGTATTTCCCTTTACATGGCTATCACCAGTGCCATTTATAAAGTTTCATGGAAGCTTATGCCCCTTCCTCAGAGATGGTCTTCTTCTACCACTGGGTTTTTATTATTCAGAACTAATCAACTTGGTTATATGAACCAAATTAGAAGCAGAAAATCAAGAAGAAATATGGCTGCTAAAAGGCAGGTACTCTGACTTCAGGAAGAATTGACAACTAATAGTTTGATTGGAGGGGAAATAAAAGGAAAAACAAAGTAGCTATAAGAAACAGATGCCAGAATTCAGCATAGTATGTTGGATCCATTCTCCTAACTATCTCAGTTAACAGATGCTGAGATACAAATTATTGATATTTATAATGTTGATGTTACATTATAAAGAAGAGGCTAAAGACATTTCAATATACTCAAGGAAACAGAGGTGAACATAATACATTTTTAAAGTACATCCATTAAAAATGATTCAAGTCAATGCATAAAGGAATCAACTTAGGTTACCTGGGAAATTCACCTCTGAAATAACTCATTCACTTGTTCCCTGAGGGATTCTGGCATATGAGTAGATTGTATGAGCCACTCACTCACAGGTGAATGACTGTCACTTTAAAATCTCAGTGTTAAGGAAACAGAAAAGAGGACTTTATTATTTCCCCCCAAACATCTGGCATTTCCAAATAGGTCATGCTGGAAATGGGGCAAAGGATACAAGGCTACTGAGAGGGAAAGACCTAAGAAGGTCTTAGAACACAGAAGTCCAGACCATCTCCTTCTGCCACCCCCATCTTCACAACTTTATTTTCACATTACTCAAATGCCTGGAATAGCCTCTCAATTAATGCTGGCCCAGCTCCCCTTCTCTTGTCTTTCCAAACAGGAAAGTAAAATAACTCTGGACACCCACCTGTTTCTACAAATGTATTCCAGACACACTGGCTGCCTGCCAGTTCACTTTGCCTTGCCTGTTTTGGGGCCTGCCCACTCTTTTGAGAAGAAAAGTTTTTGTTATGGTGGCCTGTGATTTCATGATTATCCTAGCTCCTAAGCCGTGGGTCAAGTCATTACAGATTTCTAGGTGAGTGAACGCTATTACATAATTTTTCTAGTAAATCCATATATTTGTATTTACATATGTATATTTAAAGAACCATTATCTTCTATTCAAAAAAGTTAATGTGATTTTTTATGTCTAAAGAAAAAGAAGACGTACACGGCAAAATGCTCCGCAGTTTGTGCGTCCATAGCAAAACGCCAAAACTCCAAATATGTGTTTACATAGCATTTACTTTAAGATATTCACAACACTTAATCATGGTTCCATAAAATCTCCAGCTTTCCTCACAAGTGAGGCAGATGTATTCTGGAAATGCCTAATTTCCAGGAATCCTGGCACATCCTGTCACTGTAGCAAAGGAACCTGGAGGTCAGGGGTGTCCAGCTGCAAACCCAGTCTGCAGCTCATAAAAGCTGGGAGGTCTTCAGAGCCACAGCTGGAAACTTAGTGATGGTTCAAAACATTTCATACTACATTCACAAGAAGGAATATGGTTTTGTTTTTTAAAGAAAATGAGTCTGAATAACAAAGTTCCTTAAAAGGGGCTCCCAGGAACAAGCCCTCCCAGAAAAGTAGCACTTTCTACGACAAATGACTTAGCCATCTCTGCATATAGCGTCAGATGCACCATGTTAGACAGCAGGCTAAATCAACTGCATAATGTAAAAAAACTCCCAAGGAGCCTGTACAAAATACTTGGTTATATATTCCTTAGTAGCATTCTTGAATTTTCTTTTCAAATTGGAAACAAATATTTGTTTTCTAAGATACTGAGATATGTTTCTTATAAAAATATCTAATGAAGGAAACTGGAATTTCTTCTAACTTCCTCCACCTTCAACACCACAATGCCGCTCCCTTTAGAAATAACTATTAACAGTTGGATGTATAGACTTCCAGGCATGCCTTATGCACACGTAAACAAGTAGATAAAGGTATATCCATCTTTGTAACATGTCATCCTGCACTTCACACTAGTCAGTAATCTGCAGCTCATTTATATAACAATGCATAGTAAACATCTTTCTCCATCAACGTATAGTCTTGCTCCCATCTTTTCTAAGTGTTGGATAATATTCTAGATACTTCAACAGTATCTCTAGCCTCCTCTCATAAGACAAAAAAAAAAAATTAGTATTCTATTAATTTCCTTGCTTCTATTTTATTTGGTTGCAAGTAGTTATTACTTTCTAAATATTTTTAAAATGGCAATACTTATTTGTTTTTCATCGAAGCTGAACAAATGTAAGTTAATAATACAAAATTTTAATATCACACAAAAAATTATACTAAGTAAAGGAGATCAGACACAGAGTGCTAAATATTGTATGATTCCATTTATATAAAATGTAAATATAAATCATTTTATAAAGATGAAAGGAGATTAGTTGTTATGTAGGTCTGAGGAAGGTATGCTAAGTGGTATAGAGTCTTTCTTTTTGGAGCAATGAAATTGTACTAAAATTTTTGAGATGATGAATGTACAACATTGTGATTATGCTAAAAGCCTTGACCTAATAGTAAATTTTACATTTTTTATGAATTGATTTTCATATTTCTTCCTCCATTTAATTTCTTGAGCATATCTTAATTTTCTTCATCAGAGATCATCCCCTATATTTCAGTGGACAAAAAGCTTTTGTGGCCTAGGAGGTCTGAAAACTCAATTATTTGGTCCAAATATTACAATCAGTTTAATTTGGTATGTAATTCCAAGTTCAAAGTTACATTTTCTCAGATTTTGACACACAGTCCCCTTTTCTTCTTACATTCAGTGTCAGTGATGAGAAATCTGATGTCATTCTCATTTTCATTCCTTCGTGTGTATTCCTCTTATATTTTGGTCCCCTCTGAAATCTCACAAGATTTTCTCATTACCGTTGGTGCTCTAAAATTACACTACCATATATCTCAGGGTGGATACATAAAAAATAGCCTATGCTATACTCATGCCATTTTTTCATTTTGAGAAAATTTTGGTTATTCTCTTTGATTTGGCTCCCTTCCAGAATCTCTAGCCTCTCCTTCTGGATTTACTATGACAAATGTGAATAGGTATACGCTAAAACTACTGGATTCATCCATCATGTCTCTTAACTTTAATTTCACTCTTTTTGTCCTCCTTTATTCTTGGACAACTCCTTGCCTGGATCTCCCAAACTACTAATCCATTCTCCAGCAGAGTACATTCTTCTATTGGATATAAATATGGATTTTTTTTTAGTTTTGATAATCACATTTTAAACTTCTTAATACCCATTAGATAACTTAAAGAAAAAGTCCTTTGTATCTCACTGACAGTATTAATTACACATAACCTAAGATCTGCTTATTTTATTTATCCTTTATCCTCAGTTAAAAAAGCTTCTGTTTGAACAATTTAGTGCCTTTATAGCATTGGCTATCCTCAAATATATGATGACTCTTGATTTTGCATATCTTGTAAATTAATATTCTCTCTTAAAATTCCTGAGTAGCTTTTGTGGAAGGCAGAATATGTTGCTTTGGTGTAGGGTTGCCATATTTAACAAAACAAAATACAGGATACCAGTAAAATCTGAATTTCAGATAAACAATAAATTTTAGCATAATATGCCCCTGCAATATTTCAATATTTGGACATATATATATATGCACACATGATGTATACATATATACATACATGTATATATACATATATATGTATACATATATATCGTACTATATCTGTTATTTGCCTGAAATTCAAATTTAGCTGGGAAACCTATAGTTTAATTTGTTAAATCTGGCAACCCTACTTTGGTGCATACTGTAGATTCTTTTACATGTGAGTAGAGGGAAATGAGCAGACTAATCTCCTTGGGGTAAGTGCTTTCCCTTCCTAAAATTCACATGGGACTCTCTCTGGACTCTTTGACTCCTATTCTTACCTGGAAGACAGACCCAGGAGCAAGGATAAGGTCTACTTCTCCTACTGCAATAACTCCACTAGGTGCCTCTATTATTTGCACCTGAAACCAGTGGTGCACTTGAGCTGGCTCATACAGACCATGAGAGCTGAATGCTATCACCTCTTCCCAACTCTGTGTTCAGTTACATCTCTTTAGTAACTTGAAAATGGCCATAGTGTGAATATTTACACCAGGGAAATTAGGAAATGCTGCCAGCATTCTCCTTCTCCTGAATCCCTCTCTTTACACCCACTTATTATTCCAGGTGTAGATTTTATTCCTCTATTTTAAGCTATCTATTTCTTCTTTAACATCTATATACTTTTTCTCTTCAGAGATTCCTCATAGTTTGTGTTCTGCCAAAGCTTACCATTATTGCTCTCTAGTGTGATTGTGGATTTAGTTATCCATTTATATATTCTATAATTTCTAGGGAGTATGGTCAGTCTGTCATTTTAAAACATAGTGTTATTACTCTTCTTTTTTTTTTTTTTTTTTTTAAAGATTTTATTTATTTATTCATTTATCCCCCCCCCCTTGCTGCTTGTGCTCCCTGGGTCAGCTAACCACGCCGTGCGGGCGGGCTTGTCTTCACCAGGAGGCCCCGGGAACCGAACCCGGAGCCTCCCATATGGTAAACGGGAGCCCTACTGATTGAGCCACAGCCGCTTCCCTATTACTCTTCTTAATCTTTACAATGAAACTATTTTTCTGAATGAAAGTTGTTTATTCTTATGATATAGATCCACAAATTTAAACAATATCTTTCAAACACTTGATTAGTTGAATTCTCCAATGTACTCCTATCGTGTTTTAAAGGAAATGTCATTGTAACTTTTATCTCTCATCTTTTTTTTTGGAGATGTGTAGTACAGATAACTGAAAATACTCCTCTTTTGCCTATAGCTTACAGTGTGAAGTGGTATCTTTTTTGCTTTTTTGTTTTCATGTGTAGGCTTTTTCTTTTTTCTTTTTTCTTTCTTTATTTTTTTATTGTGGGTACAAATCAAATATTTCACAATACATACCAATATTTGTAAAATGATATATAAATATATATGCATATATGTGCATTTGCTTACATAAATGTTATTTTATATATATATATATATATATATATTTTTTTTTAAAGGTGCTTAGATTACCTAGATATTACACAGAAATTACAGGGATTCCCATGTTCCCCACCTCCTACACCTCCCACAACATCCCACACAAACATCCTTCATCAGTGTGGCACATCACCTGTATGGATATACACATCCTGGGGCTTTGCCACTAAGCATGGACCACAGTTCACATTGTAGACCACACTCTCTCCCACACAGTTCTGCATGGTATATGCTGATGTAAATGGTCTACATCTGTCACTGCAATGCCACTCAGGACAACCCCCAAGTCCTGAAAAATTCTTATGTGCTCAAGAAACCAGTAAATTGTCCTAAAAATGTTGTTTAATGCTTGATTTTATTTGTTACTTTCTGAACAGGTAAAACAATTTTCCCAAGCCTCCCCAACTTCAACTAAGAAGAAATTTCCTTCTAAAAATAGATATTGGTAGCCACCTTGAAAATGCAAGTTTTAAACTTGCTAAACCTCCAGGTTCCAGTGCTTTTCAAACTCGGCAAATAATACTTTGGGTTTAAAAGTTTAAATGCCATTAAAAGAGGGAAGAAAAAGACAATAAGGGAAATGAAAAATAGCAAAGTGAAGGCCAGGGCTATGAGATAACAAAAGGAGACTTGAAAGCAGAGCACAGTTTGTGAGATTTAAAGAGGAGAGGGAAAATTCAAATTTAGGATTTTCTGGGCTTTGGGGTTGAATTGTAACTATTACATTATACAAAATGTCAGGAATATGGATGAATCTCCTTTATTTCAAGAAGGAAATCTTACCAGTGTACCATTGTAAAGAATCACTACAAAACACTTATACATACTCAAAATGCTTTTCAAAAATTTCCAGGCTTAGAGAACTATGTATTTAGGATTAAACAAAAGTACATTCTGGGATTTCAAGCATTTATAAAGACAGCCTACTTTACTAAATGCATAGAATTTGGTCTGATGTTTAGATCTATTTTTGTATATAATGTAAATCTAAAATTCCTCTAGACTTTAGGCAAAACCCCCACAGGTGCCTCTGTCTTTGGGTGTATAAGCTATTACTGTGTTTATATTAAAATTGTGCTTTCTGATATATCATGTAAATTCTAATATTCTTGTTAATATTACTTTATAATATTGACATTTTGGATATTGAAGGTCTTTATACAAAGATTGTTGCCTCAACCATAAAATAGAATATTTTCACCACTCCACAAAGTTCCCATGTGCCCCTTTCTAGTCAATTTCCCCCAAATCTTTTCCCTAGATAACCAATGATTTTGCTTTTAATCAATATAGATTAGTTTTGCCTGTTCCATATATAAAATATAACTGCAATCATACATTATGTATTTTTAGCTTCTTTTTCTCAGCATAATGTTTTCGAGATTTGTTCACTTTGTTCTGAGTTTTATGTTATGTGTTTTGCTCCTTTTAGTTGTGAATAGTCATTTGTTGTCCAAATATTTCTCAATTTACTTGGTCATATGTTGACAGATATGTGGCTGTTTATAGTTTGGGGATATTGTGACTGAAGCTGCTATGAACTTTCATGCATATTTATGGACATATGCTTTCATTTATCTTGGGTTAATTTTTGGGAGTGGAATTGCTGGGTCATATGTCAAATGTATGTTTAACATTGTAAAGAAATGGCAAACTGTTTTCCATAGTACTGATAGCATGTTACAGTCATAACATTAATGAATGAGTGATTCAGTTGTTTCACATCTTCATTAACATTTTTTAATATTAGCCATTCAAGTGGTTGTCCATTGATATCTCATTGTGGTTTAATTTTCTTTTTTCTGGTAAACAAATATCTTAACCATCTTTACATGTGGTTATCTTCTTTATTGAATTATCTATTCAAATCTTTTGTTCATTTTGAAGTGGGTTATTTGTCCTATAATTGTATTTAAAGAAATCTTTATATATCCTAGGTATAAATTCTTTATATGTATGGCAAATGTTATCTCCCAGTCTGTGGCTTGACTTTTCATTTATTCTTAATGATGTTTTTTTCTTTTTCATTTTAATGAAGCTCAATTTATCTTTTTATGTTTAGGGTTTAATGTATCCTAAGAAATCTTTGCTTACCTTAAATTTACTAAGATTTTCTCTTATATTTTCTTCTGTATCTATATTATTTTTGCATCACACACAGGCACATTCCATGCATTTTCCTATTCACTGGGTTTTGGGTCAGGATTTTCAATTGACTGAAGGAACACTTATTTCTTGTACACTTTCTAGAATTAACTGCAAGATTCTAATAACAGTGTAAATATATCAAATGGATCCGTGCTCATTATTCCAGTTCAACTTGCAACAAGTTTTATAGTTCCAAGGAGATAAGGCCCACTGCCATTTTGGTTCCCTTCTTTTTACCTGGCAGATGATTATAACCAGTGCTTTAATGCCAGCCATCAAATGCCCAGCCTAGGTATGCTCAGGTGTACTTAATCATTTTTGTTATCCTTCTTCTACTCAGCGTGAACTATTTACAAAAGTCCTAGAGGTACTAAAGCAAGGAGGTCTTTTATATGTTGGATCATCAGTAACTCCAAAATTCTCAATGGACATTCTCTATTTCAAGAAAGGTCAAATCACCAGCTGATCCACCCATCTCTCCCTTGAGAAATTAATATCTTTTTTGGAAGATATTCTATGGCACCTCTGCTCTTAATAATTGAAAAATAAAACAGTCAGAAAAAGGATTGAGAAAATAATTCAGTAAATATTCTCTATAAACTGTTCTTTGGGTATGGAACACCCATGGCTGATGGATCTCACCCATTTGATTTTACATTACCCTATAACAAATTCAGCACTGTTTTTCTGATTCCTGAAATTCTCTTGTACATGAGAACCAAGTCATTTACATCCTAACTCTGGGAATGTCCCACAGGTAAATTTCTTACCCTTAACTGACAGGTGTCTCCATGTCACCGTTGGTTCTGGTCTGCCAATAGCAAGACACAGGAGGGTCACGCTGCTTCCCTCATTGACAGTGACATCTGATGAGATATTCATGATCTGGGGAGGAACTGTAAGGAAACAGAGGGCAGGAGAAAGAAATACCGGAGAATGAGTCTTTGCACTCATTTAAGCCTGTAAAATATACATACAGCATATTTTTAGGATGAATAATATTTTCAAAAATAATTTTTAAGTTGCATGGCAATAGCGCTTATGGTACCTTCTTGGTAGAAGGAGATATGTATCATGCCTAGTTGTAGCAGGCAGGCAGGTGGGGGCCTGGGAGGAAGCAGAGGAAATGAAGACAGGGGACTTACTGCTTACAGATTGGAAGGCAAAACCAAAGGGAAAATACTTACAAAATCTTCCAAGATTTCCCATCTATTCACATGTTCCTTCCTTTTAATGGGATGGTGGGTTTGTGCGAATGTCCAAGTATATCTCCCATTTTAGCCCCCTTTTCAATAACTCACTCAAAAAGCATTTCGTGAACATTCCAGACCCTTTTGAATTCCTTGATCTCACACTGGTTATTTTGTCCTAAAATGGGTCAAATTCCTAATGATCCCTTAAAACATAGCCTTTAAGACCCGGTGAAATTTTTGTTGACCCCCAATAAGAGTTAGTTGCTTTTTCCCCTTTGCCCCACCAGCAATGCATTTGTGTCCCTGCTGCTAATGATACTGTAAGATTATCTTATGAAATATCTTTTTAATGGCTTCATATCCCAGTAATTAGGAACAGAGCTCTGAGTCTAGATTTGAATCTTAACACTTTACCTGAGCTTTGTTTTCCTCATCTGTGAAATGCAGATGATAATAGTAGCTACACTCACTGTGTTGTGAGATGGGAATTAAATAATTTTAAATTTAATTTAATCTTCAACTAAATTAAAGAAGGGCTCAGTAAAGTGTCAGGGCCATGTCCATTTAACTTTATCTCTGTAAAGCCTAACAAGATACCTGAACTTGTCTCCATGGTCCCAACTCCATGCCCTGATTTTCAATGAACTGAAGCTCAGTGTTGGAAAATGCTTGGAGCTCTTCTCAATTCTTACTTCTCATTGTCATTGTCCTGGGTTATCTTTTCACCAATTTTCACATAGATATGTGCACTAGCCTCCTACCTGGTCTCTTTCCAATGTTGATTCCCTCCAGTGTATCCTCTTCATGTGGCCAGAGGGACCTTCTTGACAATGATCTAACCAAACTACTCCCCCACTTACTCATTTAGCTCACTTTGGCTTAGCAGGTTTAACACATATGTCCTTTTGAATGCCTTGGGCACTCTGTCATCTAACCCCAAGCCCAATGGAGAAACACATCTCCAAGCACGCTACCAACGAGCTCAGCACACTATAGACCCAGTACACTGCACAGACAGCACCCCCTGGGCTGTCAAAGTACCAGATCTTACAGAGCTTTGCTTTTCCTCCCTCTTCCCTTAATTACCACTTGAAAAGACAGCACATCTTTTGAGAAGTCCAATGCCATCTCTTCTCTGCATTTTCCCTATCCTCTCCTTCAATGCCCAAAGTAGAAACAACGATCTCTGCTGCAACATTTTGAAAACTCCCTCAGGGAGGGACCTCGCCTGTTGTATTACAGTTTGCTGTTTGGTGCCTCTGCCTTTAGAGTGAGGTGCTTGAGAATAAGGATGCAATAGTATATTTCCTCAGCGTCGGGTGCAGGGGATGGCAATGGTCATGCTTGATTCCTCTTTGAAAGATCCAATGAACAGATTGAACAACTCCAAAAACTAAAGGAGGTAAAGCTTCTCAAATAGAAGATTTCAGATACCTAAAGCCTTCTTCCCAATTTTTCTTCATATCCTCAAAATAAAAGGGAAGAAAACAGAGCGAGGTAGTTCAAACCCTATAGTCATTCTGATTTATTCCTACTTCCTTTTTAATTATAAATTGTTAATTACCAAGCAGGAAGATCTAGGTAGACTCCAAATGCATGGCAAAGGTACATTATAGCTGATGCTTGTTTCCAACGACTACACAGCCTGGAGTTTTATGCTGCTGAGAACTTAGAGGTAACTCCTTTCAAGGAGAAGCTGTAAGTAACAAGTAGAACATTTGAGCTCTTAAGGGAATCCACATTAGAAAATAAATAAAAATTACATAGCTTATAAATCTGTCATATTTTGGATTATTTCTGCATTATGATTTGACTGAAATTTCAGTGCACATATTTTACCCAAATACACAATGGGAAAAAATAGTGTACATTCTAACTACACTGCATTCTCTTGAGAAAACTGTTCTACCTGTTCTTTCAGTTTTTCCTAGCTTGTTAAAAAATAGTTCTGGGCTTAGAAATGACAATACTTTTCTTATTTCTGTAAAGCAAACACTTCAGTGCACCTTCCAAAATATTCTTAAAATATAGTCTGCTTTAGCTGGATGTGTTAAGCCCTCCAATGTTCTCTTTTCAGACACAGCTTGTGGAGAGAGTCAGGCTAGTAGAGGAAGAGTTAATTCACTGAAGCAATGATGCCTCTCCCCATTGTTCTCTCAACATAATCCTCTAACACAGAGCCAATATTTTCACAGATGTGTGTTTCATATGACCATTTTAGGGGTGCTGGATTAAGGGATATTTGTAAAAATCCCATGGATAGCATGCCTTCTTCATTCCACAGATGCTTAGCCTATGTTAACCAGCAGGAGAGAGATGCCTGCAGTTAAATCCCAAAGGTTACGGCAGGCATTCCCTCCAATACCCAGGCTGTACTCTCTGCCACCTTCTGCAAGTTTGTAGTGTTTTGTGTCATTTTATTAAAGGAGGAAAAATAAGCCCAGTTCCAAGGGTGTAAGTAGCCAACAAGGAAAGAGGCACAGAGAATACATTGGAAGAAAGGAAGGTTCTTTCTATTTGCAGTAATGATATCCGTAGAAGCTAACATTAATATGTAACTCATTGTTTTCAAATTGCTTTCGTGTGAACTCTTTCATGTGCTCCTTAGAAATTATGAGATAAATAGAACACATATTCACATGATTAAAAATGAAGATACTGAGGTATAGTATAAGTAGATTGCCTAAAATTGCAGAGCTAGTGAATGGCAGAGATCTTTCCAAAATATGATGCTACTTCTTCTTTAACCTCTTATCAATGCCCCAAACTCAATATTCATACCCCAAGCCTTTGCATATTCTAATTTTCTGGGCTTCAAACTTCTTTCCGAAAGTAGTATCTCACGGTAGTTAGCACAATGAATGAAAACCATCTCATTCAATTTGCCTCCCAACACACTGCAACCTCCTTAAAGGAAGGGACTATTCTTAACTATGGGCTTTCTCCAGATTCATGTGCACTATTTGTCAAGGAAGTACTCAATACTTCTGACCTTAAATCTGAACTGAAACCAGCAATGCTATTGTAACTGGCCCCCGCCCCCCTTTGTATCCATGAAAACTTTTTGAACATAGGAGCACTTGAGAATGTCCTAGAGTGCTTCTCTTTGTTTTGACAGGAGACAATTGTTAAATTTGCAGACAAGTATCTGTGGCAAATGAGCCTGTATATATTGCAGGTGTTTATAAATAAACAAACCCAAAGATATGTGTAACAATCTTACCCAAAATACATAGATTACAACCCGCAGAGTCTAGCTAAAGGATAAAAAATTGCAGTGTGTTTGCAATCTTGTCTGCAGGCACTAGAAATCACACACTGGTTTTTTACCATTAATGGAGTAAGGTTTAAAAGGGGCCTTTTTCATGGAGATCTTTCAGTGAAGAGCTACAATGACTGCACATGTATATGTGTGTGTGTCTATCTATCATCCCATCATCTCTCTATGTATCTGTCTATCCATCCATCTACCTACCTACCTACCTATCCATCCACACACCTATGTATGTATATATGTATGTATGTACATATGTATCTATCTATCCATCCATCCACCCACCACCCATTTATCTATCATTTATCTATCTATTGTCTATCCATCATCACCTAACATTTATCTATTTATCTATATGTCTATCTATTTATCTGTATCTATATCTATATATATATAGAGAGAGAGAGAGAGCACTTTATCAGTTTGCAATCAGGTACCTTGAGGAAGGGGCAGATCTTCTAATTAACACCGAAGTGCCTTTGGGCTCTGGGTTAAATAAATATTTACACATTCTTTCTTTATCCTCAATATAGCCAGCTGCTCTGAGTCATCTGAAATGTGTCTTGAATTTGGCCCTTTCTCTCCAGCCTAACAGCCAAGAACTTTGTTGAGAACTTCTTTCTCTTATGCTTGGAAAATCACAAACGTTTCTGCCTTTCTCCACCGGCTTCCAATTCAAACCCCATACTGCTGCCATAGTTACCTTTTAAACATCTTGCTTCTGCCTAACTGCCGCCCCCGCCCCCAACACCTTGTTAAGAATTTAACACCCGGACTACCAAATAGGATGTACAAACCATGCACAAACCATGTACAAACCACAGTCTAATGACTGGTTCCTTCTCTAACCAGTAGCCCCAGCCATGTCTCTGGGGTGCATAGGCCTCTTGTCTCTGTGCCTTTACACACATTTCTCATCTTCTCTGGGACTGGAAAGCACTTTCCCACTTCTGTGCAATATGAACCACTCATCTTTCAATACTCAGCTCAAATATGAGCCTCTTTATGATGCGTTGGTTGCTCTCCCTTCTGTTCCCAAGGCATTCTTGTTTACGTCTTTATTGGACCGTTTATCTTTGCAACTGAACTGTTCCACAGAAGGGATACTATTATATTCGTCCTGTTATATTTATATTTATCCATAGTGCAATACTTGACATGTTGTAACAATCTTCCCCCTGTTAAGTGTAATGTATAAATGCATAGGATTTTAAATTGAGTGTCATAATTTGCGAAGCATTTCCCATTCTAGAGATTTCACTCGGCCCTTTCCCATTTCCCCAACATTCTTCACTCCATTCACTTACACAATTTATCCTTCCGGGCTCGGTTTTAATGTTACTTCATCAGAGAAGTCTTTGTTAATGACACCTCCAACCCCTACAAATCTAATCCAGGTTTTTCTGCTTCAGTCTTTCCTCAACCTTTAAATTCTCCTTGATGACACCTGCATGGATGTATGTTTCTATATTTGTTTGTAAGATGATTTGTTTAATGTCTCTTAGTCACTGAGTATAAGCCACTATACTCCCAGCCCTTAGAACCAGGTTTGGTATATAACAGGTGCTTAATAAAAATTAAATGAATGAATAAGTGGCTACTGTGTATTCTGTGTTATACAAGTTACTTCGTGCTTGTGTGAGAGCATACTTGAACTACAAAAAGCTTTTCTAAAAGTGAAAATTTAGGTCTGCACAAAATGAATTGGGGACCGAAGCATGTGCTTCTAGGTATATCAGAACCGTCCTGCAGAAAGCTGATATGTTATGATGGAATCAGTGCATGATAGGCCCTCTACCGTGGTTTGGGTCCTGGATTCCAAGGGACCTGTGTGACCTTGAACAATTTTTACTTAACCACATTGAGCCTTTGGCTGCTCATCTGTAAAATGAGGCTGAAAAAAACATATCTCTCTAGGTTGTTATAAGAATTAAATGGAAATGTATGACGGCATTTAGTACAGTGCCTGGCAATAAATAAGTTATTAATGAAAGTTAGTTGTCATAATTGATTTTTATACTTCTAGGTATATACCCTAAAGAATTGAAAGCAGTGACTCAAACAGATATTTTCACACCAATAATTATAGTGACATTATTCTGAACTGCCAAAAGATGGAAGCAACCCAAGTGTCTGTGAACAGAAGAATGGATAAAGAAAATGTGGTATATACATACAATGGGATATTATTCAGCTTTAAAAAGAAATTAAGTTCTGATATATGCAACAACATAATGACACCATGTTAGTGAAATAAGCCAGGCACAAAAGGATGGATATATCATATGATCTCACTGATAGGAAATAATTAGAATAAGCAAAATCATAGAATCTGAAACTAGAATATAGGATACCAGGGGCCAGGATGAGGGTAGAGAACAGGGAACTGATACTTAAATTGTACAGATTTTCTATTTGGGTTGATGGAAAAGTTTTAGTAATGGAAGATGGTGATGGTAGCACAACATTGTGAATGTAATTAACAGTACTGAGTTATATATTTTAACATGGTAAAAAGGGGACATTTTATGTTGTATATATGTTATTAGAATAAATTGAAAACAAACAAATGAAAAACACAGGACTGAATAACACAAAAAGTACCCTATTGTAAACAATAGACTATAGTTAATATTCAAATTAGTAAAAAAAGTTCTTTATTGGATATAGCAAATGGACCACACTAATGCAAGGTGTGAATAATAGGGTGGTATATGGGAACTTTGTATTTTATGCACGATTTTTTGGTAAACCTACAACTTTTCTAATTAAAATAGAAATCAATGAGAAACAGTGGGGGAAACATAGAGAGATTGAGAGGTGAGGAATTTTCTTGTTTGTTTCTTTGTTTGTTGTTTATTATTATTATTGAAATAATGAAAATGCTCTAATAATGATTAAGTGATGAACAAACAACCATGTGATTATACCAAATGCCACTGATTGTACACTTTGGATGAATTGTTATGCTTTATTAATATGTATCAATAAAATTGATTTGTTTTAAAAAAAATCAATGAAATCAATTCATAAACACTGGAATGAATATAATTTTTAAAAAGATGGAAAATAACAAGTGTTTGCAAGGATGTAGAGAAATTGGAAATGTCATCCACTGCTGGTGGGAGTATAAAATGGTATGGCAACTTTGAAAAACAATCTGGCAGTTCCTTTAATGTTAAACATAAAGTTACCATATGACCCAGTAATTCAATTCTTCGGTATATACCCAAGAGAAATCACAACATATGTCCACACAAAAATTTGTACATAAATGTTCATAGCAACATTATTTATAATAGACAAAAGTAGAAACAATCCAAATGTTCATCAACAGATGAATGGATAAACAAAATGTGGTCTATCCATACAATGACAGACCATAAAACGGAATGAAATACTGATATATGCTCCAACATGACAAACCTTGAAAACAGTGTGCTACGTGAACATTTGTAAAAAATACAAATGTTGTATTTTTTACATTAACATGAAATGTCCAGAATAGGCAAATCCATAGAGACAGAAAATAGATTAGCAGTAACTAGGGACTTGTAGGGGAAAGGGACGGGGAGTGACTTAATGGAATTGGAGATTTTGTTGGGGGGTGATGAAAATATTCTAGAATTAAATAGTGGTGTTAGTTTCACAAATTTGTGAACATACTAAAAAACACTGAATTACATACTTCTAAAGGGTGAATTTTATTTTGTATGGATTATATCTCAATAAGATAATAAAATTCAACCATGGTTCATCACCTCTTAGGAGGCAGAACCAACAGTTCTTGCACTCTAAGAAGAGGCTGGAATTAAAAGGATGCTAGAACTATACCTGCATTACCTCAGAAAGGGTTCTCAGATATTATCATTTTCATTTCTTGATAATTCATTGCATAATGTTGAACTTGTATCTACTTAACTCTCCATCATTCATTACTTACCCACTGTTTCCCCTTGCTACTCTAACCATATCAACCTGTTAAGCAGGACTCCCCAAACCCCATGCTCTCTTGAGTCTACATCTTTTCATATGCTGTGAACTCTGCTCATGTGTTTTTCCCAACTCATCTGCCTGATCAATTCCTGCTCTTACTTAAAAACTGATATTGAGGGCAGTAAGCTTATATAATACCCTTTCTCCATCAGCTCTTCCCATTCCAGAGAAGGATATAATTCAGTGCTCCGCGGCAACCTGTGCATAATGATATAATATATTCATTCCAAAATATTTATTTAGTAATTACTATGTGTGAGACATTATTTTGGAAATAGAATATTGAGCAGACAAGGACCCTGTCTTATGTAAATTATGGAACTGAGTGCCCAGATGAGAACATTGACATTGATAAATGATCACAAAAATCTGTGCTAAGAAGTGGTACCAGGAGCTATGTCAGCCTATTATAGGGGATCTGTCCTGGTCAGTGAGTTTGGGTGAGGGGTTTGTTCCAGGCAGAACCAGGCAGAGGGGTCAGCAAATGCATAGGATCTCTGTAGTTACTGGGAGTGTAGCTAGTTTAGGAGACTGGCTAAGAGTGTGAAATCATGCAAATTAAGGCTATAAGAACAGATAGGGATCAGAACTTACAGACTCTTGGAGGAAACACTAAGATTTTAGATTTTTATTTAATAAGAGATATGGGAGGGATATTAAAATATCTAAAGATGATGATAATGTTCATAGTAGTGGTTAATGGTGGTGGTAATGATGATGATAGTGATGGTGGTGATGACAATGCTTATGGTGAGGGTGATGCTGGTGTTGATAGTAGTGATGATTATTATGATGGTGATGATGTTGATGGTGATGATAGTGATGATGGCAATGATGATGGTGATGATGATGATGGTGGTGATGATGATGATGATGTATGTTTGAAGAAGGACAGATTCATACTGAGGAAAGGCTACTCCTGGCTGAAGTGTGGATAGACTGGTGTGGAGCAAGAGTGAAATTGGAGAACAGGTGAGGAGGTGGTCCAACAGTTAGATGGTGGTAACTTAGGCATTTGGTGGCAGAACATGTTGGGAAAAGAGATTGGTTTGAAAGGCATTTAGGAGGTAAAATGGCCAAAGCATAATGATTGACAGGATATGTGCTGTGTGTCTAAGCACTTCTCCCACTTTTCTATTGTTTTCTATGTCTCTCTCACCTTCATGATGAAGGATTTTATTTATTCATCTCAGTATCCCTAGTGCTTCTCAATGCAATGTCTGTTAGGTGCTCACTTAGGGAGAGTTGAATTTAGCTGAGGGTATAAGGAGATTTTCCAGAAAACACAACTTCTCTGGATCCAGTGAAAGCATTGTCTAAAGCAATTAGACCTTGAGGAGGTCATATCCAAATGCTTAGAGGCAGGGTCAGATTCACATTGTTTGATTGTATAGACTCTGATTGTAAACTTAAGTCTCCCCATATGTCCTGGTGTGATAGGGTTTAATAATATTCTGGAGAAGATTAGACCTGCCTTATTCTGATTATTTTTCTCTTCTTGCTTCTATTTTAATGAGAATGATAGGGAATAAGAACAAATGATTATGAATTATGTAGATATAAATACATGCCAGGAGCCTGGATGACATCGCAAACCACCCCAGCTTTGCTGTGGTCATTTGTAATGGTTATTCCTACAGCATCTCTTTTAGAAATTATTTATAGACTTAGACACACATTTTCAATTTTTAATTTTCACAATTCAAGCAACTGACCATGATCAGAGAAATTACATGCAGCGAAAGTGTCCTTCCCATCTCATTTGGCTCTTTCTGGAGCATACAGAGGCCCTTCCCCTGGAAGGCTCTTTTGTTCCTTCTTCCCCTGATATGTGGAGCCCCTCTGAGAGTTCTGCTTGCCATACACACTTAGAATACAGGGACTAATTGCATCACAAAATTTTCAAGTAAAAAAGAGACCTTAGGGATAATCTAGCTCAACCTCTTCATTTTGCAGACAAGGAAACTTTAGGTTCTAGTCCCCATTCTGTCAATTAGGTGTGGTGAGGCTGTAGACCCTTCTCTTAACCTCTTTTAACCCAAGTCTTTCTCACACCAGGACTCCTTGAAGTTTCAGGTCTTCCCGAGTACTCCTTCCTGACCTCTCCACCTCTCTACCTTCCCTTTTTACCTTTGTCACAGCCACTTTTTGTTAATACAATCTGGGTTCCTCCTCCATTATTCACAGTGTGACCTTGAAGGAGCTACTTAAGGATTTTAAATTATGATTCCAAAGCTGCAAGAGAGGGTAATAATAGTATGGCAATCCTAGAGTCATAGTGAGAAATAAATGGTAGATGAATGTAAAAGGGTTTTATTATAGTGTCTAGCATATAGTCAATTCCAATATTATTGGCTTCTTCTTCTACTTCCAACATTTTTTGCCAGTCCCTTTCATTTATTGAGTGGCACAGGAGTTTTGGCCTATCACTTATTTCATCCTCATAACTACCCTATGTGCAGATGAGAAAAATCAAGGCAGACAGAGATTAAACCAAGTACTTAGCATCTCACAGCCAAAAGAGGAGAAGCTGAGATTTGCACAAAATTACTCTCAACCCAAGGTCTCTACTGCTGCAAGTCCACACAACTAGAGGCACTATGGAGCTCCAAATCCAAATCTCCCTGGCTCCAGAAACCCTGATGTTTCCAAGTGAGCTTTCTGGCCTTTTACTTTGGGTGCACTGTGATAGATAATGGGAAACTCAGGTAGGATTTAGAGCAGAGGTGATCTTTGATGACCTTCAAATGCAGATAATACCAACAACATTTGCTTCACTGAGTAAGGGGGAAAGAAACTTAGATAATGCAGGTAGAATTCTAGAACCCTTTTTAGTCCAGCATCTTCTCATTCTCTGCTCCAAATTCCTACACCCCTCATTTTATTCTTCTGGGTCAGAGATTATCAATCCAAGCAAGAAAGTTTGAGAAGGAGAATGTCAGTCCCAAGTTTAACAGACCCTCTTCCCCAGCATCTCATGACAGAATTCTCAAATGCCTCCAACTGTCAGTCCCAGGCACATTATATTTTAAACCATTCATAGCTGGAATAGGTGGGAGTCAAAGGATATTTGTACTGAGAATTAAGCCTATTGTCCACATGCAGGGATTAATTCTCCCCCATCAACTACTGACCTTCCGGTTTCTTTTTCTTTGCCACACATACATGGTTAGTGGGTACACAAGAAGAAGGACTTCATGTGTCCATCTTGTCCTCTTCTCCCAAATCTCAAATATATTACTTTGAATAGAGAGTAGAGAAAGAAATGAGATTCCTCCATGACCTTTTTCTTGGATTGTCCTTATAACACTGTCTAATACCCAGTCTGTGTTCAGGTCTGGAGCATATCATTTGGGAGATCACAGCAGTGGAAAGCTGGTAAATCCAACCTCTCTGAGCCTCCCTAACTGTTCCATACGTGTGCCTACCCATGTCCCACCACAGAACTTTCCAATGACAAGGATGGACTGTTTATGTCCTTGATTGCATACCCTCAATGTGCTCTGTTTGCCTGAATAGCAACCTTGGGGCCTGAGTTCCATCTCAGTGGATCTGACTGTCCCTTTTCACACGTGTACTGTCCATCAGGAATAAGTCTCAGCCGTTTCCCCAGTATGTTCCCTGTAGTATGGGCTGGAGTTCATCTGTACAAACAGCCCCCCCAACACACACACACACACACACAAATGCATGCACTACTCTTCTCCCACCTGCTCCATGCTGCCATGAGTAGATTTTGGAATTGAAGAAAGAAATTCCCTGGGATCAGACACATATACCCTCCTTCATGGGAGAAAGATGTGACTTGGAAAATCTCAAAGAAATGGGTACTGTGGGAAGCATGAGTGCAGGACCTGAATTCAGACCTTCTCTCCCACTGGGAAATTGTGTGGACGTGAATGGTTTGTCTACTTTTCTACTAGTTCAGTGTTTTGTGAGATGGGAATGATAAAGCTTTCCTGAAAAGGTTCTAGTTATAAATAAATGAGGTCATAAGTAATATATTTACAAAACTTTAAAATGACATATGCCTATTATTAAGCTACATTTTTTGTTCTCAGGGATTCCATTGGTTCTAAACTCTGTGAATTTTGCCTCTGCTTTGGAGACCAGGGATTAGGTGTAGCCTTCTCAATAATGTGATACATATTATATAGAGGACCTGACATATAAGCCTTCTGTAGGTCAAGTTTAATCTTATATTAACCCTTTTTTCATTGACTACCATGTCAGACCCATGAAAGACATGGTTTCTGATATGAAAGAATAGGTTTCAACTTCTAAGTGTAAGGAAGTTTGCTCCCAATCTAATTCTTATATGAGGCTTTCCTTAATCTTTAAAACCTCCCTCAATTAAAAAAAAAAAACCTGGAGAATATAGAAATAAGGACTATATCCATATATTTTTTTTTTACATTGGGAAAGGGGAGGTTTGGCCGTGACTGAATATCACTGATAAAAACATGATAACTGAGTCTCATTATAGTCAAAGACAAGTCTCATATTTTAGCATTTTTATTAAAGCTTTTTAAATTACTGAGTGTCTGGTATATTCAATACCAGCCTAAGTGATTTATATTATTCTATCCCTTGATACTTCGTCTAATAAATAACTTGGCAATCTCCTAACCCATAAATATCCCTGGCCCCAGCAAAAAGCAATTAAAGCATGTTTTTAAAAATGTAGCTTCCTAGTACTCCAAGTTGCAATGTCATTGGATGCTTTATGCATTTTCTGAGGAGGATCAGATCTCCTAGACCCACTGCCCACCCACCAGGAATTTATGCTACTGTTCGTTCAAACATAAGACACGGACAAAACTAACTCTATATGGGAAGCATTTTACATCTTCACAGAAGTGCAAGGGTTTTATCATGGATAACATTATTCCCACCAACAAGTGTTCTATAATATTTTAGACAGCTAGGGCTAAATATATTATTCAAAAACCTCTTTGGAAGCAGTGGTGCTAAAAATGTTCTAAACATATTAAGCATTGATTAAGCTGACTAAGAGGTGATCAGAGGTTTTCTACTAGCCCAGAATTATTTCAGGTTAATAAGGTTCAACCAGTATGCCAGGTAAAAAGCCATTGATATTTATGATAGTGCCTTCAAGTTTGGTACTCTCAACTGCTAAAGGAGACCAATTTCCCTGGAAAGCCTCTTCTCTAGCCTCCCCTGTCCCTCCATGGGTTCCTCTAGGAGGAGAAATTGAGTGCTTAGAATTGCATGCACCATGCCACCATGCAGGCAGGAGAAGGAAAACATCACACACCCAGTCTTTGCCTTGAGTGGGAAAGGATTGCCCCAGCACAGGTTTCATAGGATTCTCCAAATGACAAGCTCAATGAGCCTCTGGTGTACTTAGCATAAATTCCAGACAGTCTCACAGGCTTTAAATCTACTTAATTTGATGGGCTTTCTAATAATATTTCCAATCATTTTATTAAATATTGTCTATTTTTAGGTACTTCGCTTCCCAGATAATTGCCACATTCATGGTGTTGGTGGAGGGGAACAACTGCCTTCTGCCATTTTTCAGGAACATTAAAAAAAAAAAAAAAAAAAAAAAACCCGACTTCCGGGTCTTCTAGCTCCAGGGCCCATCACTGAGGTATATAAATATAGGCAGGCACGTTGTCCCCACACTTGGACTTGATTATGGGGCTGTGAAGTGGAGAGATTTGGGAAGAAAATACTATTTTTCCCATGGTTTCATTTATCATGTAGAAGCGAGACCAGTATAAGCTTTACTTTGATACCTTGATGTTAGAAGGCATGGATGACAGGGTGAGGGGTTTGATGGATGACAGTTCTTTCTGTACAGAGGAATATTATTCTCTTCCCCCGTAAATAGGAGATTTGCTACAACCATTTGCCCTGGCACTCCCCAGCATTCTAAGAATCACATAATATTCTATTTTCAAATAATTTCACTGAATCTTTTGAAAAATTAATACATTTACATGATTTAAGCTTCAAATTATTTTAAAAGGTATATGCAGCTTGACCCCCTCCACCCCTTCATACTCCTGATTCCTTTAACTTTATATTAGTATTTTGTTTATCAATTAATGTTTACTTTTTTAAAAATGAACAATCAAGGAAACATTATTATCCCCCTTCTTAATACAAGAGATAGCAAAGTATAGATACTGCTTTTTCCCTATTTATAGAAACATTCCTCATGCCTTTTTCAGAGCTGCATAGTATTCCACTGGATAACCATATTATAGTTTAACTAGTTCCCTTTCAACACATATACAAAATAACTTCAGTTTCAATCATTTACTATTATAATGCTTAAAAATTACCTTGTGTGTGTGTGTATGGTAGTGTTACAGACACATGAAGTGTAACTGCGGAACTGGCTTAAAGTGTTAATGCACTGTAGTTATGGTGGTTGCCGATAGATTCCTTTCCCCGTGGAGCTAACATCCTTCAAACCCACTAATAATCTGAGGCCACCTGTTTCCCTAACTGTCTCTTCAGCAGCATGCATTACTAACCTTTTGGGGGTTTGCCAACACAAATATTGAGAAACTGTATCTCTGTGAGGTTTTGGCTGTGTCACTGCATATGTACAAGGGTGAGCTGTACTTTCGTCTGTGAGCTACTGTCCTTTGTCTATGCCTGTTGGGCCTCCCAGGGTCCTTTCACATAATTCAAATAGTGTCCATTTGCTGTGTTGATTAAAGGATGAGCTCTCGAGTCAGAGGGTCTGGCTCTCCCATTCCCTAGCTGTGTGACCTCGTGGACTTGTTTAAGTTATTTGAGTCTCGATTTTCTTCAGCTGTAAAATAGATAAAATTTTAGTATATAAGTGTTAGGATTAAATGAGTTAATGCATAAAAGTTCTTAGGCATGTGGGTCACAGAGTTGGACATTACTAGTCCGATATCCCGTTCACTCCAAATTCTCCAGGTGCTCTCTGCTTCCCCAATAGTTGGGGCACAGTGGTCTCTATCAGCATGGGGCAAGGGGAAGGCTCTGTGCCTTCAATTGTGACAGGCAGAGGAAAAATTCAACTGGGAATCAGAGTCACTTTGAAGGAGTCAGGCTAATAATTAGTCTCTGCAAACAAATACACCTCTGCCCTGACGATGATAAAATTGGGCAGCAAACATAAGGGCCACTTTAAGTACATATCAACAGAGAAAATGCCAGTGGCTCCCAGGACACAGCAAGGTGAGGGGGCAAAGACCATATTGGGCGAGTCCTCAGAGGGGCCACTGGACCCTCGTTATATTTGAGCTAAAATTTATGAAACACCTTCTTCTGCCTTTTGAAAGTGCAAAAAAGAAATACTAAACAGGGTGAGACGTGATCATTAAGGGCAGAAAATTAAGGGTGGGGTGGGGTGGGGTGGAGTTGCGGTGTTGATCTTGAAACAATCATATTTTTTTAATTCCTAATCTACCAGCCAAGACAAAGTGCGTGGGGTAAAAGTCAGAGAACAAATGGTCCATAGATCCTAGAGAAACAGAATGAGAGGACTCTTAGGCTCTGTGGGGCTTTAGGAATGTTGAAGCTGTAGCTGAGAGGATGGATAGGCCCTGGGATTTTTGGAACTAGCAGAGCAGAGAATCTGGCAAAGTGGACAGCTAGGTTCCAAATCCAATATCAAAGGTAATACATTACTTGGTTTCCAGAGAAAATAGAAATCTCCCTCGAGTGTAGCAGCAAGGTCTTCATCAGATCTATTCTCCTGGGAAAAGGTCAGCTTGCTAACACATCACCCATTTTCTTAGAAGGTGATTTTTTGTTTTTTTTTAATCCTTCAATTAGACATCTCCTGACTCTTGAAGTGGGTAAGTTAAAACCCCAATGAGGAAAGATGACTGATGCTTTCCTAACAGTGAAACCATGCTTTGACAGTGAACAAAGAGGAAAATAGAGCACTCTGTGACCAGGGGGGAGAGGGGAGATCCAAAAGTGTCCCCAAACAATGGATGGTTAATTTCCAATTTATTTCATTTTCACTAGGCATGAGAAAATGAGGGCTGGACCTGGCTTGCTGTGGTTCTTCTGAAGGTGATGAAGACTCATTGCAACAAGAGATTGTTCTAGAGAAAGTGCCAGAAGCAGAAACACAAGGTATTTTGAGTGATTCATGGCAAAATTAGTTGGGACTTATAAATGGGGGGGGCATGGGCAGAGACTCAGAACAGTTATTTTGACTTTCCTTCCTAACCCTGACCAAGGCTTGTCAACTGGTCAGGCTTACTAGGGCTGGGTATAGGGGTTTGGGATGGGAGGAGCGGGGTATATGTGAAATAAGTGGGAATGAAAAGACTGGAAGAAGAAGAGAGTAGGCCTAAAATGGAGAAAGGAAGGAAAGGACTGTGGGTATTTTGAAGAATTTGGCCTAGTTTAGAAACAGGTACAGATTTCCTCCCATCCCTCCAAACACAAAGGAGATGGGAAATAATGGACCCTAAGTTATCCCTAGAGAGTATGTTTGGTGTAGAGGTGTCACCCCATCCCCAAGTCATTTACGTTCATCTGCTCTTTTCTTTACTGCTGAATTAAGTGGCAATTAAAAGTTAGATACATGGACAAAACCCAAGTATTAATAATCATGTATCAAGTAAAAATATTTGCACAGCACCCACAGAGCTGAGTAAGGCAGGGCATGACCTCTCATATTTAATCTCCTTAAGGTATGAAAAAGACAAGAGATCTCAAGGGACTTTCAGGTTTAGGAGGGTCACCTACCAAAGAACCAAGTAAAGGCTTAAATTCACGTTAAATGAAAGGTTGTAATTCTTCAGCAAGACTTTATTCCTTATCTGTTTTCCAGAAGGCATCTGTAATAATGTCAGATTTCTTTTTCCTTCATTTTCACCTTCTTCAACCCTCTGTCCTCATATAATTGCTAGCATAATTGAAATACAGACATGGTATTAAATATGTGTAGATTGTAAAAGAGGGACAATACTCCCCATATCAGTTGAGACAATATAATTACAAATTCACTTTAGATCACAAAATGGTTCCCAGGGCAGAGGAAGACCTGAAATTCACCTAGTCTATGATATGAGCATCTCTAAATAAAGCCTGCACCCATCAGTCAGAAGGGGATACATCTGGCAGCACAGAAGTCTATCTAAGAGGAGGAAGGGGGAAGTTTTCACCCACAGCTGCCCAAGGAAAGGCATACCACGGCAAGTAGGAAATACCTGTCTGTTACCTGTGGCAGAAATCTTTTTTGTGATGATGGGTGGCTTATGCTAAAATAACTGATGCCATAAAACATTTGAATAGGGCAATTATGTTCTCTTGCCAGATTCTAGCCACCTTCTAAATAAAATTTAGTTTTCCATTTAGACTTTCTATGGGAAAGAAATGGACTAAGAGACTGACTCAATGAAACCAATGGAGCAGGTTTGGTTCTTTGCAAATCAGTAAAGTGGCATTTGGGTCTCCATGTTTGATTCTTAGGAGGGCCTTACTATGAATCGCCCTGGTTGATGGCCACCACAAAAACAAAACAAAACAAAACAAAAAACTTCTGATCCTTTAGAGCTAAGGGCCATCTGTGGAACAGGGAGTCAACCTAAGAAGCAGACTCTGTACCCAATGTGACTGGCCAGCCAGTAATCAGCCATCAGGAACTAGGGGAGAGAAACAGATATCTTTTTCTGTGCTTGTCATAACTCAGATCTTGATTTTTTAAGCTCTCTGTGGGAGACTGAGCCCCCTTACCTGTATTTTCCAAGCAGTGCTTCTCAAACTTGAACACGCATCTGATCTGCTTGGAGGGCTTGTTAAGGCACAGATCCCAGAGCCCCTTCCTCAGTTTTTGATTCAGCAGGTCTGGGGTCTGGCCCAAGTATTTCCGTTTCCCAGGCAATGCAGATGTTGAAAAACACTGTGCTCAAAAAATGTGGAGAGCCACAAAGGACCATGGTTACAATTGATAAACACTCCATGGAATTGCTCACCTTTGCCATGAGAGATGGCCATCTTAGGAGGAAATACAACAGAGAGGGAAATGTTCTCCTGTATGGAGTAGACCCCTCTCTCCTTCTCCAATATTTATGTGTAAGTTGGTACTGAGAAGAACCGACATTTTCCAACAAGATCCGAAAGCATTTTTTGCTTCAATATGTGTTCATTAATTGTAACAAATGTATCACACTAATGAAAGATGTTGTTAGTGGGGGTAAATGTGGGAGATGGGAAGGGTAAGATTTATGGGAATCCCCTATATTTTTGATATAACATTTATGTAATCTAAAGCTTCTTTTAAAAAAAAAGAAGAAGAAGAAAAAAAGGACCCTGAATGCACTAAATAACACACTCACTGTGGCAGTCTGGCATTATTTATGAATTCCAAAAATAGATATTGGATTACATTTGTGAACTGGTCTTTTTTTCTGGGCATATTAGATTATATTAGATTCAGAGGTTTTGCTTTTACATGATTAAATTATGATTAGGGTTTTGATTGGGCCACGTCAGTAGGATATTGAGTCCTTGCCCCTTGATGGATGTGGACTCACAGATAAAAAACATGGCAAAGGACAGAGTTGGAGTTCTGATGCTGAGTTTTAATGCTGGAGCCCGGTGAAGTAAGCACACAGAGCAGCTTGGTCGTGAGGAAGGAGAGAAGACCCCGGGAAAAGAGATGAGCCATTTGCCTGATAGTCTACAGTTGGCCTTGTACAGAGAAGCAAGCCTAAGCCTGGAGAGAGACAATCCTTGGGAAGAGAGGAACCAAGAAGCCGAACTCTTGGCAGATGTCAGCAGCCATCTTGTCCCAACACATGGCAATGGACTTTGGTGACGGAAATAACCTATGCTTTATGGCCTGGTAATTGTAAGCTTCTACCCCAAATAAACACCCTTTAATAAAAGCCAACAGATTTCTGGTATTTTGCATCAGCCCGCCCTTTCGCTAATACACTCACCATTGTATTTAAATCTCTCAGAAACAGAGATGGACTTCAGCATTCTCAAATTTATGGACATAGTTGTTGCTCCCTGTGTCTAGAACATTTTATCTACTTTTTCTCCACTTAGAAAAACTCCTACTTATACTATAAAACCTTTTCTGTGGTATCACTTATTCTCGACAGCCTTCACGAGCCCTCTCTAAACAAAATGAATCACACACTCTATTTTCCTTCTCTGCCCTGGGCTTTCCCCTATTGATTCACTTCCCATGGTGCATTCGACTTGTGATCCTTACCTGTGTGACATCCCTGAAAAATGGGAAGCAACTATTTACCTCCTCTAATGGATGGGAAGCACTTGAGGGCATGTCTTATAATTCCCTGTACCAAGCACAGCATCCTCACTTAACAGACGTGGAATAATTGTTGATTTGAAGAGAATGGTAGACTTTATATCATGCAGAAAATAAAGTCACTGATTTAATGGTCTTGGTTATTTGTCTTTCCCTGGAGACATCCATTTATTCCTAAGTCACTGTGGACAAAAGATTAGAAGCAAGGAAGGGAGGGAGTGCTATAAGCTTATGCACTGACAAGTGAAAACCCACAGGGAAGGACAGGGCAGACTCACCAGGAAGAAAAGCTCAATCTGTGGAACCACGAAGGGCCTATCTGGGTGGCATCTTTGTGAAGCAGAGAAATATAATTAGTTAATGTCTAATATATGGTGATGAATAGGCAAGATATGGTTAAACAATATTCAGGTTTTCTATCTCAAGACAGAGGTGCTCATAACACATTTTTAACAAAATATAATCTAAAATTTAAAAGAAGTTTTGATACTTAGAGAAGAAGATTCAGTTATCTAGAAAATTCACTCATTCGGAACATCTCATTATCTGATAATGTGGAATGAGTAATGCATTCCTATATATTTTCCCTGGGTCCCCCATATTCCTTCCTTGCCAAATTCTCTGCCATTCTGACTTCACAGATGGAAGTGTCTGAAGCTGAAGTGGGTCTACTGTATTTGGTTGTGGATGCAGAATGAGAAGAGAAAGGGTCTTAATTTGTAAATCATCAGTCAATGCCTCCTTCCATCCCTTCCCTCCCTTCTTTACTCCTCACCATCTTTGTTCTCACCCCCATGGCAATGGAGAGCTAACCTATGAAAAGCAAGTCTGCAAGTGACCTTGTTGGGAGATGGTCCATCCTACTGAAGTTTCCTGGGGCCTGCAGATGTTAGAGAAAAGGAGAGCATGCTGAAATACTGAAATTTATAGTATTAAACTTGGGGATGAAGCCATCTCCCTCCTCAGCTCTAATAAATATGAGCCAAATTCCTGTCTCCTTGGTTCCAAGTCAGACAGCTGTTCTGCAACCATCAAACTGTGATTATAAAGTTTATCTAATTTTAATTTGAGTGAACACTAGAGGCAAAAGCTACAAAATCTTCTGTTGGCTCCTGTTTCACCCCAAAATCAGCCACCCTAGCATAAGCTTGGAATTTGCTCTTCAACACTGTGTCAAACTGAGATGTCTCAGGTACAGAACCAGTCCCAGGGTAGGGAATGAATGAACCATTTCCAGAGAGCGTTTGCCCAAGTAGCAAGAAGCCAGCCCACATCTGCAGATCACAGACACACTCACACAGCCACCATTTTTCAGAGAGGGGGAGGGACTCATTAAAATTGTCACCTAGCTGAGGTTTCTGGAGGACAAATAGGATCTCCTACCCAGGACCACAGGTGCTGTCCTCACTGGTTTGAGGACCTCAGCTGGACGTGTTCTTTCCTGGTTCCACTAGTTTTTGGTCTCTCAGAGGAGTTTGTTTTCAGGCAAAATTGTTAATGCCCTGGAAATTCTAAATATCCTGAGCCTTAGCTTAGGTGTTGGCTTGTTCCATTAAAAAAGGAAGACATATGAAGTTTCAATCGTTTACTTCACTAAATCACAGTTTCCCTGAGACTGTAAATAATTTCCATTAAAAAGTTAAAAAAAAAATATATATATATATATATCAAAATTAAAACCGGACAGGGCATGGGCTAAGAAAAAAGGATGACAACATTTGTACCTCCTTGTGGAGATTGCTGTGTGCTAATAGGGTTTGCACCTCATGAGAAGACTATTCTTAGTAGATGTCCTGTAGCCACACCCTCTGAAAACTCCATAAATGTTGACTGATCAATATGAAATGGTACGATCATTAGACATTTTAGGCCTTTCTGACCCATTTTAAAGGCCAGCAGATGAATACTAGTTCTACAAGGAAAAAACACATTTGCTATTTCTCCTAGATGTTTTTGAAGGAAAAACGTGATTGGTTGATTAGGGGGGATCCAGCAAATCTAAATTAATTTAGATTTATCCTGAGAGGTGGTTCAGTCTCCAGAAGATCTCCATGAAAATTAATTATCATGGTTGACAAATACACAAGTCAGAAGAGGGAGGGAAGGACGAAGTTACCTAAGCTTCTGAAGACCAGACAGTGAGCAGCGATGTCCTCTATGCATCTGGGTCACTGCTAATCAGAATTTGGGGCCCATTGAAAACACGTGAACCCCGTGGCTGCTGTGTGAAGAGCTGTACACCAGCTGGCACAAACAAAAGAGAAGATGGTCTATTTTCCAAGAGAATACAGAGAGCTACTGTGAGCTGGGCAGCAACTAGATGAAGGGGGTTCAGTGATAGAGACCTACCTGCCTGCCTTCACCTTCCTCGATATTTGTCCCCCTTTTTTCGATCTCTCTCCTTTTCTCTTCTACGTATTTAAACTCTCTTCATCCTTTCATACCCAGCTTAAATTCCCCATGAAACCATATTTATTTCTCATTTTTCAGATGTTGTTTTAGTGGATATTAAGCCAGTAAACAACAATGACAAAAAAGTGTATCTTAATTGAGCTGTCCCACTTGATTCCCATAATACATCTTTTTGAGGGCACATACCCTGTTATGGGTTGAATTGTGTACCCCTAAAACTTATGTTCAATTCCTAACCCCTGGTCCTGTGGATGTGACCTAATTAGGAAGTGGAGTCATTGAAGATGTGATTAGTTAAAATGGAGCCAACTGGACTGGGGTGGACCCTAATCTAATAGGTCTGATACCCTTATAAGAAGAGGAAATTTGGACACAGAGACAGAAAGGAGAAGACAATGTGAAGACGGAGACAGACTGGAATAAGTACATCAACAAGCCAAAGAATGCCAAGGATTGCCGACAAAACCCAGATGCCAGAAGAGGCAAGGAAGGACCATAACCTACAGGCTTCAGAGGGAGCCTATTCTGCCAATGCCGAGATTTGGGGCTTCTAGCCTCCAAGACTGTGAGGCAATAGACTGTTGTTTTGAGTCATCTGGGGTGTGATTCTTTGTCATGGCAGGCCTAGGAAACTAAGTCACAACCTATTTCACAGATATAAAATATGCAAATACAGCTAATAATAATTTTTTTAAAAACTAGTGATTAGTAATTTTCCAAGTCATATAGTTAAGTGGCCAGGCAGAAGCTGAAGTCCTGCCTTTAGATCCCTAGCCCACCTTTTCCCAGGATTCCAGCTGATGTTTTGATAACAGCTGAGCATGCCGTGTCTTCAAACAGAACCTTGATTCCTTATGAATGGTATGGCAAGGGGAATCTTTTAGGCTCTTAATGGAATCCTCCCACGCATCCACCACTAACCCCACAATCAAAGAACCAACTCCTGTTGATCACAAATAGGTGCTGGATGCAACCACCGGTCTGAGAAGCAGCAACTCACTTTCAATCACTGATTCATGTAGTAATGGCTGCCATTCATATTCCGTTTGGAAAATGGAAAAAAGAAAAAAAAAGGCAAGAGAAAAAGAGAGAAAGGGAAAGGGATAGGGAAGAAAGATATGTGAGGGAACTGAGAAGCAAGAGGGGGAGAGGTGAGGAAGGGAGAGGGAAGCAAAAGGGAGGGAAAAGAGAGAGTCACTTTCTCTGTCTCCCACTGCCAAATCCATCTCAGGTCGTTAAAGGAGGCAGGTCTTCAGAAAACCAAGACAAGTGCTACAAGGTTATGGGTAATAATTGATGTTTTTGTGGGGCAAAAGGGAAAAGGGGGGGGGTGAAGATTAAAGAAGTCAGGAGGGAGATGGAAAAGTTTTCAGGGTCACAGGATACATTTATCCAAAAGCTTTAAAAAAAAAAAGTGTTTAAGAGCAGCTAAGCTGTTGCTATGGAAATAGGTAAAAGCTAATCCATTATCTGCAACCTCTGGATGCCACCAGCCTTGCCGCTGGGGGGCATTCTGAATTTTGTTATTATTTCTTTTTCTTTTCTTTCCGATTTTTTTCCCTATCCCAAATACATCACTGGAATTATGAGTAACAAATTAATAAAAGCTGAAGGAGAAGGAATTTGACTCCTTCAGAGATTATATTCACACATGAGGGAAGCTTCACCCCATGGGTCAATTGGTAAAGAGACAGGAAATTATTTCAAGAAGATAAGACGAAAAGAAAACAACAATATAGGAACACCTGGAGGGATAAATGTCCTGTTACTTCCAGAACCACTCTCGTCCTTGGCTGCATCTCTGAAGATTGTGCTAAAACCCATGGAAGGCAGTGCATGCCTCCTGGTTCTAAACCAAAACCAAAACCATGGCCCTTTGTACCTTCACAGGAACCACTGAAGAGACTTTGAAGCTTCAGGAAAGAATCGGTAGACGCCATTTTACAAATATCCCTCACTTCACATAAAAGCTATGACTTAGCTCTAGACTAACTCCAGAAAATTTATGTAAAGCTAGTATGATTTCCCACAAAAAGACACATATAAAATGTACATTTTACTCTATATTTTATTTGTGTCTTTTTGTGGGAAATGCCAAAGACATCAATAATACCACTGTTATTCTATGGTCTTCTTGCCTACATAGTCTTGCCTAGTCCTCATTTCCTACATAATAGGAATTTCTATCATAATTTGGAATCAGTAATTGTGACTGCACACAGGCAACCTTCAGAACTCAGTTACCTTTTTCCTTCTGCCTGTAAACTTACGAGGCTCACCATTATTTCAAACTCTTAGTAATATCGAAAATCACATATAAGTCCTCTTTCTACCCTTCCTAATTACCTAATTATTCATTTGAATCCTTAGGTCAAACCTGAAACCAGGGAGCTGTTTTAATCTCTTCCTGAAGTCTTCATTCCAACACTTAAGAGATACACTTCTTGTTATTCTCATTTTCTAAAATGGCTTGGATTTCTCCATTCCTCTTCATCTCCACTACTGTGATCTTTAGTGGGGCCTTCTCATTTCTTACCTGAGCTACCCCAACTTCTTCCTAACTTGTTTGCCTGCCTCAAGTTTCCTCTATTGCTTCCTCCCTATTGTTCAGAGAGCAATATAGAAACAATAAATAACAAAACACAAAGCTGACCACTTGGCTCTGCTTCTTAAAATTCTTTTCTGGCTCCTCATCTCCTTCACATCCTCCTTCTATGGAACATCAGACCCTTCCCCCTCTAGCCCCTGCTGGTTTCTACAGAGGAATTGCCTGCTTTACCTCCACATGTGCCTTGGATACCAAGCTATCCCACAAAACTTACTAGATATGAGCTCACTGATGGCAAGAGCTGTATCCAGTTCCAGAACCTAGAAAAGTAGGTGTTCAATAGATGCTACTGATTGACAGTAGAAGAGATTCATTACCTGCCCGTAGCAGGAAGTCATTATATTGCTGGTACTGCAATCTAGAGTGGAAATTATTCAAGTTTGGCGATTCACTGTAAAATGAATTCATGCCCTACTTAACCAGTTCTGTGAATTGAAATCCTGAATCATGAGCTCACTTAGAAAGATACATAACTACTAAACACTACATATAACTCAATGGCCAATAACACCATTGGAGAGCAGGGCTCTGGGAAGCAAATAAATGTATGAGCATTAAAGTTTAAAACAAATTATGATCCATTTTGCAGTAGATTTATCTTCCCAATTGAAATTACTGGGCTTTAGAGCTCCTGTAGAGTCCCTATCCAACCACATCCTCAGTGATTCCTTGACTAAAACAGAGTTACAAAAGTTCACATTTAGGTTAGATGAAACTGAGGGTTTTCAAAGTTAAAGGGAATTGTTGAAGTTTGCAGTAAATTTCCTTTCCCCAAAGCTTGCATGAACTGAAAACACTGACTGAGGAGAGTCAGAGAAGAATGGATTAGGGTTACAATATGTGCTCTTGTTTGAGAACAGATAATTAGCACTCCAAGATGAGGGCCTGGAAACAGTTCTTTCAAAACTAAAAACTGAGGCCCTAGTAATGGATGTTTACAGGGCAAGGTCTGTAATTACTTAGAGCCTCTAGAGAAAGGATGGATTCAGAAAGTAGAGGCACATAGACCCTCTGTGAAACACTATTTGGAGACTTCAGCTCTCAGAAACTGTATAATGTCCAACAACAAAAAAAAGTTTATAACCCAGAGGAGACATTTTGTTGGTGTTTGGGTGACTAAAATGAGAGTGGGTCTTGAAATTTTTATAACTAAGAAGAAATTGATAGGCCAAATTGAAGAACTGTCCTTCCTAGCAGTCGAAAACAAAAACAAAAAAACTAAAATCAAATCCTGGTTACAATTGAAAAAATAGAACTGGAATTGATGGTAAAAACCAAAACTGCATATCTTTACTATATCACATTTATATAGAGATTACATCTCAAGAGTCTTATGTCTGCTTAATAGCCCAGTGCACTTGAGAAGACATAATAAGAGAAATAATGTGGACATATAAGGAGGAAAAGTCAAATTTTCTGAGGCAGAAACTTTTGTTCTGGGTAAGTCCTGGCAGAAGCTTATCCATGTGGGAGTGATGCTTTCTGGGAGACCTTTACTATTGGAGAACACAAATCATCATATGGGAACAATTTGACTCAGGCTGAGCCAGTTTAAACAAATCAGCTCCCATAAAGTAGGAAACAAGTCAAGGACAAATGGCATCAGTCATGACAACAGTTACTAGAAATGTCTTCTAGAATCTCTAGCAATACACTGAGCTCAGTAAAAGGCAATAGAGATCAAGTAACAGCTTAATAGACAAGGTGGCCCCGTGAACCATGTTCTATGCCATATTCACTTTGCTACTTTTCAGTAGCGCAAAGAAAGGACTAATGCTCCTCCTCTTTCCTTTATTATTATTATTATTATTATTATTATTATTATTATGAGGTACTGGGGACAGGGATTGAGCCCGGGACCTTGTATGTGGGAAGCCAGCACTCAACCACTGAGCCACATTGGTCCCCCTGACTTGGTTTTCATGTTTGTTTGCTTGTTGTTTGTTTTCTGTTTTGTTTTGACGAGGCGTCAGGAACCGAACCCAGGACCTCCCATGTGGGAAGCAGGCTCTTAACCGGTTGAGCCACATCTGCTCCCCCCCTATCTTCCTTTTGTTGGCCGTTTCGAACTGTCCTCTATGCACTAAGATAAATGTCTACAAACATGACTTTTAAATCATCGCATTTTGCCTCTGAAGTCCATGCTGCCATTACCCCATCATAGAGATGAGGCACAGGATGTTCAAAATAACTTGCCCAAGGTTCGACAACCAATAAGTAGCAAACTTAGAAGTTGAAGCCAGGAGTTTGACCTTGAGGCCTGGGCTTATTAGCATTCTGTTCTTTTGTGGGATGAGGAGGCATTAGAACTCAGAGAAGAAAGAATGACTGTTAAATTTGTAACTGTAAGTGGGATTGAGGGAGGGGTGCGTGTGTGGTATGCTTGGGAGGTGCCATATGCACCTCGCACTGTCAGTTGTGAGCTCACTCATAATTTGCCTCCTGCAAAGTCCTTCCACCAACAGACTCTCCTGACCGAGGAATGTTCAAGTGCCCTTTAATCCTTTATGAGAAAATACTGCGAGTCATATTTTATGACTTTATTTATAACACTGAAGGATGACTGTCAGCCTTTGCATCCTTATAAAACTCAACTGATTTGGCAGTCTTTGAATTGGTAAAAACTTTTGTGGTGGAGATAGAGAAAGCATCTTACTGAGATATTGCAACATTTACCTCCGAAATGCTGATTGCAACCAATGATGCTGCTGCCCCCAGATAACAATGCCCTATGTGTCCACTACCACCTAAAGAGGGGGCACTTACAAGAAAGAATTTTTGATGAACATCAACCCATGGGTTCCCATTATGGATCATGAAACTGAGGCTAAGGATGTGATGCAACTTGCCCAAAATTATACAGAAAGTAGGTGATGTACCAGGTATTGAAACCAGGTCTCCTGATTTATTACTAGTTTGGGGCTTTGTTGAGTTGACCACACTGGCTCTTTTGGACCTTGGTTATTTTGCTTTAAAAATGGCTTTATTGAAATATACTTCACATACCACACAATCCACCCATTTTAAGTGTATGTTCACAGATATATGAACACAAACAATTTTAGAACATTGTCATCACCTCAAAAAGAAACCCTTTATTCTTTAACTATCTCCCATCCCCTAGCAACCACCAATCTACTTTCCATCTCTTTAGATTTCCATGTTCTGGATACCTCATGTGAATGAAATCATACAATATGAAGTCTCTTGTGACTGACTTCTTTCACTTAGCCTAATGGTTTCAAGGTTTATCTGCATTATAGCATGTACCAGTTCTTTATTCCTTTTTATGGCCAAAAAATATTCCATATATGAAAATAGCAAATTTTGTTTAACCATTAATAATTTGATAGAACTTGAGTTGTTTCACTGCTTGGTTATTATGAATAATGTTGTGAACAGTTGCATATAAATTTTTGCATCGATGTAGGTTTGCACTTCTCTTGGGTATATACATAGGAGTGGATTTGCTGGGTCCTATGTAACTCTATGTTTAATCATTTGAGGAACTGCCAGACTGTTTTTCTGACGTTGCTGCATCATTGCACATTCTGAACAGCAGTACATAATGGCCCCAATATCCCCATGTCTTCACCAACACTTATCTGACTTTTTGATTATAGTTATCCTAATGGGTATCAAGTGGTATCACATGGAGGGGTGATCCTTGGATTTTAAGCAATGAAACCTCAACAATCCTAATGAAATGCCCCTAAAACACAGCCTTCCTTGCCTTGACATGTATGAGTTCCCAAAAGCTGCCAACAGCTTCTTGAAGTATACTGGGAGATCCATGCCTATCAATAAAAAAAGGCCAGTGTTTTCTTTGGCCTCACTTTGTAAGAGGTATTGTTCTCTCATTTTGTGGGCATGGTTTGATGATTCTTCCCAGACTAAGTTCTCTGAATGTAGAAACCTAATCTCTTATTTCTTCTGGATCTCTGAATGAATAGTGTTCACTGACTGACTAGCAGAACTTGCCATTTCAGAAGCATAGCATAACTGATTACACGGCACAAGTCATCCAGTTGTAGCCCCTAAGTTTCTCTAATGATTGTAACAGGTACTTGTAAAGTCAGCTCCTTAAATTATGTGATGAGAAGGAATTCATTTGCACTCTTCCTAAGGGATTTGTTACTGCTCTCTGCATGCATTATGCACTACATAGTGTTAAAAAAAAGAAACAAAAAGAAAAGCTGTGATTCTGTTCTCTGAGGCTGTGTTTTATATCCTCTGTTAGAAAAGCAAGGAAAGCTCAGTAGGATGCACATGCCCTGGGGACTGGACCGAGTCAATTGTGTGCATAGAACTCAGAGCCAAAGACTAATTCTACTCCTGACTTCTCCACTTCTTATTCATGTGGTCCTGGGCCTATCACTCATTATTGTAGATGCCTCCTTCCCTATACGTGAAAAGGGAATAATAATAGTGACTCTGTAAGTTAAACCCTGTAATGTCATGGAGAGTTTTGAACAAGAAAACAAAATTGAAAGTGCTCTGAGAACTATAAAATGCTTTTTTTAGTTCATAATCATAAGATATCTCCACAATCTGTTAGAATTTGCATGTTATTATATAATAAAAATCAGGAATGAGAAGGCCACATAGGGCAACAAGGGCTAAACTAGTTGCCCTTATACAGACATCTCTAGTGTATTAATTAGCCAAAGGAGCTCTGATGGCATTTATAAAAGGTATTTATTTGGGGTAGAAGCTTACAGTCACAAGGCCATAAAGTGTAAGTTACTTCCTTCACCAAAGTCTGTTGCCACGTGTTGGAGCAAGATGCCTGCTGGTCTCTGCAAGAGTTCAGCTTTCCTCTTCTTCCTAAGCATCTCTCTCCCCAGGGCTCATTTCTTTCCGGGCTCAGCTGCTCTGATATCTCCACAAGGTCAGCTGTAGTCTATCAGGCTCTCTCTCTTCCCAGGACCTCTGTCATGTCTATGGAGCCTTCTCTATTCCTCTGTGTTATTCTCCTGTGTATTTACTTCCCGGGGCTCCAGCTTCAAAACTCCAACTCTCTCCTCTGCTGTGTCATTTTCTCTGAGAGTCCCTGTCTACTAAGGGTGGGGTGGGGTGGGGTGGGGAGGATTCAACATCTTACTGACTTGACCCAATCAAAGCCTTAATCAAAATTTAATCAAGTAAAAGTGAAACCTCTGAATCTAATACAATCTAATATGCCCAGAGGAACAGATCAGTTTTCAACCATAATCCAATATCTATTTTTGGAATTCATAAACTGCTACATCTAGGTTCCTTCCTCCTTTACTTGCCAGATCCAACTCCAACCCAACAACCCAAGTATCTTTTTTTTCTTCATGGTCATTATTTCAAAACATACGTGCTTGCCCTCAACAGTCCAACTTTGTCTTCTTTCTGCTGCTAAAATACGCTAGAGCAATTCCCTGCAGAACAATCCCCTGAAACAAGTTTTGGCTACCTGTTGCTCTTATATAGTATGTTAAGAATCATGTATACTTACTTCTATCCCCAAATTTGACCTTCTGCCAGCCATTAGCTAACACATGACTCCACTAACCTTATATAGAACTCACATCCTCAATCTCCACTCATCAATTCTTGCCTCAGCTCTATCCTTGCTCAGGACCTCCTCTGGGCTTGCATTCATTGGGTTTGGCACTGACCACTATAGAATGGAATTCTTTTGTGCCTGCAAAATCATCCCAATGACTGTGTTTGAGTCCGCTCTGTACTCAAATGAACTTTCACTATACTTAAATCTCTATATAAATAGAAAATCAGGGTGTCTTCCACTTTTGCTACTTTGAATCAGATTACCTAGATATGTTTTAACCACTCTGTGTTTCTTGAGATCTCTCATTTATCTGTTGTCTGATTAACATATGTGAAGTTCCTGATATTTATAAAAGATGGCCCTAGGGGCTGCAGGTGATATAATCTGGCAGGGGAGAAATGCAAAGATACATGTGAATAATTTGGAGCAAGAAACTAAAAGCCTTTTATTTTCTTCTGTGTAATTCCCTGGTGAAAAACATCACTGATAATTTATAATTAAGGAAGCTACAACTTGCTAATGTAGGGTCTGAAATTTGAATTGGTTTGTCATGTGAACACAGCATAGAAAAGATAGGTATCTGGATACTTATCGGTTACAACCTCTATTCCCTCAGTATAGCTCTTTTTATAATGGTTTGCTCTGAACCATCACAACAGGGCCTCAAGAGAGGCTGACTGCTAGAAAATGCTACTTGTTAATAGACTGACTCACTGGGTTAAACTGTTCCAAATTATCAGTGATCGAAATGTAGTCAGCTGAAAATGTGTGAACTCTCACAGATGAATTATATTTACATCAACATTATTTTGTTGTTTTGTTGTTGTTTTGCCGAGCGACCAGGCATTGTGATAACACTGGGTGGAGCAATGGCGAGGAATACAACCCGCGGAAGCTTACATGCTCCTGAGCAGTACACAGCAGTACACATTTCCTGTGAATTGCTGTTCTGTTAAGGTCTGGAGACAGGTGCTATGGGAGCCCAGAGCAGGAAAACCTAACCAACTTTGGCATGTCAGTGGAAGGTCTCCTGGAAATAAAGTCTTATCTAAGTTAATATGCAAATTATGAGAAGTTATTCAAAGCATTGAAACTGGGCTAGTGTGAGAGGATGTGGGAAGAGGACAGAACCCAGTGTCGAGAGACCAGCAAATGCAAAGCATAGAGGTCAGAGAAAACACGGGCAAGTGGCAACTGTGCTAGTTAAGATTCTTTTGTTGGTAAGTTAATACCATAGCAGGTGTAGGCTTAAAAGAGAGCTTTTAAATAAGGATATAATCGTATGTTATAGACACCCAAGAGCAAACATAGAGTGAGGTCTCATGAATGGACTGGGGTCAGGGACAAGTGTACATTAGGGAGCCAGGAAGTCCTTTCTCTCTCCTTCTCCTGCCTTTGCTTCTCTGCTTCATTCTCCTCTCGTAATCAAAAAGCTTTTATAGCTTCCCAGTTCACATGGTGAAAAATTGTCATAACCAACAGGAATTGAGTGGCCATTGCTCCATTGAAAACTACTGAAATATATTTGAACTCTGATCCCAAATTCTTTGAAGAAAGGAATCATTGGCTCAACTCAAGTCAGGTGTTACCTATTGCCCAATGGCTTGTGGCCGGGGGATAAAGTGATCTTGAAATAACGTGTCTGTTCCATTGTAACCATGGGTAGGATGTTAGGGAATTGGGCACTGATGTGGACAGGTGATAGATGTGTCACAAAATTGGGTAACATTATGAGTACAGAGACAGCCCAATTGAGTTTCCACTGCAGGAAACTAAAAGTAGTCAAAGATGGCTTTGACTTGTATCATAAAGCTTACTATATTACTAGGGTGAATTTCAGGTCATAAAAGACGTTTTAAAAAATCATGTTTAAAAGAAGGGATTGATTTATCCTGTAGCCATTGAAAAATCATTCAGGAATGGGAGAGAGGGTTAGGTAATGTATGTTTTTAAATTTATTTTAAAGTTAGACTCAAAGGCAGATAAGCTTTGATTTATCCTGATGGATTGGAGGCTGTTAAAAATCTTTGGTAAGATGATAATGTTCTTAACTGAGGTACTGGCATTGGGTCTTGCATTTACAAAACAGTGTGTATTGTTTGATTTTGTACATAAACATGCAATTCATAGACAGAGGCCTGGGTACACGGCAGCATACATAGGAGGCGTGGGTGAGCATAAGTTATACGATTATGGGTGAGTGCCGATAATGCGGGCAAATGCAAATTGAGTCCCCGGCAGAAGAAAGGAGAGTCCCTTTCTTTCTTCTTCCTTCCTTTTTTTTTTTTTTTTCCTTGATTAGGGAAAAAAGCAAAACTTTTCTAATAAGCACCAAAATATATTACATAGATGTGCAAATGTCAATAGTTATAGCTAGATACAAAACCTAAACATAACAGCCTTAATTTGGAATTTCACTGTCTCAGATTTACCCTAAAGAAATAATCACTGATATGCACAAGTATAGAGTTTTTTATTGTCATGTCACTGATAGGAAATAAACACTCTGGAAGCAACCTGTATTTCCAGCATTTACGGATGGTTAAAGGAATCAACTCCGTAGGACAGAATTCTATGCAGCCATTAGAATGCATTTATTAGAAGAGTAATTACTAAAATATATAAATATACTCAATGGAGAAATCATGTTGTGATAACTAATAAGTGTTTTTAATATTAAAAATACGGTTACACTTCAAAACAGTAAAAAAACCACCATGACGAAGCAAAACTAGGAAATCCCAGGCATGAATGAGGGTTGGAGCTGTGCCTGTGGGAAGGGGCAGGATGGTAGGTGCTGCGGGAACAGGGGCTGACTGTGCCCAGGCATCATCGGAGGCCAGATCTGGATTTGCTGCAGAAAGCAGAGGGCAGGGTGTCCCTGAACCAGGCTGATACAGCTTTACTTGACACTCTGAGGGCTGTGGCCAGAATAAGAAACCAGCTCCATGCCTGGAGTCTAGCACAGAGAGCGTAAGTGTAAGGCACAGATACACACATGAGCTGAGCACAGGGAGACGTCTACACTTGTGCTACACACTTTGGTGACAAGCCCCTCAACAAATAGGACCCCAGGGATAGTGCAAGCCAGAGGACCAGGCTGAAGCACCTAGAAAACCAGCTGAAGAGGGGCACAATAAGAAAGAAACAGACAGCCTCATAAACTGGGCCTGAGAAGGAATTAGCACACTGGAATATATAACTGACATAACCAGAATTCAACAGACAAGGAAATGAGAAATGTAAAAAGGGACTAGAAAGCATGAAGAAAAGGAGAGGATCAGTTATTTGGCTGATGAGAGCTTTTGAATAGAGAAAATGGGGAGAGTCTTTTAGGAGGTGATGATTAAGAATTTCCCAGAATTAAAAAACGGCATCTGTCTTCAGAGTAGTGAAGAAAATCAACTTGACAAGTGCCAGACAAGAGAAGTCAATTATAAAACAAAATGTAAACTTAGTCACAATGAAGACATTTCCAGGATATCAAAGAGAAATAGACAATCTTAAAGACTACTAGAGATAAGAGCCAGCTTACCTGCAAAGAAATGACAAACAGCAGGTTTCTTAGCAGTTGCATTAGACACCATAAGGCAATGAGCCTTCAAGCTTCATGAGAGAATAACAGCCAACTAATAATTTTACACAAGCTTAAAATCATTCAAGTTGGAGAGTAAAATGAAAACATTTCAGACATAAAAGGGATAGTAGATTTTTTTACTTGTAGACTTTGCTCCCAAAAGATGTACTTCAGTAAAGGAATAAAGAAACAAAGAAAGAATCCAGGTGAAAGGAATGGGCTTTAAAAAGCAAAGGTGAAAAAAAGAAATCAGCAAAATGAGGCAAACTTAAATATTGATTTAATAATAAAGATGTTTTTCACATTGGATATAGCTGAATCTAAACTTCTAGATTCACGGTCAACAAACTGTAGCCCACAGGCCAAATCTGGCCTCCCTCCTGTTTTGCAAATAAAGTTCTATTGGAACAGAGAGACACTCATTCATTTGTAAATTTTCAATGGCTGTTTTCATGCTAGCACTGCAGAATTGTGGAATGCCAAAAGAACCATACTGCCTGTAAACTTAAAATAGTTACTGTTTGGCAGCTTACAGAAAAGGTCTGCCAACCTTGCTTTAGATGCCAGTGACAGCAAAATGAGGTGGAGAGTTTGTAGGGTCTTGAACTTTTATTAAGTTGCTTATCTTGATTGGAAGGAAATATGATATACTGATTTTGTTTGTCATTGCAAATTATAAATCTAACTATGCATGCATGCATGCCAACACATTAAAGATAACAGCTAAAACAATAGAAATTATGGCAAAAATCAGCTTATTTCTGAATATAAAAATTGGGCCTGAGAAGGAAATATACCAGTCCTTTAAGGGCAAACATGGAAACTGAGGAAATGTTGTTAAAGGAGCAGGACCAGAAATGAGACTTTTTTTCCCTACATGGATGATTCAGCCAGTCTTTTGGTGACATCTTTGTTAGCACCAACTCTGTGTTGCTAGATTGCTCTTAATTATGCAGATGGTCAGTAAATCTATCTACAGTCAACCCATGACAGAGTTGTAATTTTTTTTTCAACCAATTCTCTTCTTTTCCCCGAAGTTCTGAGTTTAAGGCTTGACCATTTGTTCCCAATCAATGCTTAGGAAGAGACATCCTTTAGCGAATTAGCCACGTCCCCAGGTTTACTGATACCAGTTACAGAAAAGACACCCTAACAGTCCAATATCCCCTGACAGTCTAACAGAGGACTCTGCACATAATAAAGATACTCTGAAAAGGTCAATATGTGGCTTAATTTTGGCATTTTTACCCTGTTTTATAAAAGCAGGCTTCACCTGGTATTTAAGTCTTGTGCATACATGAGTAGCTCTTGAGTTTTCATTTCTGGGCTTTCAGAATGAATTAATTACACTGGCTTCCACAAATGAAGGCCCAGCCCATGTAGCTTTTACTGTGAAGTCTTGTGTGTTTACTTACAAGTGCAGCTCGACAATATTATTTTCCAAATTGAGCTTGCTGAGTTAAAAGTACCATTCTCAACCAACCTTTTATTTAGCAAATCATATTCTAAGGGGGAAAAAAATGTATTGCAGCAAGAGCCTGAATGAATACAATAGCAGTACATTCTATAAGAGGCAGACTAGGATGTTTCAAGTCCATAATTAAGCAAAAAAGAAAAAACCACGGAAAAATACAAAAAAATAAAATAAAAATAAAACTCTGGTAGTTCATTCTTATGTCCTCATGGTAACTGGTGGAGCTTTATAACAAAGCACTTTTGTCCACAACCAGTATTCATTATAATGTGTGACAGTTACAGAGTCACAGTAATGTATAAGCCATCCTGGTTGAATGTAATATATTAAGCAGTTCACTAGGCTTACAACAGTTCAGAAAAACATTAAAAAATAAAATTGTACCAGTAGCTCTGCCGGTCTTTGTGCCAAAGCAATAAGGATGATTTTTGAATAAAGAAAACAATAGTGTTGATCTGAGCTTGCTAACAATACCAAATGACACATGCTGTTGTACAGGAATCTGACTCTATCTGGAACACCCATTAGGGAGCATTATCATAGACAATATTACATATTCAAGAAATGACAACAGTTGATGCATGGCTGGGGAAAAACAAGAAAGTGGAATCACACTTGGGTTTTTCCCTCCCCAGATATGGCTCTGCAAGCTTGACACATGTTCCTCTGAGTCAACAAGCTCCCACCTTACCACAGCACACTGGGACAAAAAAGAGAGAGAGAAAAAGAAAGCAGACATCTCACTCAGTAACAAAATTAGCTCTCTATTTTTAAAATGAGGGCAACAAACCTAAAATGCACCCTGACTTTCGATCTCTCACTTTCCTTGGGTAGGCAGTAAGAATTGTGCGGTGGCCTGTCCTTATCCAACAAATCTGGAAACAAAAGGTGAGGGTCAGAGATTCAAGAGACCTAGCCAGGTCACCAAGGTGGCTTCATATCTGTCTGTACATCTGGTCACAAGCTCCTGCATACTTTGTGTCATGTGACAATGACTCTGTTCTCTCCTCAGAGAGGTGTTTTTCTCACAATAACCAATTACGAACTCATCCACCTCCATGATTTGGGTGAACATTGTCTGGGAGACAGACAGGTAAAAATAATTGAAACAGGCAGGTAAAAGTGTATGTGTGTGTGTGTGTGTGTGCACGTGACTGTGAATGGTGGTAATTCTTTCAATCCTTCCTTAGAAGGACCTACAGCCACCTGTGATAAATAATGATAATAAATAAATGGTGACAAATAGTTTATGGACAAGTGGCACTAGCACTGGCAGTGTTTCCCTTGACCCAGGTACTCTTAGCAGCCAGGGGCCTTGGAAGCTCTGGCCCAGGGTCTCTTGTCCCCCAGAGTTTCTAGGATCTGATGACTGCATCTGTACTCATCCCAGGATGGGCATTAGCCTAGCCGGGTGGCTCACAGACCCCGAGCTCTGAAAGCCGGGGACCAGCAGAGGCCACGGTAGATCTCAGCAGTCTAATGGGCCCAGCGAGGCAGTAAATTTTACAGCAACTTGACACATTAATACAGAAGTACAGTCTGTTATATCAAAGGGAGATAGTTTCGGTCCTTAAGGGGAAACTGGCAATCCGAAAATGAAAAGTATACACTGGTGACTTGTGAGAAATGTAGCTAAGACCCAGTGCTGAACTGCAGAAGCTTTGTTCCTCCCTGGCTGCAGCTTGTCGGGGTCAGAGTCTGCCACTCATGGAGAACACACTTTTTCTGACCCGAGCCCTTTGGAGTCTGCTGCCTTTGCAGCCAAGGAGAGGGCCAACCAGCTAAGTGTCTCCTTGGTCCCTAGAGACAGCGCAGGCTCTACTTTCTGAAGCTATGTTTTCCCTTAGGTCTTTGCCCCCACGGAACTGCTTAAAACATGTTTCTGTACCTCCCTGTCAAAAATAAGTTAATTATCCAATCATAGGGAGATACTTTGGTAAATTGTGGAATGTCCACAGGGTGGACTATGATGAATCTATTAAAATGATCATTATAAAGAATAAATAGGAAAAAAAAAAAAACAACGGGAAGTATGTATGAATTCCTATTAAATGAAAATGCAGACAGCACTGTCAGAATAGATGTAAATGATGAAACCATGTATTCATAGCATGTGGGACTGGAAAGCAATACATGAGGAAGACAGAACTAGTTATATCAGAGGAAAAAGATGACGTGATTTTGCTTTTACTTATTTATTTTTTGCCATTTTGCAAAATCCCTTTAACTTTGTTGTGACATCATATTCTTTAGGCACATATTTTTAAAAATCCAAAAGAAACAAGGGCTAACTTAATTTATTATTATCCTCTGTTTTCCTTGGTTAGTCATTATCTAATACTAATAGTTTTAACATATATATTTAATTTTCTCCTAAAGCCACAGTCAAAGTATAACTGGAGAGAGAAAGCATTTTATTTCTTATGTCCAAGATTCAGTCCTCGATCATCATTGTACTCATTCCTCAGTGCCTGAAGAAACAAAACTGCTCCTTGTGTAACAGAAAGTTCATGCAACTGAATCAACGCACACCAGGCGGAAGAAGTGCTAGCTCCACAGGGGAACTTTCCACTACTTTGATGTGTTTTTATTTTGAATCATGTTCTAAAACATAAGGGTAAGGTTTGATTTGATTTAACAGTACTAGCAATGAGGGGTCTAGGGTACTTGGGATAGGTCCAGGTGTTTCTGGAAGAGGATCTGGATTGACAATATATCAGGAGCCATAGCACTTTGGATTTCTGTATTAGTCAGCTAAATGGGTGCTGATGCAAAGCACCAGAAATCTATTAGCTTTTATAAAGGGTATTTATTTGGGGTAGAAGCTTACAGTTACCAGGCCATAAAGAGTCCAACTCAAGTACCATAAGAGGTACTTTCTCATCCAAATTCATTGGCCACGTGTTGGAGCAAGATGGCGGGCGATGTCTGTGAGGGTTCAGGCTTCCTCCTTCCTCTTAAGGCTCCGTGGTCCCAGCTTCTTCTGATCTCAGCTGTAGGCTGGGACAAGGCTCATCTTTCTCCCTGGGGCTTGTTTCTTTTCTGGCTCAGCTGCTCTGGTCTCTCCACAAAGTCAGCTGTAGAATATCGGCTCATCTCTCTTCCTGGGCCGAGTCTAAGGAGCATTCTCTCTTCCTGCATATTTGCATCTGTGTTCTCCTTCTCTATGTGTTTATTTCTGTGTAAGAGTCTGTTTTATACCCACCAAAGGGGTGGGGACTCAACCCTGCATGCCCCAATGACATGGTCAAATAAAAGCCCTAATCTTGATTTAATAAAGTAAAAGTGAAATCTCTGAATCTAATACAATCTAATATGCCCAGCTTACAAACACAATCCAATATCTATTTTTGGAATTCATAAACAATACCAAACTGCCACAGTTTCCAAAAGCAAAAGACCTCTAATGTAATAAATAAATTAGAGCATGCAGAAGAAAATGTTCTTCATACCAAAAATTAAAATAATTCCTCAGATAGACCATTACAAAGGTGAAGAAAGAGTCTCCTATTTACATAGTGGTGGCATTATTTTATTTTTTATACCATATGCCCTTCTATATTCTAATATCACCAATATCCAGTCTTCAATACAACTGTCAAAGTAACCGTGTTCACCATATCCTGTCCCCTTTGTTCATGCAGACTTTTAGTCAAACTGAATGCAGATAACATAGACAGATGATAAAGATTAAGGACTAGCCCCTTTCCTGTGCTTTGGATTTTTTTTTTTAAGATTTATTTTATTTATTTATTTCTCCCCACCCCCTTGTTGTTTTTCACGTGCTGTGTCTATTTGTCTTCCTTGTTTCTCCAGGTGGCACCGGGAGCCTGGGACCTCTGATGTGGGAGGGAGGTGCCTAACCACTTGAGCCACCTCCACTCCCTGCTTTGTTGTGCCTTTCATTATGTTCTTCCTCCCTGCATCTCTTGTTGCGTCATCTTGTTGAGCTGTCTTCTTTAGAAGTTTCCGGGAATCTCTGCTCCCTGCCCTGTTGTGTCTCTCATTATGGTTTTTCTGCTTGTGTCTCTTGTTGTGTCAGTTTGCCATGCCTACCTGTCACGCCAGCTTGCTGTCTTCTCTAGGAGGCACCGGGATTTGAACCAGTGACCTCCCATATGGTAGGCGGGAGCCCAGTCGCCTAGCCACATCTGCTTCCCTGGATTATTTTGATTATGTGTGAAGTTACATCCAGCTGGATGACAGTCTCCCATAAGGAAAAGAGCTTTGTCTCACCTATTCAGGTCACATATAAAAAAATTTGATAAGTATATTATTTCACTGGCCTCTCAGGCCTCAGTGGCAGGGTAGGGCAGAGAACTAAGGAAGAGAGAGAGAAGCTCCCCACCCCTTAAACATGAACAGGGATTTGACACATTCCAGAGATTTCTCCTGAGTAAGCCTGAATAGAAAGAGAACTGAACTTGAGTCAGCCGATTCTTTTTCCTTTTCGACTGAAGATAAGAGGCAATGGCTATGGGGACAGGCTGGTTCATCATGGCAAGGTGAAAAATGGAGCTACCTCTCCTTGATGGGGTGAAGGCTTGGGGCTACACGTGGCACTGGAGTTGCTCTAGGGCCCGGGATATCATCTCAGGGAAAGAGACACCTCACAGCGTGGGGCAATGAGCACTTCAAAACTCAGGTGTTCTTATAATGACACCTACCTGCTGGTGCCAAGGTCAAGGCCACCCCCAACCTCAGGCAGGTGGTTAGAGCTGTAAACTGTCTACACAAAGACTGATATAAACTGGGCTCAGAGCCAGGAGGAATATATCTCCCTTACCTCAGTGTCCAGGCACAGTTGTCAAAGGTTGAGCAAAGTCAAAAGAAATGGCCCAACAACTATGCAAACCTGTGTGTATGTGCTTGTGTGTGTATGTGAGAGAGAGAGAGGGAGATGGGGGAGAGGCAGAGGCAGAGGCAGAAAGAAACAGAGAGAGAAGACAGAGAGATTACATGCTAAAGACAAAGGATCTTATATAGAACTGGGAAAGAGAAAGGTTTTCTTGTAATTTCTTCACTAAACAACCAAAAAAGAATTTGCATTCAATAAAATGGAAGCTTATACCAACAAATTGAGACTAAAAATAAGATTACATGCCTCAGTAAATGAGGAAACAATCAAATAATATAATTACAGAAAATATGTAAGAACTCTCAAAGATTTGAATAGGCATTGCTGAAATTCAAAATACTATCATAGCTGAAATAGTTGAGCTAATTGCAATGATGCAAAAAAACAATAATGGCAAAGATAAATGCATAGAGTAAAGCAGTTATAAAGCCACTAATGCATATGGAAGGCAGGCAAAGATGATATATAATAAGGCTGATATGCATTCATAGAATACTCAACTAAGCAAATGAAAGATGTTTTCAAAAATAAAATACAAGAAAATTTTCACTGAAATGAAGAAAGAACTGAAATCTAAAAATTGGAAGATCACACAGGGTTGCAGGAAGTTTTCAGAGTCTCAATACTGAAACATATATTTAGGCTGATGGATTTTGAGGATGAAGAAATAAAATAATTGTTCATTCTTCTAGGCTGCAAAAGCAAATCACCTACAAGGGGAAAATGATTGGATTGAACTCAGACTTTTCCCATAGCAATTTCCAATGGAAAAGACAGTGAGAAAATATCTTAAAATTCTAAAGAAAAGTAGGTTTGTGCTGATATCATTGTTCCCAGCCTGATAATTTTGGTTACCCAGGAAGGTAACATGCAAGACTTTTCAAGCAGAAAAGAACCTAGGGACGATAACGTCTGTGAATGCTTATTGGGAAGAAAAAAACCCTACATGTTAAAATTTGGGGAATCAACTGACGAATCAAAAAAAGGACTGGAGAAAGGAAAAGATATGATAAAATACAGGTGGTAGGTTAGGGCAATTTAAAATAGCTATGGGGAATTGTGGCTACATAATGAAATACCCAATTTAAATACCTGAATATATAAACATTATATAACAAACAGATGTCAGGTGGTGATAGGAGGGAAACATAGGAGAAAATGTATATATGGTACATCCTTGTCTTTCATTGGAGGGAGTAAATTGGTACTATTTAAATATAAAGCCTATTTCCTTTTAAGAAATAAGCCTAGATACAGTGATGCCAAAATCTAAATGGTTTCCACAATCTCTTCTTAACATAGAGGGATCTTTTACGAACTAACATATTTATTTGAAGGTCAACTATTCTTTCAGTTGCACATAAATTTCTTTTCCTGTCTCTTTGTTTTTGTTGCTAAATTCAAAAAACAATTGCATTAATAATTTTAGTAAAAATAACTTACCATATAATTTCAATTCTATAAAATACAATAACCCACCAATTTATACAGCTAGCTCCTTAGCTAGAGTCTATTTATGAGTGTGTGCTAATCTCTATAGAGCAGGAATGACTGTATGAAATGTTACAGAACCGGGTGCCCTGATAACAGTGAAGAAGGTCAAATCCCCACATAATAATTGATAGATGATAGGATTCCCAAATACTCAAGGCCAGATCACAGTGCAGTAATGTTAAGAACAAGATGGGGACAGTTATCACAATGAGAAGCAGTATTTTAAGTGGTAGCTATAAGGATCCAATTTGCCAAGAGCTTTGTAGGTAAGGAAAAGAATGTGATATTTCTAGAGTCAAGGCAGAAGGGGTTTTGCTTAATTTATACAATTAAAAGAAATCAAGTATGGATAATCAGGACCCTGAAGATATTTATCCCAATAAAAAGTCACCTTCTCTTGCCCAGTTTCTGGGACTGGATTGTTCTCAGACTCAGAACCCGTTGACAGAGAGAGAGAGATTGGCTCCCAGTGAGAAAAGATCCTGCAACACCAAGGCAAGTATATTCAGGGGTAAGTTCCTCAGTTCTTCCTAAAGGAAAGCCATTTGCTCAGGCATCCATACATTTGGAGAAAAGGTCTGAATTGACATTCATGGTCAGGATGCAAGACACCTTCTGTTAAGCCTCTTAGAACAAGGGTTTATGGGGGACAAATGGGGTCCTATCCCAGGCCCAGTTCAGAGTCTATGCACTGACCCCAAAGACCCACCTGATGCTCACTTCGCCAGTTCCCAAATGTAAGACAGACATGAGTCAATTGGTAGCTGGTGAAACAATCACAGTCATTCCTTTACCCATTAAGAGCCACCAGAGTGAGAAAGGCCAAATGGAATCTTCTGTTCCTGTCCCCAAACCCCCTATCCCCCAAAACCATAGTAAGTAAATAAATGAAACTGTATCCCAGGAGCTAATATGAGATTAGCATCTGTTTTTTAGTTTGCTAAAGACTGCCAAAGCAATATACCAGAAACTGGTTGGCTTTTAAAATGGGGACTTACAAGCTTACAGTTCTGAGGCCATGAATCTGTCCAAGTCAATGTATAATCAGAATATGCTTTCTTCCTGAGCTGCAGCTGTGGGTGATCAGGCACATGGCAGCATCTGCTCATCTCTCCCCTCTCCTTGGGGCCTCATTGCTTTCAGCTTCTGGCTTCAGCAGCCTCCTCTCAGCTTCAGTGGTCCTGTTGACTTCAGTTTCTGGCTCCCGGGACCCTCTCTCACAGCTTCTATTATTATAAGGACTCTGGTAAGAGGACTAAGACACACCCTGGCTATGCCTTACCAGAGTAATATAATCAAAAGGCCCTTAACTGAGGTGATTTAATCAAAAGGTCCCACCTCCAATAGGTTTACACACATAGGAGTGGATTAGCTCGAAGGACATGATCTTCTGGGGTCCACCCAATTTCAAACTATCACATCACCAATATTGGAAACCTGAAGAATATAAGGTGAAGGGTCACTGCCACATCTCCCCATTTACTTCAGCAGTCTTTCCCCTACAAAAGCTGGGTGGATCTTGGTAGGTTACAACGGGACTATCACAAACTTAATCAAGTAGTTACTCCAAATGAGGCTGATATGTCAGATGTGATATCTGTGTTAGGGCATATTAAAATGGCATTTGGGGCTTGATGTTGGCCATTCTTCTAGTGAGGGCATTATTTTCCATTCCTATAAGAAAGGTGAAGCAGAAGCATTTTATAGTCTCATGAGATGAACAACAGTGTACATACATAGTTTGCCCCAGGACTTATGATATTTTTCCTGCCTTCTGACATAATATATTTTGAGGGGATGCGGGCTGTCTGGATTCTCTAAAAATATGACATTTTCCCACTATATCCATGATATGCTCACCAGAACAGGAATGTAAAGATGACACGTGTATTGGAAACCTGGTAAAGAAAAATAAATAGATCCTGCAAAAACTCAGAGACCTACAAGCACAGGTTTTAGGGATTTTAGAGATTCAGTCATCTGGAGCATGCTGGGACATCCCCTCAGAAGTAAGAGACAAGTTATTACAGTTCACAACCCCCACCATTGATAAAGAAGCACAATGCCTGGGAACCCCCAGGAGGTCATGGAGGGAGCATATTCTTCACTTGAGCACACTGATGTGATTTATTTACTGGGTGACATGGGAGGCTGCCAGTTTTGGCTGAGGACCAGAACAGGAAGATTCTCTATAGCAATTTCAAGCTGTAAAGTGCACATATGCCTGATACTTATTCATAAAACATATAGTACCCCTATGGTTTTAGGGGTATCTAGGGTGGAAACACATAATGCAGAGCTTATGACAAATCACAGTGGGAGTTAGGGCTTTGGAAAAGGCCATGTCACTGTAACAGAGAACTATACATCATACTCAAAGCAACTTTAGGATTGTTACATGGTCCATGTTGAGACAACCATCTGTCATGGGATATCAAATGACCATTTGCCTACAACTGCCCATCATGATTTGGGTTTTGTCAGACACAATGTCACAGCAACAAACCCTCATAAGGGAAGGTGAAGGCAGGGCCAGAAGGCATGAAGAAGCTGTGCAATCAGGTGACCTAGAGCCATTGCTATTGCAACTCTGCCTCTCCTTCAGCTCACACCAATGATGCTGAGCATATGGCTATTTGTAGGAGGAGTAAAAAGAACTTGCTGGGTTCATGGATGAGTCTGAGTGTTTGTTACACTGAGAGGGGATCCTGCATAACATTGCTTTCAATGAGAGTTAACACTTTACAATAAAGGAGGTGCAGCAGTGTGCATGGGACCATGGGGAGCCTATGATTTTATCTCTTTCTGTACCCTCATGAAACTCCACATCTAATGGAATTGAAAATTGCCTGTTATAAGTGCAGCCGAGGTGCCAGATTAGAGACAAAATGTTTTAAGGAGGCATTCTAGAAGACTAGTTTCTCAAGAGTGAATTGCATGTGTACAGAAACCAATTGGTAGAAGTAGTAATGATCCTCAACGGTCCACTTGGAGAATGTGTTCTTCCTGTTCCTGCAATATTAGATCATGACTGTGGTTCCCAGAAGTGTAGTCTTTCCACCTAGGAGCACAGGAAGAGTCTTATTGTATCTTATGGTATGTCTGTGCAAAGGTCACTTCAAGCTCGTCATGTCAAGATAACAGCAAACAAGAAAATAAGTCACTACACTGACAGTGTTGATTGATTCTGATAATCAGGAAATAGTAGGGTTACCACTAGCAATAGGGGGAGGCATGTAAGACTATGTTTGGGGTTCAAATGGCCCAATGGGATATCTCAGTGCTCCCTGGCCAGTTATAATTGTAGATAGATAAGTACAGAATTCATAGCTGAAAGAGTATAGAAACCAGGGGTTAAATCCCTAGGGATGAGGCTATCTCTGAAAGTGTTCCCCAATAACCCTTCTGTATGCAACTTGTTGCCTCAAAGACTGTTTCTAAGAAACCTAATGCTAAAACAATCAGCCTAGGTCCCCACATAACAGTAATATCTATGTAGTTTGAGTAAGAAACAAACTTTTGTTTCCTCAAGTCACAATAATTTTGAGATATTTATTACCAACAATGTAAACCTGCCTAACTTTACTAATATATAAGGATTTGCCTTAATTCCATTATGAATGATGCCTAGGGAGTCTTTCCAAAGAATATAACCTACAACAATTGGCTACTCTACTGTTATAAAAAGTTTGGTAATGAAAGATAATTTGAAGGATAGACAATCCATCCAATATTCTGAGAATTCTAGATTTTTGATCCAACCGGACAAGAATGCAAAGAACCCATTGTTTATGTCCCAACCTCAAATATCCTCTACATTTTTCATTCTCAACTCAGAAACACCTTGAAAAAGAACACATGGTATTTCCCCCTCTCCTGCATTGAGGGTATTATAAAAATGACCCTCTGACCTCTGAATAAATATTCAACAAATATTTATTAACGATTTTTCATAGGCAAATACTGGGCTATAAACTGGCTATTCAGTTGTGGTCCTTATTATCAAGGAAAATTAAACAAACAAGTAAATGAATGATGAAATGGGCAAATAAGTGAGTCAACGAACATGTTAAAATTTTGAATCAAGGTACTCATTTGATCTAAACCAGAATTCACCTGGGGCAGAGAAGCAGTTCAGGAAATGGCAAAGAACCAAGTGAACCACAGCTGCCTAGGGCAAAATATTGCAGTTGACATAAAATATAGCACCTGGGGCCTGGGAGGCAAAGCTGGAAAGAGAAAGCAGCAATAGCGAAGTGACTCATTGCAGACAAAGGGTCCTAAAGAAGATTATGTATCAACTTCTCATTGGCATCCATTGAGGCCAGAAAGCAGTAGAATGACATATTTAAAATGTTGTAACAACAACAACAAAACCCAGCACTGTGAACCAAGGATTCTATATCTGGTAAAAGTGTCCTTCAAAAATGAGGGAGAAATCAAAGTAATCCCAGATAAACAAAAATTGAGGGAGTTTGTTACCATTAGAACTGCACTATAAGAAATGTTAAAGGAGACCTTCAGGATGAAAGGGAAAAAACACTAGACTGTAAAGATAAAAATCCACCATTGGTCAAAAATATAGACCAATATTGTTGTGTTCTTGGTTTGTAATTCTATTCTATATTTCTGACATGATCTAAAATACAAATGCATAAATAATAATAATTCTACTTTATTGGGTATATAATTTATGAAGATAATTACATAAAGGGGGTGAGCAGAAGGTCGAAGAATCAGAGATTGTGTCTCTTACTGAAGTTAAGTTGGTATCAAATCAAGCTAGATTTTTGTTAATTTAAGATGTTAAATCCAAACCCCATAGGAATCACAAGGGAAATATCTAAAAAAAAAAAAAAAATGCAGAATAGGAAATGAGAAAGGACTCAAACTCTTCATCTATCAAAGATCAATTATATGCAAAATAAGGCAGCAATGAGGAAACATGAGAGGAAATGAGGGTCAAAAAGTCTTTAAAGATCTATAGAAAAATAGATCTCATCCTACCAAAAACAAATGAAGACAATGAATCAGTATCAAAAACCAGGCAGTAAAGAAAAGTCCAGGGCCAGATAGCTTCACAGGTGAATTCTACCAAACATTCTAAGAATTAACATCATTCCTTCTCAAACTCTTCCAAAAAATGGAAGAAGAGGGAACTCTTCTAACTTATTCAGTGTAGCCAGCATTGCTCTGATACCAAAGCCAGATAAAGATATCCAAGAAAAGAAAATTACAGTCCAATAACTCTCATGAATATAAATGCAAATATTTTCAACGAAATATTCACCAATTGTATCAAAGAACAAATTAAAAGGATTAGACAGCAAGACCAATGGTTTTTATGCTAGGAACGCAAATGCAAGGGAGGGTAGTTCAACATAATAAATCAATCCACATTAATATAATGAAGAAAAAAACATGAATATATCGATGGATACAGAAAAGACATTTGACAAAATTCAAAACATTTTCAGAATTAAAACATTCAGAAAACTAAGAATGTAAGGGAAAATCTTCAAGATGATAAAGACCCTTTCATGGAAAAAAAAAAAAAATAGTTGACAATATATCCAATTGTGAAAGACTGAAGCCTTCCCCCAAACATCAGGAAAAAGACAGGGATGCCTACTTTTGCCATTGCTATTTGGCATTATGCTGGGGTACTTGTCAGAGCATGTAGGCAAAAAAGAAAAAGAAAAAATAAATAAAAAGCATCCAAATTGGAAAGGGAGAAAAAAACTACCTCTATTCACAGAAGACATGGTCTTTTTTTATGTGGAAAATCTCAAAGAATACACAAGAAACCAAATAGAGTTAAAAATTGACTTCAGCAAAGTTGCAGGGTGCAAGATTAACACGCAAAAATTGGTTGTTTCTATATACCAGCAATGAATAAGCCAAATGGAAATTAAGAAAACAATTCCATTTAAATAGCATCTAAAATAATAAAATATCTAAGAATAAATTTAACTAAAAGGGTGAAAGAATTGTTCACAGAAATGTACAAAACACTGATGAAAGAAATTAAAGACCTAAATAAATGGCAATATATCCTATGTTTGTGGATTGGAAGAATCAATATTGTTAAGACGTCAAAATTACCCAAATTTATCTACCAATTCATCCTAATCCTTATCAAATTTCCAGCAGCTGATCCTCTAATTCATATGGAATCACAAGCATTCTTGAAGAACCAAATCAATCTTAAAAACAAAGTACAAGTTGGAAGTCTCACACCTCCTGATTTCAATATTACTACAAAGCCACAGTAAGCAAAATAGTGTGTTACTACATAAAGATAGGCATATGACCAAAGGAATAGAATTTAAAAACCAGAAATGAATATTTATTGTCAACTGATTTGTGATAAGGGTGCCAAGTACATTAACAGGGGAAAGTACATAAATGTTATTTCCAGCAAAAAACTGTGGTAAGAAAACTGGCTATGTGCAGATTTTGACAACTACCTGACACCATATATAAAAATTGACTGAAAATGGAAAAACAACCTAAAAGTAACAGCTAAAACCGTACAATTTTTAGAAGAATACATTGGGGAAAACATGCATGACATTGGATGTGGCACCAATTTCTTAGACATGACACCAAAAGCATGAGCAACAAAAGAGAAAATAGATAAACCGTACTTCATCAAAACTTCAAACATTTGTGCATCAAAAGACACTATAAAGAAGTGAAAAGACATTCTACAGAAAGGGAGAAATAGTTGCAAATCGTATATCTGATGAGGACTTTGTATCCTGAATAAAGAACTACAAACTTCTCAACAACAAAAAGACAAACAACCCAAATAGATAAATGGATGAGCTACAAGAATAGACATCTCTCCAAAGAAGATATACAAATGCCAACTAAGCACATGAATATATGCTCAACATCATTAGTCATCAGGAAAAGGCACATAAAAATCACACCCACTAGGATGGTTATTATTTAAAAAAGGAAAAAAAAAAAAGAAAAAAAATGTTGGAGAGGATGCAGAGCAATTGGAATACTTGGACATTCTTGATAGGGATGAAAAATGATGCCACCACTGTGGATAACAGTTTAGCAGTTCATCAAAACATTAACACACAATTACCATATGACCTCGCAATTGCACTTCTAGGTATATACCTAAATAATTGAAAGAGGAGACTCCCAGAGATACCTGTATACCAATTTTCTTAGTAGCATTATTCACAATAACCAATATGTGGAAGCAACCCAAGTGTCCACCAACAAATGAATGGATAAACAAAATATGGATATGCATGTGATAGAAAATTATTTAGTCATAAAAAGCAATAAAGTCCTGATATATACTATAATATGAATTAATCTTGAAAACATTATGTTGAGTGAAATAAGCCAGAGGCAAGAAGTCAAACATTGCAAGATTCCACTTATATGAAAACTCTATAAGAGAATTCATAAAGACATAAAGTAGATTAAAAGTCACCAGGGCCAGGAGTGGGAAGGAATGGGGAGTTATTACTTAATGGATACAAATTTCTGTTTGGGGTGATGGGATAGTTTTGGTTAAGGACAGTGGTGATGGTAGTACAATATTGTAAATATAAGAATGTCACCAAAGTGTACACTTGAAAATGGTTATAGTCAGAAATTTTACATTATTTTTATGTGACCAAATTTTAAAAACAAGTAGCACACTCAAAAAATAATCTTGTTAGCTCATAGGATGTACAAAAACAGTTCACAAGCTGGATTTGGCCTCCTAGGCTTAGTTTGTTGACCCCTGTTCTAAGTAATTCATATGTTTCTATTTGTGCATAATGCAAATCCTTTAATTATTCAGCTTTCCTTCTTTGCCTTGGCAGCCAGGAAGCTCAGAGCTGAACAAAGTCTCACTTTATTAGTTTAATATTTATTTTAGGGTATAAACTATTACTATTATCACTATTCAAACTTTTTTTTTTCTTGATCCAGATTTCTTTATCCTTTATAAAGATCTAATTTATTTTGCATCTCTCTATAAGCTACATCAGTGAAGTGGATATGGGTGAATGAATGAAAGAAAGAAAAAAATGCATTAATAATATTAAGGTTAAAACAAGGTAACTATCCTACGATAATGTCTAATGTCTACCCTGCCTAGCATGGGGCAAGGTATAATTAAGAGGAATCAGCATGGGAAACAAATTGTTTAATCTTTTATTGTTTACATCTGTGTAATCTCTATAACAAGAATGAAAGCAATCATGATTTTTCAGTACCTACTGTTTACCAGGCAATGTAATAAATGTCTTACATGCATTGCCTCATTGAAATCTCTCACCGACCCCAGGAAGTAGATAAAATTTGTATCCCACAGATGGAGGAAAACAGCTTAGAAAGGACACATAGTGCTGGGGTGGAACCAATGATTTGCTGACTCCAGTGCCTCTGTTTTTAACCACAACTTGGCATGAATTAAACAAATGGCAGCTCTGTCTCTGTTGTGTTATAGGCATAAAAAAGCATAAGCCACGGACAAGTTAAGCCACTGGCCAGGGTCTTGGTATGAGTCGCTGCCCAAGACCTTGCTTTTCCTTTGTGGGCTCAGCTTGCTGGGGTCCCTTCACTCAGGGCCTCACGGGGTCTCTGGTTTCCTTGGTAATTTATCTGACAGCTTGCTGAACACCAAATACAGTTTTCCAAAAAGCTTTTTTAAAAGTTTATAAAGCTAAGGTAATTATCTCTATGCTTTCCGTAATTCTCAGGAAGAACCAATCTCTCCCAGAAACCTTTGAAAAACAACCTATTTAAAGCCAATTTCCCTTCAGATCATAGATTGTCTGTATTTCTCTTCCTTCCCTCCACTCCTATTCAGATTTGCACAAAGCAAGATTGTTGTGCTGTAGGAATCCATCTCCTCCTGCTAGTTATCCCCCATCGGAGGTTATATAATCTTCTGTGGTGTCATGACCATTTCTACCGCAACTCAAAGGGGGGCATTTGGGGAAAAGGGAGGCAGCAGAGGAGAGGAGCTTTGCAGAAACACAGATCCTCGAATCAAGCAGGTGCTTATAATCCCAACTAATGGGAACCAAGACATGAAATTGTTTTCACTCTTTCAGTTCTAAGAACTGTATTTCATATACCAAGCGGTGTTTAAATTAAACACCGAAATATCACCTTCATTACTTGTAGAGTGAAAGAGGAGCTGCACTTGATACCTTTTATGTTTGACCTTCTGATCAACTTCTTTTACCAATATGAAGCCTCTGTTCTCCAAGTTCTAAAAGGGCTTTGAGACATGGCATCATGGTCTGTTAATCTAATCACAGCATTAAGGAGTCTGCCTCTCTGAATTTCAATGTCCCTTTGTGCTGAGAGATTCCCATACAGCATTGAACAAATGAATTTGTCTCTCTTTGTCTCAGTCTCCTCATCTTTAAAATGGGAAGAGCAGTCATCATTATATGTATCTGTGGATATCTATGGGGATTAATTCTTTTAAAATATAAGATGCTAAAAATCGCTAAGTATTATTTTTTGAATTACCAAAAAAATGAAAGGAAACAACGTCCCCACATTTCCAAGAAATGTTAGCACATATATTTTCTTACTAAAGACATTTATGTGTTCATGGTGTGTATAAAAATAGGAAGAAAGATAGATGGGCAAAGAGATTGATACTATATAGTGTGGGATAAAGCTGTACCGAACTCTGTGGCATAGCAATCAAATGTGATATACTCAGGAAGGAGATAGGTAGCAGGAGGAGATGAACACTTGGGGGAAAAAAGCACAGATTCTGTTTCTAGTCAAGTGTTCTTAATAATAAAAAATGAGAGAGTAGAAATACAGAAAATGTGTGTTATATAAACAGAGCTGTTTCCAAATAGAAAACTATCCAAGAAGCAGTATCAAGTCATCAAGCTAAAGTAAGAGAGAAGCCTCACTTTATGCTTTGTCTAAGTAAGGGATGTTTTTCAAATGTAGTAGGGGCTGGAAGTTGTTTTTAATAGTGTGCATTTTCAGTGGGCATATTAGCATGTGTGTGTGGAAGCCTAATGGGAGATGGAAAGCTCCTGGGCTAGTTATTTCTGCAGAGTGGAGACTAGATAGGGGAGAGGGGATGGGATATGTGAATTCACTCCCCATGGTAAACCAGAGGCCTAGCTGGCATCTGGAGAGAAGAAGGAAACATATAGGGTTCCAAGTTATTACAATACATGAGATAAAGGCAAAGTTTCAGGGGACTGAATGGCTTAAATACTTGTTACTGCCCAAGCCAAGTCCTTGCCAAGACTTTGAGTTATCTGATATGCATAAATGAGAGGCTCACCTTAGTGGTTGGTTGGTGAATGTATGGAGACCTGTTGTTCAGATTCTTGGCTCTCCTTCTCCATCCTATGGTCTCCCTGACTTCCTCTGCACAAACATTCAGATAGGATATAGCCTGTGTTCTTAGAGCAGAGTTCTTTTCCTGTGGTTGCATCTGCCTGAATTCACTTTGTAGTTCTCAAAACAATAGAGTGGCCCAGGAAGTACAAAGATGAACAGAGACCCATAGGTTGGACTGCTTGACCTCAGACCTGGTGATTCTGTGTGTCCCTAGCAGGTGATATGCATGAAAAAGATCTGCTCATTTATTATCTCATAGCATGGAGTACCTACTCTGTGCCAGGCATGGGTTGGAAATATAGCAATAAGTTGTAGTCTTTCCCTTTGCATACTCATGAAGTTCTGGAGGAAGTGAAATAAGTGAAATGGATAATAATTTTAGCTGGTGATGGAGTGAATAATAAAGTCAAAAGGCCTAAAGGAGTATGAGCGTCTGCAGGAGAGGTGGGGTCATTAGGAGAAGTCTCTAGGAAGAGGTGACACGCAAGGAAATGGATGAGGCTCAAGCGATTGGGCTCCCATCTACTATATAGGAGGTCCAGGGTTGGATTCCCGGGGCCTCCTGGTGAAAGGCAAGCTGGCCCACGCAAGAGTGCTGGCCCGCGTTGAGAGCTGGTGCAGCAAGATGACACAACAAAAAGAAACACAGAAGAGAGACAATAAGAGATGCAGCAGACCAGGGAGCTGAGGTGGTACAAGAGACTGAGCAGACTCTCTCCCACATTGGAAGGTCCCAGGACCTTTTCCCAGTGCCGCCTAAAAAGAAGACAAGCAGACACAGAAGATCACACAGAAAGCAGAGAGCGAATGCAAAACAATGCGGGGTGGGGGGTGGGGGGTGGGGTAGAAATAAAATCTAAAAAAAAAAGAGAGAGAGAGGTGACATGGGGCAAAAGGCTGTGTGAAGGTCTGGCAGGAGTGCACTTCAGGTAGAGTTCACAAGTCCAACAGCCCAGCAATGGGGACGAGCTTGGTGGATTCCAGGACAGTAAGAATAATGGTGCAGCTGCAATGAAGTGCTTGGGGGCATGGTAGAAGGTGAGAGGTGGAGGTGAGCATACTCAGTGATACGCAGGAGGCTCCCAATAAAGGAGTTAGCTTTTTATTCCAAATATAGTGAGGCCACAATCAAGGGTTTAAGCTTTGAATCACTGTAGAGTGAGCCATATTAAAAGAGGAGCTATGCTTGCAGTAGTAGAAATGGACTGTGGTGGGGTCCCCAGGGACTGGGTTGGGAAGAGTTGGGGAGAAAGAGTGGCCAGCGAGGATAACTAATAGTTCAGGTGAGAGGTCTTTGTGACAGTACAGATAGGATTTGAGATAACGCTTAGAGGCACAGAAAATAGGACTTACCTATGGATCAGGTAAGGGGACAGGGAATGGGGAAGAAATAAAAAATGACTCCTAGAGTTAGTTGATCAAAGAGCAGATGAATGAATGTATGAATGCATGAATGAATGATTAAATAATTAATTGATAAATTGTGATGTTTGTCCAAGGACAACCAATTCCAGGAGAAAGAAAGCTTTATGAGATTAAAGAAAAAAAATGATGATCATAATGGTTAACATTTAAGAGGATTTGCTAGTACTAAATGTTGTGCTAAGTGCATAAATACATTGTCTCATCCAATTTTCTCATAACAGTAAATGAGGAGGTTCATCACATCTCTCCACTTCCCCAGCTTAACGAGGTTAAAGTAGCTACTAAAATCACACAACTAGTTAAGGGGAAGAGCCAAGATGGATGACTATGTTCTTCACCGTGGTTTTATACTGTGTTCCCGCCAACGAGTCTACAAAGCTGCTGAATAGCCAAAGGATAGTATGAATTTGTAGTGACATTTTACAGGCAATCCCATTTTCATACTGTTCTATTTTACTTTTATTAATAGCAACAGACTAGATGCATACTTACATGAGATTTAGTGTTTTTTTCCTTTGACATGAAAAGGCATATTTAAAAAGAGGTAATGAACAAAGCTTACAGTACTCGAAAAATTAAAATTGAATAATATTTAGCTAACACTTCTCACTTATTGATCTGACAAAAAATATTTTAAATGATAATATTCAGCCTTGGAGAAGACATGGGGAAATTGCACCTGTCCTATGATGTTGGTAAATTCCTAAACTTCTTAACACACATACATAGGAGAAAATACCGGGAATAAATATAGTTATAATAATGAGATGATTGGGTAAAAATATTTTATATTTAAAATATTGAGATATATGTCCATAACTTTAAACATGACATTTATATTCATTTTTTCTGAAATTTTCATATCTACAATTTTCCAATTAAAATTTTTTGTCTAATTATGAATATTGTATTGACTTTAGAAAATCTAAAAAGCATAGGATGTGTGATAGATGCCACAGAACCAGGAATGGGGAGAAACAAGTGGAAGCTTCCAGAAGGATGGGCTGGCTAACACAAGAGATTCTGTTGATCAAGTCTGAATATCAAATTTATATTGCCAAATCAATGAAAAGATATGAAAATCTAAGCTGGCCAAGTCTGGATGCATCATTCATTGTCTGACCTTCACTTTCAGATACTACTTGAGCATATCCAACAAAAGGTAATTGTCTTTAGTTGAATGATAGCGATCACTGAAAGAACTGCTCTTTCATTATCACATCCATTGTGCCAAGTTTTATCAAAGAAATACAAGTCTAGTTTCTGCTACCCTGCTGTTGCACAAATCCCATTACAACAAATTTCAGCACAAGTAAAGTGGCTCTAAGAATTTTCAAACCAATCAGAATTTGTGACCCATGCTCTTTGTGCCCTTTGTTCATATTTAAATCACATCACTTAATATGTCATTCTGCAATTCCTGCTTCTTCCAGTAGTAAGTGAAATTGCTGAAAACAGGGCCCAGGCCTTTGACCTTTCACAGTAGGAAGTACGTAAATATTTATTGAATGAATGAGTGAATGAATGGATCCATCAATACAGTCCAACACACTAACTTTATAGATAAAGCCAAAGTCTATGCTGCTAGTTAATGGCAAAGCCAAGACTAAACATGTTGTTGCTTGTCTCCCAGATGACCCAACTCCTAGGCCTCTCTCTATTTCAAGGAATATATGTATAATATCAAAAAAATCAAAATTTAAGAAAATTTCTTTCAACTTGTGATATATTTTGACCTACATTTGAAAATTCCTTTTCAATAAACTAATCAGAGTTTACTTTCTTAGTGAAGTGAGGGGCTGTTCTTGGTGGTGATGGTGTCTATTTGTTGCTTGGGTTGTGGTCTGTAGAAGGGTTGAGAAAGAGGATCTTGCATCAGGAATCATGCAGAGGAGGTGCGGGAGGCAGGAAAAAAAACATATTGAGAACATGATCCGAGGAGAGGAGGATATTTATAAATAAATTTAAAAATATGTCATGTTGCACAAGTAATAATATTTCTACAAAAATGATAGTGTTGGACTCCAATCTTGGGGAGTCCTGCTATGTTCTCAAACAGAGGGTCAGGAGCATAGCCAGAGCCTAATAGGGGAAGACAGGCCAGTATGTCAAGCCCTCAATGTTGTTGCAAATACCTTAGAATCTCGTTCTTCAAAATTTTTGCACCTCAAAGGACATTATCAAGGAAGTAAAAAGGCAGCCCACCCAATGGGAGAAAATATTTGGCAACCATATATCTGATAGGCACCTAATATCCAGCATATTTAAAGAAATTCTATACCTCTAAAATAAAAAGACAACCCATTTAAAAATTGGGCAAGTGACCTGAAAAGATACTTCTCCAAAGAAGAAATACAAATGGCTAAAAAGCACCTGAAAAGATATTCAACATCACTAGCTATTAGGGAAATGCAAATCAAAACTACAATGAGATACCATCTTACACCCATTAGACTGGTGGCTATTAAAAAAATAGAGGACTGTAAGTGTTGGAGAGGATGTGGAAGAATGAGAACCCTCATCCACTGCTGGTGGGAATGTAGAATGGTCAAGCTATTGTGGAGGACATTTTGGCAGTTCATAAAAAAACTAACTATAGAACTGCCATATGATCTAGCAATTCTACTGCTGGGTATATATCCAGAAGAATTGAAAGCAAAGACACAAACAGATAAATGCACACCAATGTTTGTAGCAGCATTATTCACTATTGCCAAAAGCTGGAATCAACCCAAATGCCCATCAACAGATGAATGGATAAACAAAATGTGGTACGTACATACAATGGAATATTACTCAGCTGTAAGAAGGAATAAAGTGCTAACACATGGGATAACATGGGTGGATCTTGAGGACCTTATGTTGAGTGAAGCCAGCCAGGCATTGAAGGATGAACAGTACATGACCTCACTGTACTGCCTCATGAATTAAGCAAATTGAGCAGACTCAGAGAGCTGTTATCTGGAAGACAGGTTTACAGAAAATAGAAAGGGAGAAGAAGGTTGTGAGCCAACACCTATACAGACGTAATCTATGGTAAGGTGAAAGTGTGTAGTTGCATATTGAAGGGATATGACAGGATGGTATTGATATTGTTGGGTTGGGTGGTGCAGGTTTGACAGGTGAGTAGATTAGGGACGGTGGGTTAGAAGGTCCAGGGAACTGGGGGAGGGTTGGGAGATGGACCAGGTGAACAGTGGTTGCAAAGTACAAACTTGGAAATGCTTTTATGGCAATATGACAAGGAAGGGTTACTGGCTTAAGGTGTTGGATGGGGGGTCATTCAGGACAGGGTGCACCTGGAGCAGGCTTCTAAGGAGGGTGTGAGTGATCATTTTGTCATAATGAGTTTATCAGTGGGTGTAGACCCACATAATGAGCGGGAAAGAGTTGGACTTCCATACTCTGGAGGACAGATTTCTTCACAAATAGAGAGGCGGGAGTCTCTCGAGAGAATGGACATTTCCTAATAGGGGAGGACAAAACATTGTGTCAAGACCTCAGTGTTGTTGCATGTAACTATGAATCTTGTCATCCTAGGAGTGAAGCCAGGGGGTCACTGTGGGACCTGAGGTGAGGGGGAGGGGGGAATAGAATAGATCAAAAGGGGGCATTTAGTGGGCAATGGAAGTGTTCTACATGATTTTACAATGATGGACACAGGCCATGTTAAATATCATCAAAATTTATAAAAGTGTACACTTTAAAATGTAAACCATAAAGTAAACCATTGACCATGTTTAGTAGCTATGTTTCACTATGTGTATATCAGTTATAACAAAGATACCATCCACATATAAAAGGTATTAATACGAGAAGGAGTTAAGGGGAGGAGGTTGGGTATATGAGAGTCCCTTGTATTCTGTACGTGACTTTATTGTGAACTAAAACTTCTTTGAAAACAAATGAAAAGTAGTAAGACACTGGGGAATAAATGAAAGAAATTGCCACTGTACAGACAGGACAACAGATATTACAGTGATTAAAGGCAAAATGTCAAAAAAACTTTTAAAAAATATTTTTCATTATTTTTTAATATCCCAATCTTTTAATTTAATTTACTTTTTATTTTTTTTTATTTTATGTCCTTTATTGCTTATATTTAAACTTATCATTATTATTTCATTTTCCTATTAATTTTATTTGGCTATTTTAATGACTTCATTTTTGAAGAAGCTTTGGATCACAGAAGGTTACAACTGGGGCAGGGGAGGATTATTGGTGTGGGGGGTCAGTGATGGGGGATACATGGGAGGAAGTTCACCTGGGCATACATATAGGATATATAAAAATGTTCAAATGTTCACAGGGTATTGTCACAGTGGGTGGAGACTCACACAATAACCGAGAGAATATTGAATTCTCATCCTGAGAGCCCTGCCACATTCTCTAATGGAACAGCAACAGTCCCCCAATTGCAGGGGCAATGACTGGCAAAGGAGGATGATCCACTGATGGACCCTTGATATTGATGACTATGCTTATAAGCCTATGCTCTTGAAATTGAAACTTAGCCTATTGTTGTGGGGTGCCTAAGAGTTGCCTCCCGAGAGCCTCCTTGTTGCTCAAATATGGCCTCTCTCTAAGCCAAACTCAGCATATAAATGCATTACCTTCCCCCCAGCATGGAACATGACTCCCGGGGATAAGCCTCCTTGGCACCGAGGGATTACCACCAAGCACCAACTAGCAATGCAACTGGAAAAAGACCTTAAATAAAAGGGGGGGAAAGGTAAAGACAAACGAGTTCATATGGCTAAGAGACTTCGAAGTGAATCAGGAGGTCATCCCAGAGGTAACGCTTATGTACATCCTCAGCAGGATCTCATAGACTGCCAAAGTGGATACTACCCCAAATAGTGGGGCTCCTGAGGGCTCTGGAGACACCCAGGTTCTATGGTCAGGGCAGATAGCTCCGGAGTTTTGTGCCTTACCAGTGGGCCCTACTTTGGAGTTTGTTCTCCTCAGAGTGACAGAGCTGGACCCAATTGTGTCTTCCTTACACATGACACATCTGTCCCTTCTATTTAAACCTATACTTGGTGCTGGAGTTTGTAGGTGTACATCCAAGAGACTCAAGTCTTTGGACTGTCCATGTGCCAGCTGGGCCCGGAACCTCGGCAGAGTTGCAACACCTACTCTACAGCTCATTGGACTCACCCAGGACAACTAACAAGGAGATGATGATGGACAATGACCATCCCAAGGAACAGAGAAAGTCTTCAGCTGCAAGCAATATAGTCCCATCCATCTTCTCTATGGGATATAAGCCCCCTCTCAATTAGAGGTGGAGTGAACATCACCATCCCATAATCCTCAGGATGGGGGAATGAACTATGGACTAGAGTGGACTTACTGATATTCTACGATAGACATATTGTGATTCTAGCATTGGAAGAAATTACAACACTGATGTGGAGCCAGTGGCCACTGGAGGATCTGTGGGCAGGGAGAGGGAAAAACAGTTGTAATACGGGGGCTTTTTTTGGGACTTGGGAATTGTCCTGAATGACACTGCAACGACAGATATACGCGATTTCATATCATTACATAACATGCAGAACTGCGTGGGAAAGAGTGTAGACTACAATGTGAACTATAGTCCATGCTTATTGGCAAAGCCCCAGGATGCGTTTATCAATTGCAATGAATGTGCCACACTATTGAAGGATGTTGCTTATGTGGGAAGTGTGGGAGGTGTGGGGAGCAGGGCATATGGGAATCCCTATATTTTTTGTGTAACATTTATTTAATCTAAGTATCTTTTTTAAAAAAAAGATATTAAAAAAAATAGTATGAAGCTTGGTGTTTGCTATGGGTCCTGAGCAGAGGGGGAGGGAGGAATAGAATAAATGGAACATGGGGTATTTTGGGGGTGTTGGAATTGTTCTACATGATCTTGCAATGATGGATATAGGCTATGTTAAATTTCGTCAAATTTATGAAAGTGTGTGGTCTAAAATGTAAACCGTAATATAAATCATCGAACATGAAAAAAAAAAAAAGATAGTGGGATGAAATTGGCCCAGCATCACATAATAAGTGTGCAATTATACTACTGCATGAAAATCTGTGGGCAAGTTATTAACAAGCAGATAGTTTCTCTAACACTTGTTTGGACCACAAACCTTTTACTTCCTTCCTTTATTTATTTACTTACTTCTGAATTGTAGGTTTCCATTAATGAAAACTCTGAAGATCCTGAAACCCATTTCAACTCTGAGAGCAGCCTACAGGCAATCAGCTACACTGCTGAAAAGGTAAAGGTATTTGGGGGAGATGGTGTATAAGCTTATTGCATGGACTGCCCAGAACATTCTGAGCCCATAGAATTGGCACCTGTGCATCCAGAATAAATTTAGATGTTCCTTTCATGACATTTCAAGGTCTTGGAGGAAATCAATAGCAGCACTTAGGCTGTTAGACTTAGAGTATCAATAGGACAGAGCAGGAGAATCAGTTGCAGAATGTTTTAATTGGCTGCTTTCTTGGGCTGTGTCTACCCTATGCTCATGTTGCTTCTCCCAGAAAAAGAACAAAGTACGATCCACTAAGGACCATGGGCAGTGTATGCTTGGATTGGCTGTGGATCAACTCCACCTTTTCCTAACAGGTACTTACCCTCCATTCAATGTGACTATAATTTGAATTAGTAAGTGGTACATCATTATAGTTAACAGAAGTTGCTTTGGAATCAGAGCAGAATCTATTCCTGACATGTGGCTGTGTGAGAATGAGCAAGCGATTCAACCAGCCATAAGACTGGATTGTTTTGTTACATGGACCTAATAATATTATGTCCATAAGTTTTTTGTGCAGATTAAATGAGAGAATTAACCTAAAGTGTTTATCACAGTGCCTGACAAATAATGAAGTATCAAAATTTTATTATTATTACTAGACAAAGCATCAATTGCAAAAATACCAAAGAGGCCAGGTGGTTTTGAATAGACATATGTCTGCCTTTGTCTCTGTATTTCTTTCTTTGTATCTCCCTCCTTCCTTCTATTCCTTTTTTAACAAAAATTGTCAATTCAACTTCAGTCTTACTCTTAACTTTCATGGTGGGGCCAGAAAAGGGAGCATCACAGAAAGAGAGGAGATAAAGAAGTAGAGTAAATTCCCATACCACCTCATTCCCCATCCTCAAGGAGGAGAATACACTCCACTGGGGCAGAGCAACTACGTGTAATCATCTACACCCTCAAGGACTGCGTTGTGTTTGTCACCTGGAGGATGTGTGAGCCAAGTTGTGGGACAGAGAGGATGGGAGGAGGGTATACAGAAAGATCTTCAGCTCCAATGAACACACTGCATGGGTCCCAGACTCAAGTGGGTCCCTAATCTTGGGGAAGACTCTTACCTTTGCTCTTAAGTCATAAACTCCATATCTGTCCTTCCCAAAGTACATGAAAATTACTTTTGATTTGTAAAGTATACCAAAATGGATCCATAGGAATTGTCTTCCCATTGAAACGGCTGTGCTGTAAACAGACTGGATTGCTTAAGAGGATTCTGGAGGCTGAAATCCCTCCCTCACAAGGCAGCAGAGCTGTATGTGGTATTATTACTCACACAGATGTCACAGCTTGTCTTCTTGAATCACTTGAATGTCCAATAGCTGCAGCACACCCCTGAACTCTACCTCTACTCCTCTACTCTTACATCAAATCTATGTAGACAGCATTTAGTACATATCGAGACACCATCCTTTTGGCTAAATATAGAATATAGGAAATGTCTTTTCAAAGCATTTGATAATATATAAAATCAAAAGAAGAGAAAGAATCAATATGCCACTTAGCCTGTGAAGTGGAACATGTTTTTCCTTCTATTCTTCTTGCAACTTTTCCCAGCCAACCCAGCTTTAAAACAGCTTGATGTGGAATTATTATTACTGTTTCTTTTCATAACATGCCATGTGCAATACATGTGCAATAATGGAGACCCATTTTCCCATTGTTGAATATGAATAAAGCTGAAATAAAAGAGGATGGCATCAAGGCATTTAGAACAGATTATATTTAACCTACATCTAAAGGTTTGTAACATATGGATGACACAAACCTGCTTGCCTTGGGATGCTTCACGGGTTCCTATGGGCCTCTTATTCTTTAGTCTTTCCTGCTAACAAGCTTTGGAATGGCCCCAAACTTTATCAGAGCCCAGACAAAGAAAAAGAAAGATCACATTCCAATCAAGGCTTTGAGTTACTAAAATGTTTTGTGGTGAGTATTGACAGTGACTATTGAAATGCATTATTAACAGTGAGGTCTGAAATGCATGAGGTTTACATAGAACAGAAACAGTGGAGAAAGTAAATGTTATTAGCAGAGAATATCTTAGAGAAGGGATAGCTTTATTGTGGCATGTTATTATTTTGCATACATGAGATACAACACATTGGGATAAAACATAGAAGCATAAAACAGATATACCATAAATATGGTTTATATGTATATGTATACCTATAGATGACAGAATGTTTTATTTTAAAATGTTTGATACTGGCATGTTAGTGTTGCTTCATTTTCTATTGTTACACAGATTTGGCACAGGCTTTTTTTAAATGTTCTCAAATTCTACCAGGAAGACTCTCTTGTTCCTTTAGGACTATACTCATTTCTCTTATTCTTTCAAGATGAAGTTTAATGGCCATATCCTCCATAAAAGTTGCTCTAACAACTTTTGCTTCATTCATAGATTTATTCATTCTCGCTGTCAACAAATAATTTAACCTATTCCAGGTATTAGGCATGGGAGACAGGGAAGTGAAAGAGACAATTCTCAGCCCTTACCTTCATGGAATTCACAATCTAGGTCTTCTGCCCCCATATCAGTGCATATCAACCTCTTTTATAACACCCATCACTTTTTATTGCATTCTTTGATTTATGTGTCTATTTCATTTACTAGGCTGTCAATTTCTTGATATTGGGAACGTTTTTTAAAAATGTATCTCTACCTTCTTTATCTATACATATTACTAAGCACACAGTAGGCTCTCTATAAATCTGTTGAAATTGATCAAATTTTTTAAAAAGAAAAGAAGCACAAGAGACAAGCTCAATATTTCTTTTCTGTAAAACTGAAATTGAATATACATTAATAGTCACCATGAAAACAAGTATCAACACATTTCATTTAGGGGGAAAAAAAGCCCTCTCGTGTTAGCACTAAGCAGTGCTTAGAAAATTTCATCAACACATTGTAATATTAATCAAAAATAAGTTGGTACATAATGTTTGATATGCCAAAAAATACATTTGCACTATAATTTGTTTCTTAGAAAGGCCATGGAGAGAAGTTCATGAGAATTATCTGCCACTGAAATTTAATACAAATAACTCCCTGATTGATTATCCTTTATAAATTGAAATTTGAATCACTTGATATTTTTCCCCCAACAGTCTGGTCAATATTTGTATGTATTTTCTAGTTTATGTTATTTTCTTTTTTTCTCCACTTAAGCCAACATTTTAAAATATTTTCTTCAATGTAACTTGGCTCTTATTTGGGAGGTTGTTCTCCCCTCTTTAGATCAATTCTGATTTTTTGTCTAGGGAAAGGAAGGGGGCTTTACTAGTCCTGTGATCAATTTTATTGCTCATCAGCAGATAAAAATTTGAGCTAAGCACAAACCAAAGGTTTCTGACCCAGAAATAAAGTTAAATGCAACAGGCTCACATTTCACTTTTCCTGATAACCTGTGGTGGTCTCCACTTATCCCATTACCAAAAATGTCAGTTTAAAAGAAGTCCCTGAGTGCTTACACATGGTTGGACATAAAAGTCCAACTTTTGATTGTGATGTATTTTATGCTAACGGTATCATGCTCTAAGTATTTGTTTTCTCATTTGTCTTCTTAAAATTTTACACTATGACTAGATTTCCCTACATAAGATCCTATTGATTTATTTCATCTTTTTTGATTGCTGCTTTAAATCTGTATTAAAAATAAGCCACAGTATATTCAAACATTCCCCTTTAGGTGAGCTGGTAAGTTATTCTCAGGCTATGGATAATCTCAAGCAATGGTTTCCAAACTTACCCAACTGAAAAATCAGTTTTCTTTTCAAATGAAATTTTATGGAAAGTTCCAAAAATACAGAATATAATCAATACTAGTTGAATTCTAGTTACAGGGAAGGGCTGTGTGTAAGGTCTGGAGATTTCCCCTGTACTGTTCTGTCCCACAGGATCCTGCAACAGCCTCTTAGGTACCTTGGCTGAACCTTGGTGGCCCCACCATATCCTTTGGAAAACCTCAAGAACAAGGACTAGCACTCTAACCATTATCTAATCTAAGAGATAAGGGTATCTTGGGGATTGGCCCGGAGATCAGAAAGGAATTCATTTAAGTAGATGCCTGTATTGGTCAGCCAAAGATGTGCTGATGCAAAATACCAGAAATCTGTTGGTTTTTATAAAGGGTATTTATTTGGGGTAGAAGCTTACAGTTACCAGGCCATAAAGCATAAGTTACTTCCCTCACCAAAGTCTGTTGCCACATGTTGGAGCAAGATGGCTGCCAATGTTCATTGTTCCTCTTCCTAAGGCTCCATGGTCAGGCTCTCTGGGCTTTGTCTCTCTCCCCAGGGCTCAATTCTCTCCATGCTCAGCTGCTTTGTTCTCACCACAAGGCCAGCTGTATACTGTCAGGTGAATAGCTTGTCTCTTTTCCCAGGGTCTTCTCTCCTTCCTCATGACCAACCTCCTCTGTGTGCTTACTTCCCAGGGCTCCAGCTCAAAACTTCCCAACTCTGTCCTTTGCCATGTCTTTTTTCTGTGAGTCCTCACCCACCAAGGGGTGTGGACTCAACACCCTACTGAGGTGGCCCATTCAAAGTCCTAATCATAATTTAATCAATTAAAAGTGATACCTCTAACAGACCAGTTTACAAACATAATCCAATAACTATTTTTGGAATTCATAAACAATGCCAAACTGCTACAATGTCTTTAAGGAAAAGCTTGGTGTCCCAGAGTTGATAAAATTACAAACATGAAGTGTCTGTCCAGGACAACTGAAAGGACATTCAGGAAATAGTCTTCTTATAGGGATAAATGCAGAAGGACTCAAGGCTAATGTGAGGCTTTTCAGCCCTTCTTTGTGGCATTTCACAGATCCACATTTTATTTCTCAATATGAGGAGTGGCTGTAGTTTATTTAGTATGAGGTGGACAGTAAGAGTTTTTTCATTGCAAGAAATTTGTCTTCCAAATTATGTTTTCCTTAAGCTAAAAATAAAGTGAATTTTCAACTCCTATTGCACACTGTCAAAGAAGAGTAAGCAGACTTGATATATGATGATGTAGAACAGCAAGAAAGTAATTTAGGACTCAATCTATTTTGAATTCAAGTGGAAAATTCATATATTGTTAAATGAGAAATTATGATACTAGATAATATTCAGATTATTGTTTTGCACAACAAATAAATTCCTCTCAAGTTTGTTGAAATTGTTCTTACCTGCAAAGACCTTGGCATTATCAATCACATCTATTTAAAAAGGTCACTTTTATGCCATCTAAACTAAACACAGTTCATGATGAAATGTAGAACAATTTTAAATGCATTTCATACTACATAATTCCTGGTGACTTGTATCATTTTTCACACTTAGTATGTATTAGTAGGTACTCAGTAAATATTTGTTGAATCAATCAGTTGATTTTAATTAAATTTGTTTTTCAATTGTCACTATATAACATAGATATATATTAAACTACTTGAGGGAATTAAATAAAAATCATAAGAGCTGATTGTAAAATGACCATTTGAGCTAGAAATTAAATTTATGAATTTTTGTAACACCAACTGTCTTTAAACTCTGTTCCTATGTAGCTACTTGTTCTTGGATCATCTCTCTTTTCCTGGTCCTCTCTCTCCTCCTGGACTCCATTCCTTCCTTCTAGAGCTCTCTGCTTTGTTCTCATTCTGCACCCTGATTATTCAGAGCTCCCACTTTGAAACTCCACCAAAAGACTTCTTAACAAGACGTTCCCCATAGTTATATGACCATATGTCTCAGACTTTCTAGAAAAGCCCAATATTAAAGTTATCAATCTTACTTTCCCAAGGAATATATTCATTTTTCACATATGGCTTGATTAGAAAATATGGACATTTTAGCCTTATTACAAAGTTACCCCTCCCTTCTTCACTTTACTCTACATTCCATCAAAACTACAATTCATTCAGAAAAGATAATTGAAATATATCTGCTGAAATTAAATCTTACGAAGTGGTGAATGACCTGACTGCGGTGATAGCTGTATTTTAAAGAAAAGGCAATTGCAAAGTCATGTGTTTGTAATTCCAGTAGGTATATTTTGGTCTGTGGAAACTTTTATAGGACGTATCAAGCTATGCTTTAACTGGCCTTGGGTGCAAATAACTCCCTAATTTTTCTGTTTTCCAAGTTTCCTCATATTCTTCTTTTTTCTCAAAATGGAGTGTGGGGTTACACTGTTTTTATAGGTACATACCAAAAGAGAAATTATAACAGGCCATGGAATTCTGGTTGCAAACATTGTGGTATGTTATTGTATCACTATCTTTCTATCACCATTAATGTTTTCAATCATAAATATTCTATGCCTTCCCTAATTCCTCCAGGCACTGTGAGTCATGTCTGCTCAAAAAGACACTGTTCTCACAGGCTGCTACTCCCAGTCACTGTGAGAGACAGAGCATTTCAGAATTCACTAGGCAAGTGTTTACAGAATGCACAATCAGGAGACAGCTTCACAGAAACACAGGTCTCTGTGGAGCCTCCTGCACAGATGTCAGATTTCTGTAGCGCCTCCCCAAGGCCCACAGATCCCACAATGGACTATTTTTAGTCTTGATAATTAATATTGGAGGAGAAGGGGAGGAGGATGGAAATGCAGCTCCAGCAAAAAAGCAATTACCATCTATACAATATATTCTCACCTACAAGATGTGTTATTTCCAAAGAAATGAAAAAAAGAAACCCTCCCCAAACTTATAGATTTTTACATGGCACCTCCCATAAAGTAATTCTTCTCCCTCATAGAGTAATATATGCCATCCTGGATTTTACTACTACAGCAAATGTATTTGTTTCCAAGTTCGAGAAAGCAAATATTTGCTTCCCTTCACAACTATCAAATAATCATAGTTGCTACAAGAGAGCTTTGGCAATGCTTTCTTACCCCTTCATGTGGGGTCTCCAAAGTGTAATTTCCAGCATATTTTCCCACAGCCTTTTTTTTTTTTTTTAAGGTACAAGGGCTGGGGATCGAACTGGGACTTCGCTTCGCATGTGAGAAGCCAGCATTCAACCACTGAGCCGCATTGTTTCCCTTGAGTTGGTTTTCTTGTTTTTTGCTTGTTTTTTTGTTTTGTTTTTTCTGTTTTGAGAAGGCACCCGGGATCGAACCTGGGACTTCCCATGTGGGAAGCAGGTGCTCAACTGCTTAAGCCTCATCTGCTCCTCCACACCCTTTTAATTTGGCTGAAATTAGTCTTACCTGCGAAGACTTTGGCATTATCTATACATCATTCACCTCTATTAAATAAGGACACTTACATGCCATCTAAACTAAACACAGTTTATGATGAAATGCAGAACAATCTTAGCCCTTGGAGTTCAGAAATACAAGGAAAGTGGTGGTAAGAATTGCCAATATGACTAGACAGCATTTGACCACATTCCTGCTTACTTTCTTTTAACTGATGGGAAAAAGGATTGTTTTCGTTCTGAGGTCATGGACAGTGGGGAGTTGTATCATGAGACCCACCAACTATTTTGATTTCTTAATTCAGTCTTTTTTCTTTTAATGGACTGCTCTACTCTATTTGGGATCAGTATCCTCTCTTTCTTGGAATTCTGAGCTCTCTTCACTTCTATAAAACTTGTACTCGCCAAAGTTTAGTCCTTTTTTGATAGCTTCTACACCATTTCTACCCTAGCCTCCTCTTACTTTGGTTGCCCAGAAGTGTGGGTGTTTCCCAAGGAACTAATCTATATTTACAGACTAGTGTTTCCCCTGAGATTTATATCTGCATAGTCTCACGTCTGCCAAGTACCTTCTAGGGTTATGTCATGGGAATCTCAAACACAACACATCCCAAATTCTCCTTAATACTTTTCCCCCTAAGCCAACTCCTACTCCTGTACTTGCATCTCAGTCCCTGGGGCTACAGTCTACTCAGTCACCCAAGACTGACATATGCATGTCTTCTGTGATTCCTCAGGCTCATCCTCCATAACCAATCCATCATCTGTTTAAGCAACATAACGTCTTAAATAAACCTTTATATCTACCATCGCTATTTCAGTTCAATCCTTTATCATCTCTTTCCTGAACCACTACAGCAGTTGTTTCTAAACTCTCTAGTGCGTCTTCCATCTGCCAAAGAGATCTTTCTAAAATATAACCTGAGCTATGTAATAACCCAACTTTTCTCATTTCTTTAAGTTGATCATGTATTCCTAATCAACTCAACCACATCCTGCAGTCCAGACTTAGCAACTGTCCCTAATCCTTTAAAACCTAGTTCAGATCTCCCCTAGGATAACCACAGTACCTTGACTGCCTCTATCACTTGCAAAGTTATAAAATCACCTGGGAGGTAAACTTCATATGGGCAAAGACTATCTTGTTCACCATTGTATCCTCAGTGCATGGTGTCTCATATTTGTTAATGAAGGTTTCCAAATATTCATTTGGAAAGCACGGTCCAAAATACAAAAAGGAGCAAGAGCTCAGATTAATGCAATGTGTTTGGTTCCCTGCCTCTATCCCTGACAGTTAAGTAAAGCCATTAAAGGCAATATCACAAATTGAGGAGTCTTGGTTTGGGAACCAAATTATTCCCTTGCCTCTGTGTTTTTTCCCTAAGGGGTGCTGGAAGGAGGTTGCGATTTTGCTTGGAATGTTGCTTTCATCAACCCCAGAATGTCCCTGTATCACCCTTCACCCATAAAGGCCCTCGGATTTCCCTCAAGATTCAGTCTAGGGTTCTCTATTCTTCTCATTCTCACTCCTTCTGGCTTACTCCTTCATCTCCACACCTGCAGCTATAACCTTTATCGCATGCAAGTGGAAGATTCTAGAATCACCAACTTCAGCATCGACTGACCTTCTGATCTCTGTGCCAATATTCTAACTGGAGGCTGGGCTGCTCTCCTCCTGAAGGATCTGCTGTCAATTCAAACAAGGCATTAAATAGGAGTTATCCCTTTTCTCCCAAACCAAACCCTCCTTGTGACTTTCCTGTTTTATTTGATGGCACCAACATTCTAAATCACCGAGCCTTGAAAGCGCAGACTCAACTTTGCCATCTTCTTCTTTTATGCCTCCCACATTTAATCAGTAACAACAGGTTTTTTTAATTAATATGGATGTGAGGATATTAACAGAGTTTTCAGATATGACATGCAGTTTTGTTTAATTGATGTGGAGGGCATATTAAAAACACTCTTGGAAGGTATGAAAAATGTCACGAGAGAGCCTGACATCGAGGAGCCTTGAATTCTAAGCCAAAGAACTTGGAATTCATTCCAAAGGACACTTTGAGAATGATGACTATAATATTATAGTAACTGAGTTTTAGCAAAAATTAATCTGGTCTTGGCAAGTAGAAGGGTTAGAATGGTGAGAGAGGGGTATTTAAAGTTAAAACACCAAGGTTCACAGCTCAGTCATATACTGCTTCTCTGAGACTCTCTAGAAAAGGCATGTACTAATAATATCTATGAGAGGAATATTTTCTGGGTTAGAGATAATGCATGCAAAAACATCTATACTCATGCCAGCACATTTTCGGCACTCAAGGTCTTGTTGCTTTTAATAATGAATACTACTAATCGGGATACATACTCGGGCCTTAGTGCTGGCTACAACTTAGCCGAGGCACAGGGAGAGTTGAGATTATTTCTGGACTCCCTAATCCTCATTTAATCCTAAAGGGACCTGTTTCCTACCCTCAGTTTTGACTATGAGCCGTGCCTGCTTCATTTCTATATCCACACAGCATAAAGAGAACCTGACACTTATAAGATCTCAGTAAGTCTCGAATGAATGAATGAATGAGTGAATGAACAAGTGCATGGGGCGAAGGCCACAGTTTGCCAGTGATCAGCTTCCTTTCTCCTCTGGTTAGATTCACTGCTATTTGAACAGTGCGCACTTCTCCAGTTCTGCGAACACTTTTGAGTAACCCTTGGCACATTTAAGCACAAATTACCTGGTACTTGGGTCCCCTTTTCTTCTCTCCAAGGGCCCACAAGTGCACTTCGAAGCTGCTCAAACTGGCAGAGGAATTTCCTCTTTTATCTTCTAGAAATAAAGTAATAATAATGCCTCGGTCCTATTTACATTAAAAGTTAATGCCTTTATTTAGTCAGCTACTTTTATGGATCTAATGTGCCTTTGTCAATCCATCTTCAGCTCTTTGGGTTTCTCTCTGGACTCAATTGCTCTTGCTGAAGCCGGATATATATATAGAAATGGGCAATTAGCTGCCCTGGAAACTGCCCGTTGGGGAGACTCTCTTCCTGCTCTGCCGATGGCAGTTGTCCAGACCTCTCGACCAGATTCTGACCTTCCTGACCTCCACCCTGGTTCTTTTTAGACCTTCGCAGCCTGCTTTGCCTTCATCTGTCTGAGCATCTCCTCTCACAGGATAAAGACTGACTGATTTGGCTTTGTAATTTGAGAGAAAGGACAGAGTCGGAGGTTTTTCCTGGAACAGCTGACCCCAGGATACCTGCCACAATCCCCACCCTTCCCTTCTGTCTCTAGATAAAGGGAAGCCACGATGCAAGTATCCGCAGGTCAATCTCAAAGCCTTTTTTCTTTCCCCTTTGCTGGAACAATGGAGCTCTGACTCCATCCAGGAGCCAATTAGGAGATGTTCCTAAAGTTAGGGGCTGGAAACAAAAGAAGACAGATGGATACTTTATGAACTGGATTGGGGTAAAAAGTGCAAGTGAAAAGAAGGAAAAACACTTATTGGACTTGGACTGGAATTGAAAAGGGAATGAGCACCCCCACCTCACCCTCATTTATTATTTGTGTTAACACGTTTAGAGGTAATCTAGGGAAAAAGTGTGCAGGTATTGTTTCCTAGGTAATCTCATGTTTATTAGATTCTAGGTAAATAAGTAACTGTGGTACAACTTGGAAGAAAGCGTTTATTCTTTAATTTGTGATGGAGTCTTGTTTTCAGGCAGACTGCATTTTGATATCAATCATACCACTTTTTAGTAAGTGACTAATTTACTAACAGGGTAGATGTCCAACAAATGCTGGCTGTTATTACTAATATTGGGATGATGATGATGATGTTTGTGGCAATTTAAGATTATTTATGAATACCAAAAAAGAGAAAGATTATGTTTGTAAACTGGTCTGTTCCTCTGGGTGTGCTGCCCTATATATTAGATTCAGTGAGGGAGTCTCTGATTAAGTTTACTTAATAAATCAATTTAGAGATTCTGATTGGGCTACGCCAGTAAGGCTTAACTCAGGTTGAGTCCCTGCCCCCTTGGTGGGCTGATATAAATGGACACTTACAGAAGACACACAAGAAGAGAGAGAGAGTGAGCTCTGTCATGTTTGAGCCTAAGGTCCCAGGGAGAGAGGAGCTGTTTGCCTGATAGCTTGTAGCTGAAGAGAACAGAGAAGCTGAGCAGCTGAGAAGGCCCAGAAAGAAATGAGCCTTATGCAAGAGACTGATATAGGAAGCACCGAGAGACCAGACAGAGATCAGCAACCATTCACTTCAACATGTAGCAACTGACTTTGTGAGAAAGCAACCTTGAGTCAGACTCTTTAAGGTATTGCAACTGTAAGCTTCTACCCAAAACAGATACACTTTATAAAAGCCAACAGATTTCTGGTACTTTGCATCAGCAACTCTTTGGCAGACTAATACAATGATGATGATGATTTTTACTCTTACTATTACAACTTAAAGTTTATAGCTTGACCAGGACAGGATCTTAAAAGTCAGTAAATATATGAAGCAGCCATTGACAGCATTGAAGGGAGAACTAAAAAATTACAGAATAATAGTTAGAGAATTCAATATGCTGCTTCTAATACTGGTTAGAATATCTAGAGGGATGATCAACAAGGACATAGAGAACTTAACGCTATAAACCAACTAGACCTAATAGATATACACAAACCACTCCACCAAACAACAGCAGCATGTACATTCTTCTCAAGTGTACATGGATGACTCTCCAGGATAGACTATATAAAAGGGCACAAGAGAATTCTCAATAAAATTTAAAATACTGAAATCACGTGAAGTATCTTTTCCAATCACAATGGAATGAAGTTGGAAATCAATAATAGAAGGAAAACTGGAAGATATGAAAATATGTTGAAATTAAACAACATACTTTTAACAACCAATGAGTTAAAGAATAAATCAAAACAGAAATTAGAAAATACTTAAAGATGAATGGAAGCAAAAACATAATATACCAAAATGTTTGGGATGCAGTGAAGGCAGTGCTAAGAGGGCAACTTACAAAAAAAGCTTACATTTTTAAAAAGGAGAAAAATGTCAAGCTAATAGTATAACTTCAACTCTTAAAAAAAACTTGAAAAAAAAAGAGTAAAGTAAACCAAAAATTAGTTGTAGGAAGAAAATAAATAAGATAAGAGCAAAAATAAATGAAAAAGAGAATGGAAAAATATTTGAGAGAATCAGCACAAACAATAATTTGTTATTAGAAAACATCAATAAAATTGACAAAATCTCAGATAAATTGCCAAGGAAAAAATAGAAAATAAATAGCTAAAATCAGAAATCAAAGTGGTGACACCACTACTAACCTTACAAATATAAAAAGGAAATAAGATAACATTTTGAATGTATGTATGACAAAAAATTAGATAATCTAGATGAAATGGACAGATTCCTAGGAACATATAACTTACCTAAGCTGACTCAAAAAGAAATAAAGAACCCTAACAGACCTATAATATGTTTTTTTAAAAAATGAATAATCAAAGACCTTCCAGCAATGAAAAATCCAGGGCCAGAAAATTTCACTGGTGAATTTCACCAAACATTTAGAGAAGAATTAAGATCAATCTCAAACTTTCCCAAAAAATTTTTAAAAAAATTCTAACCTCTTCTATGAGTTAGACACCAATGCTAGATAAAGACATCATAAGAAAAAGGAAATTATAGACCAATATTCCTTATGAATACAGTTGCAAAAACCCTTAAAAATGTTAGCAAATAAAATCCAACAGCATATTAAAAGAATTATACACCATGACCAAGTAATATTTATTCCAGGTATGCAAGCATGAATCAGTATAAGAAAATAATTCAATATAAAATAACACATTAACAAAATGAGGGAGAAAAATCACATGATCATCTCAATGAAGGTACTTGACAAAATCCAGCAATCCTTCTTGATAAAAACACTCAGAAAATTAATATATGGTAATTTCTTCAGTCTGATAAAGGGCATATATGAAAATCCACAGCTACTATTGTATTCAGTGGTACAAGACTGAAAGTCTTCCACCTGAGATCAGGAACAAAACAAGAATGCCCACTTCCACCACTGCTTTCAACATTGCACTAGAAGTTTTACCTAGAGCAATTTGGCAAGATAAAGAAATAAAAGTCACCTAAATTGGAAAGGGATATGCAAAACTATCTCTATTCAGAGTTGGCATTATAGAAATATAGAAACTCCAAAAGAATCCACAAAAAAAGCTAATAAATGAATTCAGCAAATTGCAAACTACAAGACTGACTGACAAAAATCAATTGTGTTTCTATAAACCAGAAAAGAATATTCTGAAATGCACATTTTATTTTTAAAATCCCATTAGTATCTCCTAAAAGAATAAAATACCTAGGAATAAATTAAACCAAGGAGTTGGAGGACTTACATACTTAAAACTACAAAAAAAAAAAAAAAAAAAAATTGCTGAAAGAAATTAAAGAAGACCTAAATATATAACACAAGAAATCCATGTTAATGGATAGGAAGACAATATTATTAATATGTCAGTACTATCTAAAGCTATCTACAGATTCAATGCAATCCCTGACAATATTCCAGCAGCCTTTATTTTTTTTATTTTTTTGCAGAAATATAAATGCTGAGCCTCAAACTCATATGGAATTGCAAAGGACCAGGAATAACTGAATCACAGGAAGTCTCACACCTCCTAATTTTAAAACTTACTACAAAGCCACAGTAATCAAAACAATGTGGTACTGACAGAAAGATGGACATATAGACCAAAATAATAGATTTGAGAACTTACAGATAAACTCACATGTCTATGTCCAAATGAGTTTTGATGATGGTGCCAAGTTACATTAGTTGGGGAAATAAAAGTCTCTTCAACAAATGGTGCTGGGAAAATTGAATATCCACTTACAAAGGAAGGAAGTTAGACAGCTACTCACATATATACAAAACTTAACTCTAAGTAGAACAAAGACCTAAAGAAAAGCTAAATAATACCTTTAGAAGAAAACAGAAGGGAATATCCATAACCTTAGATTTTGTAGTGATTTCATACACATGACACTGAAAGCATGAGCAACAAAAGAAAATGTAGATAAAATTAACTTTGGCAAAATTATAAACTTTTGTACATCAAGGGGCACTATAAAGTAAGAGAAAAGACAACCTACAATGGGAGAAAATGACGGTGAACCATCTATCTGGTAAGTTTTTAATATCCAGAATATATAAAGAACTGCTACAACTAAACAACAGAAAGACAATCCAATTAAAAAATGAGCAAAATATTTGAATAGGCTTTTCTTTAAATAATAATATATTAATATATATTAATGTCCAATATAAAAAGATGCTCAACATCATTGGCCATCAGGGAAATATAAATCAAAACCACAATGTAGGGAAGCGGCTGTGGCTCAATCAGTAGGGCTCCCGTTTACCATATGGGAGGCCCCGGGTTCGGTTCCCGGGGCCTCCTGGTGAAGGCAGGCCCGCCCACGCGGCGTGGTTAGCTGACCCAGCAAGCACAAGCAGCAAGGGGGGGATAAATGGATAAATAAATTTAAAAAATCTTAAAAAAAAAACAAAAAAAAACCACAATGTAATACCACTTCACACTCACATGGAGAGAAAAAGAAAAGAAAAGAATAATTTGTTGGTGTGGATGTGGAGAAATAGAAACTTAAAAATTGCTGGTGGCAGTATAGAATAGTGCAGCTACTGTGGAAATCAGTTTGGTGGTTCCTCAGATAGATGAAAATAGAATTGCTATATAACGCAGCAATTCCACTTCTTGATATAAATAGAAAAGGATTGAAAGCAGGAATTCAAACATATTTGTTCACTGATATTTACAGCAGCATTATTCACAATAACCAAAAGGTGGAAACAATCCAAGAGTCTATCAACAGATGACTGAATAAACAAAATGTGGTATATACACATGGTGGAATATTATTCAGCTGTAAAAACAATGAAGTTCTGATGCATGCTACAGCATGGATGAACCTTGAAGAAACCATGTTGAGTTGAAATAAGCCAGAAACAAAAATATAAATATTGTATTATCTCACCTATATGAAATACCTAGAAAAAGCAAACTTTGTAGAAGCAGATAGTAGTTAATAGGTTATCAGGGGTTGGAGAGAAAACACGAAGTAGGAGTTATAGTTTAGGCACAGAGTTATTATTTGAAGTGATGAAAATTAGGATAATGGATATAGACGATGGTAGAATAATGTTTGACTGTAATTAATACTTATGAATTGTAAGATTGAAAGTGGTTAAAAGAGGAACTATTGAGCTGTATATTTGTTACTACAATAAAAAGTTTAATTTAAAAATATATATTTACAAAATATATATACATACAATATATATGTATACTATATATACAAATGACACACATTCAAAGAGTAGGGACACCACCTTAAACCACCTACTTTCCTCTACTGAATATATATAACATAGTGATTGAGGGGATGGGTGCTAGAGTAAGAAACTGAGCTCCTGCTCTGGCTCTATGATTACACTGACTATATGATCTTGGGTAAATCATCTAAACTCTCTAAGTTTCAGTTTCTTTTGTTGTTAATCACCAATATAGATGGTATTACCAAAAGGGTTAAATACTTACTGGAAGAGTTAAATAAGCCAATATGGTCACGTAAAACATGCACCACGGTGCCTGAGCACATGCTCAAATCAGTTCTGCTTGGCTTCTATAAGCCATTGTTGAGTTATAAGTACTTTTATTCAGTAGCCAACTCCTCACAACTTCAGTTCCGCATTCTATTCAGAGACAGAATACTAGGTCTATTTTATTTTAATATATAATTCTGACCAGTCCAGGGATGAGGAACTGCTATTTTTATCTCTTCCTAACACTGGAGGCTGTTCAAACTCTGCCACTGCAGCTTGTTTTCATGATTTTAATTAAATAGGGCTTTGCAGCACTTGCTTTGGTAAAGCCCAAGTAATAGAGAAGACGGTAGTTGTTGAATGCACACTCCAGGGTGTTTGTCCCAGCTCTGCTGATGATGCTGTGTGACCTAGCTTAGCATCTTGTTGTGGAAGAAAATTAATAAAATATGATTATGTGGCTCTTTGCAAATAAAATTTTCAGCAGAAATAATCAATGACAATAATAAAGGATCAGAGCCAAAGGGGAGTAAACTACCCTTTACCAACGGGCATACTCCTTGAGACCAGCCTCTTCTGGGCTCTCTCTGCTAAGGGCTGCCTGGAGCTCAGGAACTGTCTAGACATTCAAAATGAATGTACACCTTCTTGCAGGGAGTTTCTTTGATGGCGGCAGAATAATTGAATCACCCTTGACTCCGCCTGCTTCATTGCAGTTATCCGACCTGCCATGAATTCTAACATATCTGGAATCTCTTTCTTTCTTGTCATCACCACCATCATGACCTCAGCTCAAGCTCTTTATTAATCACTTTCAGGGATGTTGCAATAGGCATCCAACTGGTCTCACTATAATGCAAGACTTCCCTCATACTAGTGTGAGAATGATTTTTTTTTAATAAACCAAGATCTGATTCTGTCACTTCCTTGATTCAGTGTCCTCGTTGGCTCCTTGCTGCATGCAGAATAAATTCCCAAACTTTACATGTGTGGCATACAGAGGAAGGGGTTCCAAGGGAAACTAATATTTAGGATTGTCTACTCTGTGTCAGGAATTTGATGATATAACAAGGAAAGTTTTCTTATTACTCACATGTCCAGTTTAAAGAAGCTGAGAATCAGAAAGGTTTGGCAACTTGTCAAAGGTCTTGAGATACTATTTGAATTCATCTGCCTACCTTCCAAGGCTATGCTTTTTCCACCATTCCTTATTGCCTCCCTCACAAACCTTATCAACATTTCTAGCCTCATTTCTTTACTCTTGCTACCTTCCTATGCCCCATGGTGGAACCACAGCAAACAATCTACATCACCCTCCAACAGTCTACACAAATGGCTGTTTGTTTAACACATCCTTTCTACTTCCCCTCATCTCACACTCTTTTATGGCTCAATCCCTATTCTTTCTTAACAGAATCAGCTGGGATGTTGCCTCAGGCAGGAAACTTTCCTTTGTGCCTTGGGCAGAGTTAAATTGCCCTTCCTCTGTGCTACTCTACAGTGGCACTCACTTATTATTTTCATCATCAGGGACTTTGATTATCTGCCTGTCCTCATCTAATCAATGCCTGGGAACTGTCTTATCCATATCTCTATCTCTGGTATCTGACAAAGTATGGGGGAATTGAAGGGAGCCCAAAATCCACTTGAGCAAATGAGAACAAATAAAACAAAAAAGTAATAGCAATCCTGGACATTCTTCTTCTCTTTCTATTGACATCTTTTAACCATCATGAAAATATTTCTTCTCCTTGTGAATTCAGGTTAGTATGAGTTAACAATTTTTCAAATAAATGCACCAGGGAGAATGCTAAACCAGTTCTTTTGTACAATCATGAGAATAAATTACTCTTCATCCACGTTTTTTAAAAATAATATTTGCACTGTCTCCCGGTTTAACGATCAACTAACTTGGGCACATCTATAACCTCATCCTCCCTCTCAATAATATAACAAACAGCAAGCATCAAGGGGGATTTCTCAGCTGTTTCCTAAGGTCTATTGGGCAATTCTGCCAAAAGCATTGAAGGAATCAAACTTCTCTAATGCAGGTATCTGTTTTAAATCCCTTGCCAGTTATTTTTAACTAAGGCTTTTCCAGAGCAAAGTGATATATGGAAGTGTATATGTTAACCCTCAATTAGTTTGATTCTTCAACAACACAACTCCAGCTTTCCCATCTTGATACCATTGTTGATGACAAAGTTCACTAAAATACAAGATTTAAACCATGGCAAAATACAGGTATTTGTATCATGTTCTTCCAAGGGAGAGTTGGCTACTAAAGAGCACTGGGGAGAAACAAACCCAGCGAGAGAAGCACATTCTCTAATTGTCATCAAAGGCTACTGCTTGGAAGTGGAGGAAGAGCGAGGAGAGGCTCTACAATCTTTGTCATTAGTAGCAGCCCAAGAAATCACATCATTATTTCTGAAGGAGACTCTGGACAGACATTTCATTTGAAAACTGTCATTTTACAAATGGTTAATTACTTCTCAAATGCAAAGGATGACTGCAAATTTGTGATCTGTCGTGTTAGAAGCTATCAACCTCAACCTCATTGAGTCACTGGAAAGAAAAATATTTTACATAGAAAATTAAAGTAGTTTGATCACTTTGTATTTGACATGATTTTCTCTTTCCCCTGTGGCTTTGTTCTCCAATCTCATTTCTACCCCAGGGGAGATATCCCAGTCAGAGCCACATGGGGAGAGATGGCTTCTCTATCCTCCTGCTGCTCTCATTCCAGAGACTCAAGATTAACTTTAGTTCCAGCTGCATGGCAAAGGAATTACCTGAAAATTAAGTTCTGATTGTAATTAGGAGAACTCCATAGTGTTTCTCTGGACTTCTTTGAAGAACGAGCTCACTGGGTTTTCACATGTCAACACCGATGCTAAGGTAGTGTTTAATGGGGTCACTTGGGGTTTCTAGCACTAGCAATATGTGTTATATTGACCAATAAAATTGAACAATTCCAGCCTTAGATCTATAGAGGGCACAAAAGTTATTGGGTGAACTCTTATAAGCCCAAAATTTGCTGGTCTCTTGAGTTGGAATGCCATCCTCTATTTCCCCAACACCTATCCATTATGATCCAGGGTCAAACCACTCTTCTCCGCACTAATATTGCTGATACCTGAAACTAGAAATAATCATGTCCTCTACTGAATTTCCCATAGCCCTTGATCTAGACCATTCTCATTACATAGATGGTTAATAGTATGGTCATTTCTTTTTCTTATCTCCTTGAATATATTTTAAGTTACAATGCTTTTATCTTATGAATTTTATATTCCACCAGAGACAAGCATGCAGAAGGCACTTGAAACTGTCTTCTGTGAATGAAAGGACAAATACCCTTTCAAATTAACAAATATTTTTGAGAAGGAGTAGGGGAGAGAGGGGAAATCACTATAATTTGAAACTGACGAAGGTTAACATTGTGAGACAAAAGCCAGATTCAAATAAAAGAAATATATAATTTAATTGGAAAAACTGTGGTAGCTCAGGTTGACCAATTGTCCTGATTTGCCTAGGACTGAAGGATTTCCCAAGAAGTGACATTTGCAGTGTTAAAAGGGGAAAGCCCTGGGCAAACCATGATGAACTGGTCCCCTTACTCAAGGCCGAAACATATTTACCATAGAGATAGTTGGAGGCGTTCCACAGGAGAAAAAGCCTGTGCAAGGCCAGGGAAGAGATGCCATGGGACATTTTAAAAATAATATCATGTAGATCAGTTTTGTTAGCATAAGTTATTTTCAAGGGTGCAGTATGCATAAGTCTAGAAAGGAAGGCAGTGGCTGTGTAAGGAGAGTTCAGGGTAAGAAGTTGATATGCCTACAGATATTCAAGGGAGACATTGGGAAATAGGAGCAGGGATGGTGATCTACCTGGATTTGTCTGAATCCTCTTTTTGATATTTCTTTGCTACCATCATTTTACCAACTCTGAAACCTTAAACAGTTCCTAGAGAGAGGTAGTGGTTCAGTGTCTATCTGCTGTCAAGGAAACTGGCTTCTTTCCCTGTTCATGCAAGTTTTAAATAGTGTATCAGGATTGGCAGTTAAAAGACATCAAGGATGACAGCATATCTTGTGTAAAATATGTTGTTTGGAAACCTAATGGTTTGGTGCCATCAGAAATTGCTCTTATTCATCCTACTTGACTGCCTTTTTCAAAGGGCAACTGAGCAACACCCCAGGTACTGCTGTTGATCTGCTTGTGGGGAAGGGGGCAAGGCCAGGACCCCAAGGTCAGATTTCCACCCTTGAGAGTCTGAAGGCCAGGATGGAAGAGAAGCCCTGCCCATATACAATGTTTGATTATTAATTCTCCCCCAAAAAAGTGTATAATTATTTCTTCCAAGTTTCTCTGTGGCTATTAAAAGATATGGTAAACAATTGTTTACACTTTTCCTGAAGGCAAAAGAATTAATGGGATTGATTCATATTTCATGAAGAAGGATTTAGGTTGGCGATCAGGAAGAATTCTCTTACATTAAATTTCTAGAAATAAAATGTGTTGTCTGCATCTAAAAATATGTTTTTCCCTTGGAACTATAAAGCTTTGGAGGCACCAACTTTTGACATGAACTCAGCGAGCATTCAATAATAAATATGCATTTGTTAAGTACAGCTCTGTAATATAAATAATTGAAATTAGCCAGATATTAAAATTAATATAGCCTTTAATTTTGTGGCCCAGGTAAAGTGACAAAATGAGCCAGTCTTAGCTCCTCTTATTTTTCTCAAGCTTTATTTGAACAGCAGATGACGAAAACTTATTGATCCTGAGAATTTCCTCAATCTGCTAATTCAGCCACACACCATTCATCAGAACTTGGCAACTTTGGGAGGGAAGAACATATCAGAGTGTGGAGAATGTGACCACGTAGCCAGCAGGTGCGGAAGAAAAATATCAGCAAGATAAAATGAGTCCAGCTGGGTCAACACATAATCAGAGATTTCAGAAGAACAAACGGGTCAAACAAAGAACAAATGGCCACCAGTGTAGGGTTGAAGGGCCATAAGAAGTCAAGACGGGATGTGACAGAGGGAAAAAGCTCTCAGCCAGAACAAACATTTGTTTCCATATGGTTTGGTTCAGTTCTTGGTAGGGGATTGGGTTCTGTTGCTGGGTTCCTCTTTTTTATTGTTTGTAAGAAACTTTGCCCCTGGAGAACCTTAACTGTCCCAGAGGTAGCTTCTCACAGATTTCAAGGCACAGTCTTAGTTTATTCCAGACAGACAACCAGAAGATAGCTAGAGGAAATCAGTGCATTTAGAAGCTTGCTACCGGACAAGATTCCATTTTCAAAAAGGTCATTTAAAATTAGATAGGGCATAACAGATGAAAGGAAACTGGAGGGAAAAAAATCCCTTTTCTTGCAGAGGAAAAGGTCTGGGATATTCTCCTTTATGCACATTTAGGACTCCAGAAAAGCCTGCAGGGCCTGGCCAATAGCTTTTATCCTGGAGAATAGCAAAAGACATTATAGTCCTGCTCTTTAGAGAACTGCTTATTGAGTAAACCTTTGTCGGTTTACATACAGGATACATGTGCTATTGCAAAAGAAAGAGCTCAGTGTCCAAGACTCCAAATTAAGGCATCTTCAGATCTTGAATCAGTTCCAGGAAATCTCAAAGATAGCTACATTTTCAGACTGTTGAAAGAACTGCATAAACTCAAAACATGCATGTAAAACAAAACCGACACAGGAAATTAGTTTTATATACTTAAGCATTCATCTAAAAGAGAACTCTTTTGGGATCCTTCCTTGTTAAACTGTTGAAGCTGTCCCAAAGCTCTACCAAGAAAGTCAGGGCACAGCCATCCCAGGGAATGAAGAGAGCCTGCAGCTGCAGGCAGGATAATCCCATCCACCATATCCATGGGATATAAGCCCCCACTCACTTGGAGGTGGAGTGGACATCACCATCCCAAACTCCTCAGGATTGGGGGAAGATCTATAAACTAGAGTAGACTTAATGGTATTCTGTTGTAGACATAATGTGATTCAAGTAGTGGAAGAAATTACAACAGTGAGGTGGAGGCAGTGGCCACTGGACACTTTTGGGGCAGGAAAGGGAAAAGCAGTTGTAAGACAGGGGCTTTTTCAGGACTTGGGAATTATCCTGACTAACATTACAATGACAGATATAGGGCATTTTACATCAGCATATAACAGGCAGAACTGTGTGGGAGAGAGTGGGGTCTACAATGTGAACTATGGTCCATGCTTAGTGGCAAAGCCCCAGGATGTGTATATCCATTGCAGGTGATGTGCCACACTAATGAAAGATGTTTATGTGGGATGTTATGGGAGGTGTGGGAGGTGGGGAACATGGAAATCCCTGTAATATTTGTGTAACATTTATGTAATCTAAGCATCTTAAAAAAAAAAAAAAAAAACAGTACAATGTAAAGTATAATCCATCCTTAGTGGCAATGCTCCAAAATGTGTTCATCAAATGCAATGAATGTACCACAGTAATGAAAGAAGTTGTTAATATGGGGGAAAGTGGGAGGTGGGGGAGTGGGGCATATGGGAATACCTTATATTTTTTTATGTAGCATTTTATGTAATCTAAATATCTTTTAAAAATAAATAAAAAATATATAAAAAAAAAAAGAAAGAAAGAAAGTCAGGGCAATAGTTATCTGAATCCCTGCTGTATCTCCCACTTCTTTGTGTAACAAATCTTAGTTATGGGTATCTGTAGATGTTGAAAGAAAAATGAAGATAAATGGCTTTTTGAGGGGCTGAAGAGGGAACCGCTTATAACAACTTGCATTGAAGTTGGAGAATAGGCATATCTTTTACTTAAGAAAGAAAGCAACAAGTAATATCCTAAAGCCATGAAGAATGGCTGGAGAAAGGTCTGGGAAATCAAATTTTGGTTGCTGGTAAACCTTCTGGTGGCTTGTGTGTATGTGTGTGTGTGTGTGTGTGTGTCTGTGCTGGCATGCCTGAAATCCCCCTGATATGTATGTTGAATTCTCAATTGCCTATTTTTAGAAGTGAAGCATGTTATCAAATAGGAACTTTCAGTCTAGTGTCCAGAACATCAGCCAACAGGCAATGCACTTTAAATTTAAGATAGACCTGAAAAGCAAAGTCATATCCCATGCCCTTGGCCAAGTAGAATAAAGGCATTCATGTCCTCAAACATGTGATCCCAGCCCAAGTTTCTGCTTCTTTACCCCAGCTGCACACCTCAAAGTTCAGCCAGCTGCATTGATTTGTGTACTGCTCCCCAGACAAGCCCTTTACTTTTCGACCTGTGTGGCTGGTGCTCTACATTTTCCTTTCTCCAGTACAATCATCTTCTCCTTGTATCCTCCCATGAAATTTTCCCTAGCACAAATTCTACTTCCTTGATGGAAATATGCCATAATCAAGGACACACTGTTTTTGAAGTAAAAGAATTGAGTGATCCCTAAACCACACCCGATTTAATATTTTTGAGCACTGAAGCTCAAAGAAATGAGGCTTGTTCAAGATTACATAATCAGCTAGCAGCAGCGATATTTTCCTCTCATAGCTCTCCTTAGATTCTACAGTGATGTGTTCTGCATTATGCTTGTTTGTGTACTTATTTTACCATATTCTTCATATCCTCTGCTACCTCATCACAAATTATATGCTTCTTCAGGACAAGGGCTTATGAAATGTTGAAATCTTGGAAGAACTAGAAGAATGTCTTAAACATATCATTCTATTTAACTGAAATGAACAGAGAAAAGTAAAATCTTCCCCTAAATTTCTACCTACATTCAAAAGTAAAATCCTTAGAATGGTATTGATAATATGATAGGTAGTCCATACATAAAATATGATTGAAGATTTTTAAAGCCAGTGGTTACATCAAGAAAAATTAGGCATATGTAAACTATTTGTTCATTTTCTTAAGCTCTAAAGTCCAAATGATATATTGAGATTTGCATTTTTTTCACTAACAGTTTTAAACCTGATTACTTTAACAAGCACTCTCTTTCACCACTATATAATCTGTTTGACAGATTTTATTGCCAAGGGGCTGATGAGCTGGAATATTTGATTCAAATTAAAATGTGACACATTTATTGTACACATGAATAATGTATATATATTTTATTCAAGGAACAGATAGATTCTACAAAGGATTCCAATATGGGGGAAAATGGGGAAACAGTCTTTGGGCTTCAAGAAGCTTACTTTTTTTTTTTTTTTTTTTTTGGAGTGGGAAAAAGCAGGTGAAATAGACAAAAAATAACAATTTTAAAAGAGTAACACTACTGGCTTCTGACAAAGATGCAGGAAGTTTATATTTGTGGTTCCTCTTAGCACAGGACTAAAGTACATGTAACAGCATGCATCACATACATCCTTGCTTTGCCATTTATGAGTAATGGAATTGTGAGAAAATTGATTAATCTCTCTAAGCCTTGGTTTACTCATCTGTAAAATAGAGTTAATAGTGATATTGTCCCCAAAGATTTGATGTGAGGACTGAATAAGGTAATGCATGCAAAAGATATAGCCCAGTGCTTGACACATAGCAAGCATTCAATAAACTCTTACTATATTTAGGAATAGAGCCTAGAGGGAAAGAAGAATCTTAAGCAAAGTCTATGCTTCTGGAATGGGAAGAAAGTGAATAGCCTAAGTGAAAAAACAAAAGTAGAAGAAAAGATTAAAGAAATAAAGGGTTACAGAGTTGTGTAAAAGACGTGTGTTTCAGAGGCCTTCAGTTTCATGATTAGGATATTTTTAGATATCATCAGGAGGGACTAGATTAGTGGGACAAAAACAACACATGCAGGTGGTGGAAGAGAAAGGAGAAATGAGGAAGAAGAGTCAGGGAATAGAGACACCACTTGAAGAAGTAGGCTGCCTCATTCCCCAACAACTAGCTGGGAAGAAATGAAGAGTTCACAAACAAGTCTACCTTTGCTCAGTAAAAATGGTACCATCTCATTCTACCTTCATCTTTGGAGTTGTGGCTTACAGTGGCTTTTAAAATTAGATGTGAATGGTTCTTGCTAGGAGAAGGACTTGAGCAGCAAAAGGAAACCCACCCAGTCATTATATAGAGAGTTAACCAGATTTTATACATACACACTGGCTAGATCAGGACAACAGGTACGAACAAAATTCACAGCTTGCACTACTGAAATATAGCTCTTTCTTGACATAGCAACAGGACATGACTTCACTTTCTTTTACCAGCAATGGTGATTTCTGTTATATCTATTAAATGTAGAGTCTGAATATAGTATATTAATTTATGCAATTGATCAAGCTGGATAATTTATAGTCTTAGAAAACAAAACAAGGCAAAAATGGCTTATCTGCTGCCTGCCTCTTCTATTGTCCCCACTTTACAAGGTGTATCCCCTTTATGTAGACTGAAGGACTCACATTTCATGACATGGATACCTTTGAACATGGTAGAATATGCACTTATCTTCCTCACTAGACTATTAGTAGCTTAAGGATAGAAATTGTGTTCTATTTATTTTTGTCTTCCCAAGCAGGTGATAGCAGGGCATGGTAGACCATGTCAGTCTGTCAATACAGCAGACCTGACCTGTGACTCCAGAAAAGCCTGGCTGTAAATATAGGTATATGATCAATGGGTATTAACCTAGATGTCAGCAGGGAAGATGGTCTTTCCTGTGTTCTGCCAGTTCCTAATATGTACCTGGAAAATAAAGGTAATGAAGAGACTCATGTTGAAAGATGAGGAAAGAAAACAATAAGCTATTTCGGAGACAAAATGGCAGGTAGAATAAATATGATAATCAAGGTCAAAGGAAGGACTCAAATTTAGGATATCAGTCTAGAAGTTTAATGGACCAAACTAATAAAATTTAGTGTAAAAGAGATTGGGCAGAAAATGTCAGGAACCCAAATCTGCTGAACATGGCAAAAGGGTTATGGGAGGATTATGGGCTAAATGTTTTTTTGAAGCTGTGATTCAAGGGTAAGACTGTGGCAACTAAAAGATTGAAGTGCCCAATTCTAGAACAGCTCTATCAGGAACCCAGAGTGCTACCAACTCAGAGAAAGGTTGGCATACAATTCCAGAAATCTCCTTCCACATAGGATGAGAATTGGGCATGAACTATGGAGGTGAACTGATCCTAATAATGAAGCTTAAGAAGATCTTACTAGCTAGGATTAGTGAAAAACAGAAACAGGAAGAAAGCAGGCAAATTAAAGGGATTATTTGCACATCTGGTAGACCAAAACTTTTACCCAGATAGTTACAATACAAAATCAGCTTCAAATCTAGTTGAAAAAAGCTGATTCTTCTCCAAGATTAAACAACTACAGAAATAAGATGTTTCAAAATAAGAATATGAATCTTACCCAGGGATCTTTCTAGGTGTGGAATTATTGTCTAGTGGATGGTGTATTGATAAAGCCAGGGATACATAAATGGTATGCAAACAGTCTTGCCAAAAATGCAGCTACAAACTCAGCCACGTTTTTTTCTACTCTTGGAAAATTTGTTGTTTTTTTTTTTTTTTTTTTTTTAGATTGCAATATTTGATCTTTTGTTTAGTTCTCTTTAGGAGAAGGGAGAAATATTTATGAAACTTATTAGTGAGAAGACAGCACTTTAACTGATAAATATAAACTATTCCTGAGCGTCCCAGTGAGTTCTTTGCCATCTACCAGAGGAATAGAATTGGGTTTTTACACATTAAAATAAATCTTCTGTCCTTTATCACCATGGGGCCTGAAGGGGTTGAAGGCAGTATCAAGAAAATTATTCAGAGATTTTTCTCTCCACTCACAGTTTTGTAACCTTAATTTAGTGTATCCTCACATTCACACTTTCCTTTCTGAGAAAAGCTAGAATAAATGCAAGTCAGGATACATTATTTTGAGAGCTTATTTGTTTGGACGTATGATCACTGTTGTGCAATAGAGTCACTTTTCTATGCCAGAATATATTCAAAGGAGAAGTTGCCTTATATTCCCAGGTCCTGGTGATAATGTGACTGAATTGACCAAGTGAAGTAAAAAGCTTCAACCATGAACCAGACAAGTTAGGCCCTTTCTTCTGCCTAAAAGACCAGAAAAATGTGACAAATACATGCAAAGGTGGTATGTTTACCTTGAATCACCCAGATAATTGCTTTAATTCTGCGTTTCACTTTACGAACTGATCTGTTCATTGAAAGGTATCAGAGAGGCTTGTTTAAATCTGAATTTTAAGGAAATAACAATTTTCCAAAGCATCATTCACCAACAGACAATTTAGAACAATTTTATTAAAAAAAAAAAAATAATGAAAGCACTTAGATGGACCCTAAAAATATGAATGTAGAAAACAGGTAGCCGAGTGCACAAAACACTCATTTGCATACACAATCAGGCATCTATGGAAGTATAGACCCAATTGTGCATGCAAAGACTTGTTTCATTTGCACTTTATTGCTTCAAACAATGGACGTTGTTTGACGTCCTAAGGCCTATTTTCAACAAGTAGCTTTATAAATTAACCATTTAAGCTTTCTTTTCCTTAAATGTGAAAAAGCATGAAGCTACTTGTCTAAGTTCAACCTCCTGCTGTTTGTTTCTTTTTGGGGAGATTCTAAGTGATGACTTATCATCATAATTGTCTTGCAAACTTCCTTTTGGTTTCCAAGGACAGCGGGATAGAATGAATAGAAGAAATGGTAAGAGTTTTAAGAAAGTGCTGCTTGTTGACAGCAAAGATTATCTTGTTTTATAAAATCAATTTTGATGACAGTGCAATCTGAGATCTTTTCTGGAGTTGATTTTATCAAGATAGTAGATTAAATATGCCTGACAACTAGAGTTTGGTCAACAAAATATTTTTGTAGTCAAATTTCTCCACAAGGCATTAAATATATTGTAAACTTTTGTTTTATCCCCTCTTCACTAAAACTCTTCTAGAAAGTGAAAATTCATGACAAAATATATTGAAAGAAAAAAATGAATCACTTTTTTCCCTAAATCATGTGCTTCACAGAGGCATTTTCACATGAGCCAGCAATCATTTGTGTGGAGCCATATAAGCATTTGACTAAAGTTTTTGAGTTTTGACTTTTTATATGAGATAAAAATTCTTAATTCTTTAAATAACTTTTTGTTGGCTTTGGGAAGTGTTTTAGTTTCCTAAGTTGCTCAAAGCAAATACCATGAAATGGGGCAATGGGAATTTATTCCCTCAGTGTTTTGAGGCCAGGAAAATGTCCAAATCAAGGTATCTCAAGGCAATGCTTTCTACCTGAAGACTGGCTGCCGGCTCCCCTGTCATGTGGCAAGGCACATGGCTGTGTCTGTTGATCTCTTCCTTCTCTTGCTGGTTTTCTGATTTCAACTTCTTGCTTCCATGGTTTTCTCTTTTTCTGCATTTCATCTTCTTATAAAGGGCCCCAGTATTAGGATTAAGATTCATCTTGAATAAAGTGGGTCACACCTTAATTGAAGAAGCCTCATCAAAAGGTCCTACTTAAAGTGGGGTCACTCGGTGGAACTGCAACTCCGGCTCTACAACTCATTGGACTCACCCAGGACAACTGGCAGGGAGATGATGATGGCCAACGGCCGTCCCAGGGAATGGAGAGAGTCTGCGGCTGTAGGCACCAAGTCCCATCCATCTTCTCTATGGGATATAAGCCCCCTCTCTATTAGAGGTGGAGTGGACATCACCATCCCAGACTCCTCAGGATTGAGGGAAGAGCTATGGACTAGAGTGGACTTACTGATATTCTTCTATAGACATATTGTGATTCAAGCAATGGAAGAAATTACAACACTGATGTGGAGCCAGTGGCCACTGGAGCCTCTGGGGGCAGGGAGAGGGAAAAGCAGTTGTAATATGGGGACTTTCTCGGGACTTGGGAATTGTCCTGAGTGACATTGCAATATCAGATATAGGCCATTTTATATCATCACATAACATGCAGAACTGTGTGGGAGAGAGGGTGGTCTACAATGTGAACTATGGTCCATAAATTGCAAAGCCCCAGGATGTGTTTATCAATTGCAATTAATGTGCCACACTAATGAAGGATGTTTATGTGGGAGGTGTGGGAGGCGTGAGAGGTGGGGCATATGAGAATCCCTGTATTTTTTGTGTAACATTCATGAAATCTAAGTATCTTTAAAAAAAAAATTTTTTTTTTTAAATAAATAAGTAAATAAAGTGGGTTCACATCCACAGGAATGGATTACATTTAAGAACATGTTTTTCTGGGGTACGTAGCTCCAAGTCACCATAGGAAGGAACAATTTCTTCCCCAATACTGATGCTTCTTTCACCCGGGAAAAATTTCATGAAGTAATTGCTTCCAACCTTTCTCTTTTCCTGAGTTACTTTTCCTCCTACCCCCTTTCCACATATACCTCCTCACCAGGAAAAGAGGATTATCTTATGCTGATTAATGAACTTGGGAGGATAAAGAAAGGGATATCTGCCCTTTCCCTTCCCTAAGGGGTGGACCTTTCAAGGAGATTCTGTGCTGGGTTTTCTCTTTCATATGCAGAAGAGTCCAGGCTCAGTGGTGGTGATCTGGGGTTTCCTCACATCTCCTGTGACTCACTGAGAGGGATTTCCAATTCTAAGGTTCAGTTTTGGAATTCTTATTTGCCTGAAGATATAAGCCACATTTCTTTAAAATTTAACATTAATTTTTGTCTTTTTTTTGTTACAAATAAAATTGATATTTTGATATCCACTTGTTTTTCTGCTTGTCTATCACCTAACAGTTCTGAACTTGAGCAGGGCAAAGAGATTCTACCTACAGCCCCTTCAAACAGCAACAGGTTAGTGTTTTGTTACTTGCAGCAGAAAATATCGTTTGTACAGATTTTCCAGTTAGATTAGGGACACCTTTAAATTGGGGATAGACTTCATTTCATCAGGTTCCTGGGTCACCTGTGGTTAGCACTCAGTTTACATTTAATTTTGGCCACTGATGAACTGACTTACTCATCAAGAAGGGACTCAGGCCATAAGTTCATCATCCTAGTTTTTTTTTTTTCAATATGGTGAGAACATCATTAGTTAGGTATTCAACGGATGTGTGAGAAAAGGCTGAATAGTCATGATTCTTTATAGTCTCTGGCAATGAATCTCCTCCCCTCCCATCTGAATAGTTGGAAGGAGTCCAGAGTTGAGGAATAGCAAGCTAAAGGCAATGACTTGCACAGAGATATGGAGATAGTCGAATTTGCATAGTTTGGCTAAGTGACAGCTGAGAGGTGGATATGACAGAACAGATATATGTTTCACATAGTAAGAGGAGAGAGTGATTACATAGCCTTGCTGAAGGTGGGTTAAGAGAAAAAGACAGAAAGAAATAGATACATTCAGGATAAATATCATGGGACCTTTTAGGAAGAAACTCCCTGAGACTGCATTATGTGGTAGTAGAGATAGGATACTGTACTGAAAAACGATATAGGTCTTTGAGACAGACAGACCTCAGTTTAAGTCACAGCTCTATTATTTAAAAGCTATCTGACCTTACAAAAATTACTCTATCTTTCTGAATATTAATTTTCTCGTCTTGAATGTGGAAATAGCATTACCTACTCTTCTTATGTCTCCGATTTGTGAAGGACTAATGAGTTAATGAATGCAAAGGAACTTTATAAATCATAAAGCACTATATAAATTTCAGATACTGCTTTGATGACAGTTCCACAAATTTATGATCTCTCTTCCCCTGACCCTCACCAAACTCTGCTGGAATACAATGGCACAGGGTCCTAACAAGTAACTGCCCAAAGCTCTACATGACACAATTTATGTTGAGTCCCAACTTTTTTTTTTCACCTGGACCCGATTTCTATTCCAAGCTTGTGCTGTTCCTCTTCATATCACTGCCTTTGATTGTTTGTGCCATAAAAATCAAGCAATTTTTTGTGTAAGAGCAAAAAGGGGAGCTTTCTTGAGAAAAGTAGTATTGACCTGGCACTATGGGCAGGAGGGCTCATTCAAGGTGTGTCATGCTTGCATCATGTACCTCAACAAAAGGCATGTTCTCAGTCTTAATCCATGTACATATGGGTATGAACCCAATTGCCTATAGGACCTAGGACCTTTGGAAGATGTTAATATTAGTTAAAGTGTGGCGATATTGAATCACAGTGGTCCTTAATCCACATTACTTTTATAAAGAGAAAAAATTGGGGCACTGGCTATCAGGGAAGCAAGAAACTAGTAGAAGCCAAATAAAGAAAGAATGCCATATGATGGAGGATAGCAATCACCAGAAAGCTACCATCTCCATGAATAAATATGGCCTTGACAACACCTTGACTTTGGACTTGTAGCCTTCAAAATGGTGAAACAATAAATGCTTGTTTTTTAAGCTGCCCCATTGAATGCTATTTGTCATAACAACCCAGCAAAACTAATACAGAGTGGGAACCTGTGCACAGCCCAGCCCAGGATTTCATTTCCAGTTAGTGCTTTGCCTGCCAAACTTCTAAACACGGACAACACTCATGATCCAGTGGCTTTATGTAGACAGATTCCTGGATTCTCAAACACATGTTAGGTGTTAGTAAAAAAAGTTTTTGGCTTGACCTGTGCTCTTATGTAATTTTTCCATGATACATCTCACAATGCCATATTACTTTATAGACATTATCTGTCTTATGCTTATAAATGCATTTCCTTCTGTCATTCGTCTATTGACTTTTTAATAATATTTTTGTCATAGGATATTGTTGAATAAAAAGGATCAGATAGGAATATACTTTCCTTTTAAAACTTAAGTAATGTTTCTGAGATTTTTCAATGTTGTATATAGTGCTAGCTAAATTCTAGATTTCTTGTCTTAGTTTAAAAAAAATATTCTTCCTAAAACCTGAGTATACATATATTCTAGGTATGCATATACATACATTTTCTTCTGAGGTTATTTTGACTTTTTAACATTTTTGTATTTAATCTTTTTTATTCCATCTGGATTGTTTTTTAATTGTGGTAAAATTTACATACCATATATCTTGTGCATAATTTCATGAGATTTGATAAATGCATGTACTCATGAGACCACCATCTAAAATAAGAAATTTTCATAGAAAGTTCCCTTCACTACCACCACTGTTGTGATTTCTATCATCATCAATTAGTTCTGCCTATTTCTGAACTTCATACACATGGCCTCATTGAGTATATACCTCACTTCTTTCATTTAACATAATGTTTCTGAGATTTTTCAATGTTGTACATAGCAATAGTTAATTCTTATTTTTATTGCTGTGTAATATTTCATTTTATGAATATATCACACTTTGTTTATCCAGTTTCTAATGAATGGATATTTGGATTGTTTCCAGGTTTTATTATAATGAATGAAACTGTTATAACTATTCTTGTACAAATCTCTTTATAGGCATATGTTTTTATTTCTCTTGTGTAAATACCAAGAAACAAAATTGCTGAATCATAGTAGAGATGGATGTGCAAGTTTATAAGAAACCACCAGACATTTCCAAAAATTGTTATTTTTTATACTCTCACTAACAGACTTTTAGGGTGGCAATTGTTTCATAACTGCACCAACACTTGGTATTGTCAGTCATATTTATTTTAGTCATAGTAGTGGGTATGTAGTGATATATGCTCTCAACTATCACACGTATATGTATCTATGTCCTGCTCTTTTTACTTATTTTTATAATATATACATTCTCTCATATTGACAAATATTCTTTACAAGTACAATTTTAATGACTGTATAATAATCCTTAATATCTTTAAATCAAAATATTATTTTCGCTATTATAAATAACAACTTGATGAACATCTTTGTATATTGATTTTGCTTTTGTGTTTTTTTCCTTAAAAGATTTTAACAGGCATATAATTACCACCTTAAAGGGATACGTATGTTTTAAAGGTCTCAGCTTTATGTTTCAAATTGCTTTCTGAAATAATTTACATCCCACCAAAAACACATGACAGTGTTTTTTTCACCACAATTTTCCCACTACAGTCTTCTAATTTTGTTTAAATGCTAATTTTATAATTGCAAAATTACATTTTGATTCAAAGTTTCTCAATAGTAAGTGAACTATATTACTGTAGTGAACATATTTATGTAATCAGTCCTACATCATCTTTTGGTAGCCTTTATTCTTGTTTTTTTATTAATTTATCAACTAGTGTCTTTTATTTTTCTTAAATCAATTAGTACAGCCTATTTATAGATTAATGATATTAACCCTTGCAGTGAACACATTTTTCCAAATTTCTTAATTGCTTGATTTCTATTTAAATAGAGCAGCCTTACACTGACCAGAGATAGCCAAGTTTCACACACTGAAGTGTATGATGAACTCAACTCTGCACATGAGGCCAGCTAGGAAGATAAAATAAAGCACAACATCATTTTCAGATATTTCTGATATTTTAAAGGATGATTTTATAAGTGGAATAGAAAAGACTTTATTTTGCACTATTTCGTTGCTAATTTCTATAAGTGCCTTTGGAGTTATCACCTGTATTTTTACATAATAAGAACATCATTAATGCCTATAAAACTATACTAATGATTAAAAATAAGTTAGCTTATCATACTTCAGGTCATGTCCATAAAGGTCAAATGAATGGTGGAGAAAATTACTTAGATGTACACAATTCTTGTATATATTTATGTTTCTCTTCTGAACAGTTAGGCTAATAAGGCAAGCTAAGAGTTTTCAAGACTGTATGCAATCTGTTAACAGAAACACCCTTCTCAGATTTCTCTGGGTTGCAAAGAGAATTTTAAAGGTTTTCTTTCTCACACAATTTCCAAACATTGGTATCATACTTTTCTTCTAACCTCCTTATTCAAACAGTCTTCAATTCCAATCACTTTTCCCCTTGGAATTACCCTTATATTTGCCCCTATCCTTGATCACCTCACCTCTCTTTTTCAGCTGCCTTACTTACATCAAGACTATTGCAATGCCCTCCCTTGGGGCCTTCCTGCCTCTTGCCTTTTCTCCTTTGCACCTTTCCTGCATACCTGAAACAGTCTAATCTTTAAACACTGCTTTTCTCAGGCCACTCACCTGCTTGCAAATCTTTAAATGACTTTTTCTTTTCTTTCACAGAAAATAAAAAATGTCCAGCCTGGCTTAAAAGAACCTTTCTATGGAATTCCCTTTCTCTGAATTACCATCACTTTTCCACATACTACCCATTGCTCAGAACCTAATACAAGCTCCACGTCCATTTCAAACCACTATCTTATTCTCATCAAACTCCTTGTCCCCTGGAAAGTTATAAAAATTACCCCTGATTGGATTTGTTGTTCAGAGTGGATGCTCCCTGAGGGAGCTACATTTTTCATTTGCTACTAGGCTAGTACAGTACACTACTGCAAATTTGCATACTGCTTTCTCTACAGAGAATGTTGTTCCTATGACTAGTACACCTGGAAATCACCTATCACGTGAAACTCAGCTCATTAAACGCCTCCACTACCACATCAGATACTTAGTCTCCCCCTCTGCCACAGAGTCCTTGGCTTTTGAACACAGTGATCTAATTTACATGTCTGTTCCCATCACCTTAGTGTAAATTACAAAAAGGTGAAGACTTCTCTTTGTACAAGGCTGTATCTTCATACCCTGGTGGGTTGTGTAGTATACAAGAGGTGCTCAATATGTTTGAAGCATGAATATTAAAGACTATGAATCATAAACACAACACCTATCCCCAATATTTCTACTGTAAGGAGTGTTATAGTGTTTGGTTTGAAATATTCTTTCTTTTTTTTCCTTAGAGACAATTTTTTATTTTACCTTTAGTTTATGTGAATCCAATCAATTCATTTGGGTATGCCTCCATAATAATTAATTAAATATAGTTTTTCTGGCATTATATATCTTATATCTCCTGTCGGTAAAGTTTTAAGCAATTGTATAACCATTTCTCCCCAGTCTATTACCAAAATGCTCTCATAATTGCAATAGATATATAATGGACAAGCTTATTTTTCTGTCTAGATTTATACTTCACTCTCTATTTATAGCCTTTCATTACTGGCAGGTGTGATGTTTCATCATTTCAATATATCATAAAAAGTCATATATATATATATACGTATATATATATATATGTGCACACACACACACACATATATACAGAGAGAGAGAGAGAGAGAATGTTCCCTTAAAATGTTATGTATATAAGAGATATTTTCAGCAAAAGAACAAAACTTATATACTTTTGCTGAAAGTAGAATTATTAATCAAAATATAGGCTGTTTGATTAGTAATTCTACTTTTTAAAAAATCATACAATACAGAAATGAATCAATTTGTTTGATTCATAGATCCACTCCTATTTCTTATGGTAGAGTCATTTATTTAGGCCATGTCAAGATATCCTCACTGGAATGCTATTTCCAAGAGGAAAACCTCTTCATAAAAACAAGGTGATTTTTCATTCTTTACCCAGCCCTTTTCCATATCTTGTGTACACCTTATGTGCATTCATGATAAGATGCATCTATTTTAAAAATCAAAATCTTGTCTCATTAATCATATTTGTCTACCAGTTTAAACACCTCCTGTGGTTTCACATACCTTATCTTTGAATTTAATTCCTCGTAGTATCTAGCTTTTGCTTTTTGTCCAGTTTTCTCTTTCAACCACATGCTCTGGCCCTGTACAGTTCCACAGAGTATCTTCAATAGACTTTGCTATTGTCCAGGGTCATGCCTGTGATGACTGTTCACCCTTGTCTGTTGGGTTTATTCCTAATCAACCATACCTAGTCTGCTTGGTATCAACCTTTATATAAAATGTTTCCAACCTTCCCTATAAAGGTATGAGCATTTCCTCCATTAAGCCCCACCATACCCTGTTCATATGTCTATAGCGCATAAGATAATTTACCCATTAATGCTTTTATTTGTATTATATTTACCAAAGACTGGAAGCATGAAGAAGATAGGTCTGCTGCCTATTCCATAGGAAGAACTCAATGAATTTTCCAGAAAGAATCAATGGAGACAGGTATTTAAACATATACATAAAACACAATATAATAAGTATTAAAAGAGAGGGATGGAATATACACAGGAGAACATAGTCTGTGGCTCTAACATCTCTATCAGGGATGTTTAAACAGCTGTGCAGACCCTTAGGAATTATGGGAGATATTGGTAGACATGCCCTTTGCCCTTGTTTAGTATGCACACCAGAAGAGGTGTGCAGAGCTCTCTGGTGCCAGGCACCACACTAGGTGCTGGGTGTACAGAGGTCAAGGGCTTTATGTCTGGTTTCAAGCAACCCATGGTATGTAAGTGGACAACTGTGATGCACATAAATCTATGCCAGTGGTCGGATGTGTGATATGCAGCACACAGGAGAGGCACCTTCTTTAATCTTTTATTTAGAGTAGATTTTACTGAGGGGTGACATCTGATCTGCATTCTAAGGGGGCAAGCAGAGGTATTTGTGGCAAAGGCACATGCAACTCCCCAAGGCTGGGATGATTGCAGGGTGATTTAGAGAAGCATAAGCAGTACACCATGGCTGATAGCAGAGTCAGAGGAAGAGGAATAATATTAGACGGCAGAGGTCCTCAACCACTCAGAGCACAGATGACCTCCTGAAATGTGCATCTTTTCATATCACCACCCCATGTGAAATTCTCCAATAGCTCTCCTTTGCCATTCATTGTTCCTATAACCTAACTTGACCTGCAAATATCACTACAACAGCTTTGTGGGGTATAGACAGAAAGGAGGCAAGGCAGAAGGCAATCAAACCAAATTAATAACCAGGAGGCTCTTTTGGGCTTTCAGGGAAGAAGTGACAAGACTACCAAACTAAGATAGTGGCTATGAATATTAGGAAAATGAGTCAGGTAATTAAAAATGCTAAGAAAGTAGATCTGGCCATGTTGGCGATTGATTGTATTTGGAGGACTAAGGGAGAAGGAAGGACTAGGTATGGTTTCCTGTTTTCAGGCTTTAATAAATTGATGAGAGAGAGTAACATTGCCAAATAAAATACAAGGCATCCAATTAAATTTGAATTTAAAAGGGGTATACTTATATTAGAAATGATTTTTTTAAAAGCTTTCTTATCATTTTTTTAAAAAGATTTACTTTGTTTATTTATTTCCCCCCTCCCCAGTTGTTTTTATGCTCACTGTCTGCATAAAAACAGACAGGAGGCACTGGGAACCGAACCCGGGACTTCCCATGTGGGAGAGAGGTGCTGAGTCACTTGAGCCACTCCCACTCCCTGCTTGTTTTGTCTCTCATTGTGTTTCCTTGTTGTGTTTCTTTGTTGCATCATCATCTTGTTGTGGCATCATCTCGCCACACCAGCCCATTGAGCCAGCTCACTGTCTTGCTCATCTTCTTTAGGAGGTGCTGGGAACTGAACCCAGGACCTCCCATGTGGTAGGTGGGTGCCCAACTGCTTGAGCCATTTCTGCTTCCCATAAACAATTTTTTGTTTACCTGAGATTCAAACTTAATTATGTGTACTGTTTTGCTGTTGCTGTTGTTGTTTCTATCTGGAAATCCTGATAGAAGCCATATATGAGAATAGGGAACAAAGAAAAACGAGCAAAAGGAGTGGGTAGGGAGAATTTAGAGATAGTTTTGGGCATGTTAAATGTGAGATGACCTGTGTGATATAGGTGTTTGTGTGCAGTAGACAACTGCTTAAGAGATCAAGTGAAATAACCAAGATTTGGAGACACTGTGACTGACCACACAGATGGATGGAATCAATGCAAGGAAGTGTATCTGGTGAGCAGATGTGGGTCACAGATACAACTTGGGTCAGCTCAGACATTCAAGGTTAGACAGAGGAAGAAGTGTCCTTGAAGGAGAATGAGGAGTGGGTAGAGTCATATAGACAATGTGAACTGAGAGATATTATAGAAATAAGAAAAGAGAGTATTGCTGGAGCGAAATAATGTGTGGCACACAACTTCAAAATCTATTGAGAAGTGAAGTATGAGAAGAAATAAAAAAGGCCAGTTGCTTAGATGATAATGAGAACCTTGATAAGAGCAGTTTCAATAAGGTGGGAGTAGAAGCCAATTATACATGCTCTTTCTACCTCCTCAGTTCTAATTCACACTTGAAGCCAGTCACTAAACTCATTTGCATGTAGTTTCCTTTATGTAAATTATAAGCTTATTATTTCCACGAAAGAATAGTTTTATTAATCAATATATTAAGCCTTGCAAATAAATGATGACTAACAGAACCATAAATCACAAATATTTATTGGCACCTGCTGTGATCTAGTCACAACACTAAGTGCAATGGATATGCCAAACAATGCTGAAATGGTGCCAAGTTTCACAGGACTAAGAGTCTAATGTGGAGGTACCAATATAAGTTAAATTGAAATGAGAGAAGCAGATGTGGCTCAAGTGATTGGGCTCCTGTCTACCATATGGGAGGCCCTGGGTTCGATTTCTGGGGCCTCTTGGTGAAGGCAAGCTGATGCGGAGAGCTGATGACCCACGTGGTGCAGAGAGCTAGCGCAGCAAGATGACGCAGCAAAAGGAGACAAGTAGACAGAGAAAAATGTGCACCGAATGGACACAGCGAGCCCAAGCAGCAGTGGGGGGGGGGGAGGGAATAAAGAAATAAAATAAATCTTTAAAAAAAAAGATTGAAATGAGCGATCTGTCCAACTCAACTACTAGTCACCAAATAAAAGTTTTTAGAGTACATATAAACCCTGAAATTTATTTCATCCTTAGGAATAAAATCTAATGACAACTTCTTCAGTGCAACTGAAAATTATTCTTGAATTCTACTTTTTAAGAAAAAGTGTAACCATAGAAGAACAATTTATTTTTACTATCACCTTATTAATATATTCTAACCAGTCAAAGCTGTCTGGAGTTGACCCTATATGAAGGGAACCAGACCCAGGCATGCTTGGGAAAATATTACCCTCAGGCTCTGCCTAACTGCACTCACATTTTCTGGGTACATGGAATGATATATGATACCCAGCCCTTCCAGATTTTCTCGTTAAAACAGTGTATATAATAAAATGAAAATAACGATGTTACACCTACTGTGTAACCACCTGTCAGTAAATTTATGAACAATTAGAAAATGAAAGTACTTTCCAGGGAGCGATTTGTGGGAGCAATAAAATGCTCATTTTTTTCAGAAATATAATAGGACAACAACTTTTCTCTTTTCTTCCCCCAAAACAGCTTTTGCAGTAATTAATCAGCTCTGTTTTGTTGTTGTGGTTTTTAATGATTCTGTTCTTCAAAATGCACCAGATAAGCACAACTACGGGCAATGAAAGAACCATTTAAAATTTCCGGGAGAAGTGAAGCTTGGAGCTCAGGCTGCTTCACATTTCACAGGTAGTCACACTGCTCAATAAACTTGGGTTTATGCACACTGTCTCAGGGGTTTTACCACTCAGAAACAGATGTCAGCATTTTCTCTTTTGGAGCAAACTTTAAGCCCAAGATATCTATTTAGAATGTATATGATTTTTCCCTTGGACTAAGCAAATGACTTGAGGTCTTCTTTTTACATCCTACAATAATAAAAGCTGGTAAAAATAATAATCAAGATATATATAACATTTTATTCTGGAAAGAAAGTCTCTCATCTCCACTACTTCATTTGAAAGACCATCTGAGTGAACATTTCCCCAAATTTACATTTGAGAAAAATTGAGACTCCAAGAGATCAAAGGAATAGCCTGAGGCAACACAGTTCAGTAAAAGGGCTTAGATGCCAAACCTGGGTCGCCAATCCAACTCATTTCCTTGCTCCACCATATGAAGATACTTCCCAAACACCAGTTAAATGATGCTTTCAACCGTGATTGGAAGAAAACAAAGACGATACAAAATGGGGCCTCTTGGACAGAAAGTGGGAGTTATCATCAGCACCATCCTGGGCTTTTTTGAGAGAGAACCACACAATCTAAGATGCACTTTGATTAATCCCCAAGTTTCTCCTCCGTTGCGGCCAAGTGCTAGTCCTTCTAGGACAACCCCAGTCAAACCATGGAGCCTGCCCTCCCAAATGGCATCCTTCTCGGTTCTGCTGCTGAGGAAAACATCAATTTTCTAGCAAAGACATAATTTTTCTGCTGTTGTTCCTCAGAGCAATTGCTTAGTTCCTCGCCGTCTGCTATTTTACCCCTTCCTTTTAATCTTTTTTTATTTTTAGTTTTCATCTCAAGCCCTTTTTGTGTATGTGCTTTTCGCTCCTTCAGTGGCCTTTTTATAGATTTTCACACTTCTCTCTCCTCTTTTCATGTTGGCTGTTTTGTAGGAAGCCCTCTTTCTTAGGTTGTCTTTGTTGTCTGACTCCACTTTTTAGGATGCCTTCCTCTCTGTTCATTGTTATTCTCCCTGAGATTTTTCTCTTGTCACTCTATAGACTTGAATTTGATCTTTGCTGCTGGACTAAAGCTCTGTCATCCTTATATGTTTTCTTTGTGAGTCATTTTTTTTTCCCTCATCATTTCTCTTGGAGTAAAAAGCATTGAAAAAATAGCAGTCTATGTTATCCATTTGGTGGCCTGTGTTTTGACCTAAATGTTCTCCCTTTGACAATTCATGATTTTAATTGTAGCTTCGTGAGGGTCTTAGAGGTGAAAGGAGACAATGGATGGGATCACTTCCCACCATTGAGAATCAGTGCTTTTCATGTGGTATCTATAAATTCCATGGAGGGCAACTCATGCCATGTATCCGAAGCAAAAGGTTTTAATAGACAAATCACAAAACTATGGAGTTTAATATTCCTTAATAACATGTATTCATGGAGAACTTGGGATATGGTTCATAAGATCACAGGAACAGAGAGGTTTGCTGTGGGGAGGAGGATGTAAACTGAAGTATAATTTACATGCAGTAAAGTACACAAATTTTAAAGGTACAGCTAAGTGAATTTTTATATGTGTATTCACCTATGTAACCATCATCCAGATCAAGATGTAAAACATCCTTATCATTACAGAAGATTCCATCATGTATTTTCCCATTGAATAACTCCCCAAAAGATTACCACCAATATTATACTCTTGAATTTTATATAAATGGGATCATATAATAGGTAGTCTTTTTCATGTCACTTCTTTTACTCAACCTAATATATTTGCGATTCCTTCATTTTGTTGCATGTATTAGTAGTTTGCTTTATTGTATTGCCATGTAGATATCCATTGCATGTATACCATAATTAATCTATCCATTCTTTGGTTGATGAATAAAGGGCTGGTTTTATGGGGAGAAAAAGCTGCTATGAACATTGCCATTAATTTTTTTTCTATGCATATATACACTAATTTCTCTTGAGTAAATACTTAGAAGTATAATTATTAGGCCGTAAGATAAATGCATGTTTATAGTTAATAAAAATTACCGAACAGTTTGCCAACAGTTAACACCCAGTGACAATATTTGAATGCTTCAGTTGCTATACATCCTCACCAAGACTTAGAATCATATGTCTTTTTTTTTTTTTTTTTTTTTTGCCATTTGATAGGGGTGAAAAGAGGTTAGAATTTAAGAGGTAAGTAAACACTAAAACTTAGAAAGCATTACACACTCCAACTTTTAAAATACCATGTGTATCCAACATATCTGACATAACTTCTAAAATTTGTCTGGCCTCCCTGCCTTATAATGTCCTCTGCTTGTTCAACTCCTCTGTGGCTGACCACCACCCCACAGACCCTTGCAGCTCTGTCACCTGGACTAGCTGAACACTCACAAATTTTGGACCTACGTCTAGTCTCAGTTGAAACACCATATTTCAGGACACAGGTTCTGGCTTCCCTAGAAATTGCTGAAGAGCCATGCAATGTAACTCAGAAGTTGGGGAGCTCACTCCCTGTGGTGAAAATGTACATCAAGGATGGTGCTAGGTCAACAAATCCCCTCTCCATTCTTCCTGAAAATGGATGGCTCCAAAGCACAGTCCCTCTCTACAGCCTTTCAGCAGACTTCCTGCACAGCTGAACAGAAGCCTCTGCCAATTGACTATCTATGTCTCTTCATTGCTCATTGCTAAGTAGCCAACATTGGATGGACAGCCCCTTCTACACCTTCCTATCCTCTCCGTCATTCCTTTTACCTCCACTTCTTCTGTCTCGGTATTTCATCACAAAAATAATGGGTCAAAATTTAATCTCTGCCTCAGGATCTGTTTTCTAAGAAGTCAGAACTAGCATATAGATTTAAAATAAGTCTTAATAGTTTAAATGGACCTTATCAATATTATCAACCTCTCCAATTTCTAAGAAATCAAATTATGCATTTACTAACTGGGACACCAGGACAAAATAGAAAAAAAAAAAAAAAAAATCTTACCTGAAAGCTTGGATGACCAAGTTCTAACCTTAGCTTTTATATTTGTAACTTTCAATGCATCACTCTATTTAATGTGTTTCACTTCCTAAGAATGTGCTCAGAGATGTGGTCAAAATGTAGGAGATACTCTATGTAAAGGAAATCTTAATAGCAAATATGGTACCATGTGAAATCACCTTGACCAGTAGGGATTGTTCAACAATATTGGTTTCTCTTTCCATTTCCTTCAAAGAAAGGCATGCCTTAGGAATATGAGCATCATAACACTGTCAGTATGATTTAAATACAGAAGTGACATGCTAAATAGATTTAATGACCAATTAATAAATCATAAAATAGTCAAATAATTATGATCTATCACTTGGTGGGGGGTATCGTCCTCTTTATTTCTCAGCCCAATTTTACCAATGTTTTAATGCTATCTCTCTTCTAAAGCAAATTCTCTGCAGCTCTGATTTCAGCGGTTTCTGGTGCTGATAGCATTCATCTGTTCACTTATAATTTATTCAACAAGTACCTATTATGTACTAGGTACTAAGTTTGGTGCTAGGAATAAAATGGTAAGCATAAATAGTGCAGTTTCTACTCTCATGGAGCTTAAGGTCCAGTGAGGTGAGATTATTTATTAAATAATGTTTTAGTTTGCTAAAAGTGGCCAAAAGCAATATACCAAAAATGGGTTGACTTTTAAAACAGAGATGTATTAGTTTGCAAGCTTACAGTTCTAAGGCCATAAAAGTGTCCAAATCAAGGTATCATCAGACAATGCTTTCTCACCGAAGACTGGTACATGGAGGCATCTGCTGGTCTCTCCCTTCTTTTTGGGGTTTCATTGCTTTGGCTTCTGGCTTCCTCTCTCTCAGCAGCCATTGATTTCAACTGCTTACTCTCATGGCTTTCTCTTTCTGCTCTTTGGATTTTTCTCTGTACTTATGTGAGACTCACATAAGTCTCTTGTGGAAAGTGTCTCTTTTCATATTTATCCCATTTATACAGGACTCCAGTGAGAGGATTACGACCCACCCTGGGTCATGCCCTACTAAAGTAATCTAAAGTTCCCTCCTAAAATAGGTTCACATCCACAGGAATGGATTAGCTCTAAGGACATGATTTTCTGAAGCCCACTGAATTTCAAAGTGTCACAAATAATTAGGAAAATACATGCAACAATGCAACAAGATTTTTGATATCCTGTTATAGATAAGATTGGATTAGTCTGGGTATTCAGAGAAGACTTTGCTGGGGAAGTGACAGGGTGAAGAGATCTGAAAGATAAATAGAAGCTGACTAAGAGAATGAGGAAGGGAAGAACATTTAGGGAAAAATAGCACATGCAAAGACCCCGAGGCCAGAAGGAGCATAAGAAATAAGAAATTCTGAATGAAATACACTGGCTGGATGGAGCTATGAATCAAAAGTGGAGAGGGCTCTCACATCAGGCTACAGAGGCAGCCATGAGTCAGAGCAATCAAAGAAGCATAGGCCATGTTATGGATTTTTACAGTTTTGCTTGTAACAACAGAAGCCATTTAAGTTTCTAAGCAGTGTATACATGGTATTGCCCCCTAGATATACTGCAGACTGACTTTAAATAATTAGGTTATATCAGTGGAGAAATGGTGACAATTTTTATTCTTTTTTCTTCATTTTTCTGTTGGGAAGAGTTTTATGTGGTTTAAAAGATATTTTGAATAACTTAACTTGATTTATGGACTCACTTAATGTTTCTTTCTTCCATTCTTTGTCCCTCTTTTTAAAGAACTGCTTGCCTTTCCTATTTATTTTTAGGGTGATTTTTTAAAAGAATCATTCAATACATTTTGAGGTGAAACTTAGTGGATTTTTTCTGATAAATTAGAGCATTTATTAAAGGACTGTTTTATCCAGATTGATTTGTTGAATATTTGCTAAAGACTAATTCTTTAAGCTATGACATCTGATAACTTCAAATGTCAGTAACTTATTATTTTACTTAGCTTTTGTACTTATATTTTTCAGAGGAAAAAAATCTACTGTAAATTGTAAAGAGCCGATATAAAACTATTTTGTATGCAGACCTGTGACTGTTAGCATCATCTTGGAAGAACAGATAAATAAAGTTTATTTAAAAATAAACAAAAACCACCACTACCACCACCACCCACAAAACCTTCTTATGCTCAGTCCATACTCTCTTCTCTTCTGCCTGCTATATGTCTAGTACAGAGCCAACACTGTCACCACATTTGAAGATGGCACAGATTCCATCAACTTTTGTACCTGAATGACTACCTGGAATATGACACTTTCCCCTTGCCCACCTCCCAGACAATTGGAATATATAAGCAAGAAATAAAGTTTTATGTGTTAAGCCACCAATATTTTGAGCTGCGGGAAACTGGAGTGACTTTCCTTGACACTCCTGGCTATGGAAGCAAATAGAAGAGAGGTGTCTAAGAGGATGGCCATGCTTCTGACCTATGGAACTGGGCATATATTTCTGCCAATAACTGAGAATGGGGACTTATTGTATGGCAGGTATGAATGCAATTTTCAGCATGTTAAGTTTGACTTTCCCCTAAGATATGAAAGTAGATGTGTCTAGCAATTGTCTAATTGGACAGTGAATAGGTACTCACTAGACATACTACACATTAACTGTATTTCTACTTAAACAGTAGTCTTTATTGTTTTACCAGTGTTATGTTCAGTCTCTCTTCAAGACAGAAAACATCCTTGTACTTTTCAACTAGCCTTCCAAAGTTCTTAACATATCATGATTATAATTTACATTCAGTAAATAATTAGGAAAGTTAATTGAGTTTTTAAGAAATGGCTCTTTGGTATTCAGGAGACATAGACCTACTCAGAATGTCTTAAAATGTTTAAGGCAGTACCAGACAAATGGTTGAACTGCTCCTCAATAGCAACATATCCCAAAGTGTACTTTTAATTAATAACAAAGAAAATTCCATAATTGTGACTACCCTCTTTTTCTCCAATGTCCTCTATCCCATTAAAAACATAAAACAGAGAGCAAACCTTAGAATGAAAGTGAGTTCAACTTAATTTCACTCAATAAGCATTATTGATTGATCTCATCCGCACAGTACATTCTAGGTGCTCATGTTGGTATGACCAATGCTAAAGGACAAACTCTCCTCCAAGAGCTTGGTACATGAGGTTGTATGGAAATAAGTCTACAAAAAGAAGGCATAATTTACATCATTTTCCCCTCATATGTAGTGCAGTGTTTAATAAGGAGATGATGTCCACAAATTCTCCTTGAAGATACTTCCTCATAGGAGATATTAATCAACATTTTGGTGAATGAACAAATAAACAATGGCTAAAATACTATATAAATAAAGTAATCTGTGGGAGAATAAAAAGTATTATTAAATATATAATCCCAGGAATAAATGTCTAGAATTTTAGAGAAGGAAGAGCCTTCAGAGGACATCTACTTCTATCTGTGTTTTATGGAGCAAGAAGGAGATACAGGGAGGCTTAACCATATGCCTAAGTTAACAGAAGAGATGGATTCTGGAATAGTTTTCTCAATTCCCTGACTTACCGTATGTTTTTATAGCCACGTGATCATCATCTACAAACAGTGCTCTAGTCTCTTGCACTTAAAGGGTGCTGATTACAGGGCCATCTCTAAGAAACTCAGAAGAAACCATATGGGGCAGGGACTCAGTGGAGATCTCAACATGCAAGGGAAGGAGCAGGCTAGTGGTCTGAAAACACATTTCAGCACAACAAATGTGTTGGGTTTACTAAAAGATGGAAGCATTAAGACTCGGATAAAAACAGGTTTATGGTGGAGAAAGCTCAGGCAGCTTGCCAGAGGGAACGCTATCTAATGTTGGCATCTGAACTCCTTACCTTGCTGTGTGCAAGGTGACACCTGGGTAGACTTAAAGCCCGGCAAGGCAGGAGTACAGCTTTCCTATCTGGAGATGTCTCACTAACACCTGCCCACATTACTCAGTAACATAAATCACTCTCAAGACCCTTCCATCTTCCTACCCAGCTGTGATTTATGGAACCTAAAGTTCCTGAGTCCAAACAGAATCCTTTTACTGTTGGGAGCCGAATCCTGCATAATCATCATGTTTCCAGGCTAACTAAATGTAAATCTATGTAAATGCCCTGGTAAAGTTGGCCTGGCCCTCGGGCCTTTCCTAGGAGGCTTTTTCTGCTGCAAAAGTTGAATAGTGCCTGCTTAGAGGGAGAAGGATTAAAGAATAGATGGAAGAGAAGAAGGTACAGCAGATAACTTTAGAAAGCAATAAAGTGGGAAGGGAAAGTATAAGCATAACCCTCAAGTAAGTAAGCAAGAAAGACTAATGGGAGAACCCTGCTAAAGTAACAATGGGATTGCTTTTTAAACATGGTTGCTATAGTATGGGATGGATTTACTCCTCAGAAACAGAATGTCACTGCAACAGCAATAGTTTCTGAGAAACTGGGAGCATGTTCCAAATGGTGTTATACCTAGAAATTATTTTTGTCTTCCCTAAGGTCAGATAGGTCTATAAAATCCCTCTTGCAGCAGTTACAATAGACGCATTGTTGCTGATGTTTTTGCTGCAAATCTTAGAAGAAACTATTCACACCAGTAAAGTTGTCTGCCCAGTACTTCATAGACATCTGCAGTAGCCAATAGAAATGAAAGGAACTAGAGCAAGATAAATATTGCAGATGAACTCAGTAGTATCCAGAATTCTGAGTACTGAAGACACATGGAAAACTCTCTGTAATTAGCATGTCATCCATAGTAAAGGACAGGAGCAGGTGATGTGGGAAGGTAAATATCAGTGGGTGGCTTGGAACAATGTGGAATGGAAGACAGCATTGGGGGCTGCAGAATCAGGACAAATGGTAGAGAGGCTTCCAGGCTGGAGTGAAGTAAGCACTGTCAATCCCTCCTGATATAATAATTTACCTATTAAGGAAGTACTGATAGTCAAAACCTAACTTACAATAGAGTTACACCTGTAGAAGGTTTGACTTGTACTTTATTATATACATGCCCACATAAGCTTAAATCAATTTGTTTCATATAATGAGCTCAGCTCCATTCAACTACACATTTTCATCATTTCATCATTAAATATTGATTGATTACTCACTGCATGCCAGACATATTCAGTCAGAATTCCTGGGCATCTAGTCTCTGTGAGATCCTGTGCCATATATTGGAGGTGAATGTTTTCTTTCCCACAAAGTGAAAATGTTATCCCCATCCTGCAATTCGATGGTTCCAGCACAGTATGATAGATACCTGGGGTGATTTGGACTTAGAGGGCCTGAGGTTAAAAAGTAACACTTCCAGGTGTGGGCAAAGGATGGTCCCTGGACTGCATGGGCACAAGTGGAGCTTACAGGGCACCCTGACTATGCCCTCTCCCTTCCTCTGCTTCTGGTGTCTTCCGGTCCTTCCAGTGAGAAGATAAGTGGTCCACTGAAGGTATTATTTCCTTCCATATCATGGGCAGTCATGAGGCGCCCACACCAGCCAATTCATAGTCAGTAGGCTCCAACTCAGCAGACCCTGCCCCAACGAACTGTGGGGCCACTACACATAGCAGGGGCTCCATCTCAGAGACCTAATACCAATTTCCTCAAAACCCTGTGAGCCCACAGTGATGTCAAATGACTTTGTATTTGAGATGTCACCATGTCCTCAGGCTGAGGAACCCTGGCCCTGAAGTTAATATGAAGGAAGAAGACAAGCTTTCCAATCCAGGTGAGAAGCTCTCTCACATGGCTAAAGAAATGAACTGTCAGACACACCTTTCTCACTTGGCCTGTCTACAGTCGCTGGCCCCCAGCTGCCAGTCCTTTACCTCCTACAGTTCAAGGCTACAGAAATCTCACTTCTGGGCCATCTGGCTTGAGGGTCTTCCACCCCTGCTTGGCCCTTATTCAAAGCAAGTTTCCTTTGAAATTTGCCCTGGCGCCTGCTGGTTGCCCTTGGTCTTTCTCAGAGCTACCCTTGGGTGTCTTTTTAATGGTCTGACCTTAATTGCATTTTCCTGTATATGTTATGGCAGCCAGCTTGTGGTTTAATAAAACATTTTCAAGCTGCTGGGCCCATTCTTCCCTCTCCACCTACATCTTAGGTACTAGAAGATTTTAAGCCTTATTTTTAAGGTGATTGATTTGGTGTGTTTTCTACTTTATTTCCTGCTGTGGGGACATTTTGCCTCTATGTGGTAAGTTTTTTAAAGGAACTTTGATTTTCTTGTCCCCTCACTTTCCACCCTGCTGTTGCAGAACCAAAGACTGAGATGTTTTATTCCTAAAGTAGCTATTTTGCTTTCTCTGATTCTCTTATTAGTGTTTGGTGCTTTGGATTAGCCATGGCTGGGGCACAAGGCTTATCGTTTAACACTCGATGTTGGTGGGACATTGAAAGTGGACTCTTAGGGTCGTGTGCTGCAGCCACAGACTTTTTTTCTTTTGAAACTGAAGTATAGATTTTATTTCCTTTTGGTTGAGATAGCACATAAAAGGAATTAATTTAAAATGGAAAGATGACATTTGGTATGTAGTACTTTCTCTTAAAGATTCAGTCTTCCTCTAAGATTTGCATTTCTTAACATAGAACAGAAGAAAGTTTTGGGGACAGAGGATGTATACACACTCCACAGACACATATATATTCAGAAGATCATATGGTTCTTCAAACATAATCCACAAAATCCAATATATTTCATTAAAATATATGGAACCAATGATGACCTTTTTATGCAATAAAACCACATCAGGATGAGTAGAGGGTTAATGTTCTAGGCATTAGAAAACCCAGCCCAGCATAACTCCTCTCGGGCAAATTTAAGGCATTTTTAGGAATAACCCTAGCAGCTTAAAACAATGTTAATCTGTTTCATTGTACAGTGCCTATAGAAGTTTTGTGCACTAAATGTTCAGCAACCTGATGAAGGAGGTAGGGCAGGCTTGATTTCCCCCATTTTATAGACGAAGGTACTGAAATTTAAAGTTAAGGTCACACGCATTTAAGGTCACAGAGCATATGGACAGCCAGGGTTTGCATATCTTCTATCTGGAAGCAGCATGCTATGTGGGTTTCTTTTCTACATAAACTTAAATTATTAATTAAATCATTAAGTAATTAATGTCGCCTACTCTATTGGATTAATCTTGTCATTGCTACATGTCTAAAACACAAGGCCAACCATCAGTTGCCTGGGGAGTGATTAGTTCTCATTGGTGGTAGAGTGAGGAGGGAAGGAGGCATGAGGGAGTGATGTATTCGTTTGCCAGAGCTGCTATGATAAATACTACACATTGGGTTGGTTTGAACAATGGGAATTTATTGTCTAAGGGTTTTGGAGGTTGTAAGTCCAACATCAAGGTATCGGCAAGCCACGCTTTCTCTCAGAGACTGCAGGAGTCTGGAGTGTTATGGCAAATCCTCTGTCACATGATATGATGGTTAGGCTAATGTGTCAACTCGGCCAGGTAATTATGTCCAGGTGTTTGGCCCAGCAAGCACTGGGCTAATTGTAATACAAGAACATTTATGGACTTCAATCACCAGTGAGTTTGCTGTGTGGATGGCTGATTACATCTGCATCAATCAGGGAGATTGCATCAGCAATGGGTGCCGCTTTTATCCAATCAGTTGAATGCCTTAAAAGGGGAAGTGATTTCAACATTCAGAGAGAATTTCCAAGCTCGTCTTCCGACAGTCAACTTCTCCCAGAAACTCATCAAGGACCTTTCATTGGACTTTCATCGGAGGCCCTGGTTTGCAGCCTGCCTGCAGAACCTGGACTTGTGCATCCCCACTGTTGTGTGAGAGACTCTTATAAAATCTCATATTATTGACAGATATCTCCTGTTGATTCTGTTTCCCAAGAGAACCCTGACTAATACACATGACAATCTCTCCTTGTGTCTGCTCCACTGGGTTCTGGCTTCTACTGACTTCTGGCTTCTTCTGACTGTCTGGATCCGAGTTTCCTTGGCCTTATAAAGACTTTAGTTGCATGGTTTAAAGCCCACCCTGATTAAATTTGGTCTCATCTAAATAGGATTTTCAAAAATCTTATTTTCAAAGGAGTCCAGACCTTCACTAACAAAAACATCTTCAAAAGTCCTATTTATAAATGGGTTCACACCCACAGGAATAAGGATTGAGCCTTGAACATTTCTTTATGGGAGGCATGATTCAATCCCTGACAAGTGGGAACCAGAAGACTTGCCTGCGCATGCTCTGTTCCACCCATGTGACATTGCATTAAATGGCTACTCACTTCCTCATGATGAAAGAGCTAAAACAAAGCAGCAGGAGAACAGAGGCCCTCAAGTGGGGCAAGGGCCATTTGAGGGGAGAACTGTGTATGTACAGGTGAGAAGCCCAGATCTGGAGCCTCAGAAGCCAGAGGCCCAGGTAAGCTTGGGCCAGGTGGTCTCCTCATCTCAAGGGGAGGTGGCCCTTGAAACACAGTCCCTTTGGCTGGGCTTCTTTTGTCTCTTCTTTCCCTTGGCTTTAACCACAATCCACCTTTCTTCGCTTCATTCAATTTTCAATCCCGTCCTTTATCTTTTAGACCTTTGCACACGTCTTAAATAAATGCCTTCTTCTGTCTCCTTCCTTTACCACCTTCTTCTAAATTGTATCTGCCTTCTTGACCACAAGTCCCACTGCTTCGTCATCTAGTACCCGGGGCTATTTAGACTCTTATCAAGAGAAACAGGTGTGCCTCTCCTTTAACAGCTCAGCTTCACTCTCTTCGAAGAGCTAGGTGCCAAGGAAAGAAGTTGTATTTTTTAAATAGTGAATTAAGTATTAAATCTATATCCTGAACCAAAAAATTGACTGCTAACTATGTGTCTGAGGGAGACCAAATTTCTTGTCCTCTAGCAACTTTTGCATTGGAACATTTCTGCACTGTCATGAGTTTCTGGGTTGCTGTGGGATTTTTTAAAGCACTCTTAGTTCCATTTAGATTTCTCATTTGGCATTTCTGGGACACAGAGGATCTCTTCTGCCAACCTACAGATTCGTTTAAAATCTGTGCATCCCTCCTGAAAAATTCTAACTAAAAAAGCTCAAAACAGTACTATAATTAATGATTATCTCTATTATAAGGTAAGGCTTGTTCTTGTTCAATACTGACCCCAATTGAGATAACATTCTGAGTACAGCAGCATTTCTACAGCTCTGTTAATCACCATTCCCACATCAAGCATGGGGAACTCCCCTCTGCTCTCAACTAACAATAATCCAATAATAAAACCCCAGCTCACAGGGGACACATGGTTCATTTACTCGATGGTTTTGTTTCCCCCAGGTAGCTGTTATGAAGTCTTTGAGGGAAAATAATCTATCTGAACATAAATTAGGGAAGAATTTTAAAAAGCAAAAGAGAAAAATTGGGAAGAAAGGAGAAGAATTGGAAGACATAGTAAAACCTCTATTCCAACAATATCTTCTTGTAAAGCTGTTCATGATTAAAAAAGAGGGCTAGTAGTGTGTATTCCAGATATATTAAATTAAATCCCAGGCCTCTCCCCTCAGACACACACAAGCTTGAGAACATCAATCCTATCACGACAAAATAGCCCTGGGGAGAAGAAATCCTCCTGGCGCTATGCCATCCCAGCTCTTATAAACTGTTAACAGTGGTAATGAGCCAATCCAAGAGACATATTAATAATGACATGAAGAGACACATTTATTGTTGATTGTTGAAATGGTGGCAGATTTAGTGCCAGCATGCCAGGAGGGAGGGCTTGGCCCAGCAATGGCGCAATTAAAAACAAATTGAATACTGGGACAAAGAATCAATAATCTAACAGGGCAACTTTTAGTTTGCAAAATACAAATATAAATTAATTGACCTGAACACAGCTGCTAACTGGTCATTAATGTTTGCTCACCAGCCAATCAGAGCACGTACTCCAACACATCAAGTTGATTGCAGCAGGCTGGGTGCAGGCACCTCCAGCTCCGCTTGTCAAAACCCCTGTCTGGGCATCTTGTTGAGGGTGATTTCCAACACCACTAAAGGAAATTGACTGTAACAGAAACTTACTCCAGAAGCTCTAAATTATGGAATTTTTAAAAAAGCTTCAGCAGTAACTTCATTATCAAATAGTTATGTGTTTCGGTGCCAACAGTGCTAGGCATGGGGAGAGCAAAGAGAATAAATCTAAGGTGGAGTGTGTCTTTCATGATGTGGTTTACAGTAACATCCAATATACCTTCTCCAGTAAAGCCACCCCTAGACTTCCTTATACTTTAGTAAAACAATTGATATTTTTCTTAATCTTCTGTAAAATATTAATAATAGCATCTTTAGGAAGCTTTTCTATTTGTATAGATTATTAACATTCAACCTAAATTTGTTAAAGAGGTACTGATAAGGTAGTTCAAATTCAGATTGCAATTCTTAAGGTTTGCCTATTTGGAAAATATGGAGCCACATCTGGCTCTTGTTCTCAAGGAAATTACTATCTAGGGGAGGAAAAGAGTTCGATCCACCAGTAGCTGTAATATGAAACAAAAAGTTAAGGGCATCATTAGCAAGTGCAGATAAAGTAACATTGGCATTCCAAAGAACGGAAGATTACTTCAGCTGAAAGGATGAGGGAAGGCTTTGGGATTTGGGCTAAATTCTAAAACTGTCCAGTATGGTAGCCACTAGCCACATGTGGCTATTTTAAATTAAAAGAATTAAAATTAAGTAAAATAAAAACTTCAATTCCTTAGTCATACTAGTCACATCTCAAGTTTTCAATAACCACTTGTGGTTAGTGGTTACTGTGTTGGGTACTACAAATATGGAAGATTTCCATCATTTCCATCATCAAAGGAACTAACTATTGGACAAGACTTCTCTAGAAGATCTGTTGGATTTGGATATCCAGAGACAAGAAGAACATTCAAGGCAGATGGAACTGTGTGAGATATGAAGAATGTTAAGACTCTGATGTGGCTGGATGCACAAGGAAAAGTGTGGCTAAGTTCCATGCAGGAGGTAAAAATGGAGATATAGGAAATAAGAGTGGAAAAGTAGTTTTGAAACCAGATAACTTAGCATTTAGAAACTCTAATGATCTCAGACATTTTGACTATTTTACAGTTGAGAGGGAAGCATTGAGAAATTATGAGTGGGAAAGTGGTATAAGCAGATGGGTGCATCAGGAATATTTAGACAACATTGTGAAAATGACTTACAAGAAGGGGGAGACTGAGCACTTAAGATACAACTACAATAAGTTATAGAATAACTATGCAATAAGTTATGGATTCTGCATGATGATGGAAGTGGTTGTAAGAACAGAAAAAAAAGAGAGATGCTTTATTGGACATGACATTTGCTTTGATGTAAAGGCAAAGGAGAAAAAGAAGAGCCAAAGCTTATGCCAAGTTTTTATATAAGTATGGTGTTCCCATAAATAGAAATGTGGAATAGGCTTTGGGGTAAAGAATATTATTTCAGATTCTTCTCTGGAATATCCAAATTGAGAAAGTCATGAGAGACTCAAAAATAGGAGATAGGAATTAGGGAAGAAATTAAGAACAGGAAATATAGATTTAGTAGTCAATGACATAGCACTGATATTAACAACAAGAGGGCAGTTATAATTCCTGACATGAATAAAAAAAGGAAAGGAAAGGGTTAAGGAGCATAGAACTTGACTGTGGAGATGGGAGACTGAAATGCTTTTGATGATGGAGATAACCTAAAAAGGAAAGTGTGTACATTGTACACGAGCTGGCCCATCAGCCATCATCCTTGCCTCCTTAGTAAAAAGGGGAGGAATCAGGAGGAAATTCAACAAGGAGCTGAGTACAGGCTTTCATTTTAAACTGAAAGGCACTCAGATCACAGCTCTGCACTTTTCTGCTGGTGACTTAGGACAAGTTCCGAAGCCTCTCTGAACCTCAGTCTCCTCATTTAAAAAATTAGGACGATTCCACTGGGGTTAATTGGAAAACAGACATGGAAAATGTCTATAAAATTACTTCCATGCTATGAACTCAGCCATGGTTTAGGATTATTAAGAAAGCAGATATTTGACTTCTTTCTAAGAGTTTATTTTACTTTATCTCCATAGCTCTTCAATTTCTCTACTCATTGAAGACAATGATTAATGGAAGGATAATTCCTTTAAGATACCTTTATTTCTGATATTCCAAAATAGGAATAAGTACTAAGGATAGTTAGAGTTGCCAAGATACTGTGTATGAGGGTAAAACTTGTCAGCTAAGAGCTTGAAACCAGGTAGTAGTACAAGTCAGATTCTTCCACTATGTGTATTCTTGCTGTGTGTTCCTCTAATATAGGAAAATATTACTACTCTGAATTCAAGAGTTTAACCTGAAGCAGAGTTGTGACTAATTTTGTGTACACTGAAGTTGAAATCTTAAGTAGGATCCTGACTATATGAAGCTTACGATGAACTTCTCTATTAGGAGAAGTTATGAACATTTACTAATTTAACCTTATTGGAGGGTATCACTGCTCCCCTGCTCCCAGCAATAGGGGTGTGTGAGAAAAGGGCCTTTGTGTTTACTAGAGGTTGTGGGGGACTAGCCTCTTAGGAAATAAGGAGAGATCGTGATGCACACTGGGCAGAACAGAACAGGCATTTCATCTCCTCCTCCATCTCCACAAAACTGATGATTTTGAGAACAGACTTCTTGGCCACTCTGTTTATTTAAGGCTGCTGGAAATAAGGCAGATGGCAGCCCTGGGCAGGGCCACTTTCCTTCCTGGCTACTGTACACATCACCAAGCCAGGACCAGATCTGGCAGCATCTTTTTGGACCATGCTAAAGAGTCTTTCTGCCTTTGTCTCATGACAAGCTCAAATACTCTCAGAGCCAAGGCTCTCAAATGGAATTCTCGCCCGCTGGGCACACAGGGTGTCACCATCTTCAGCCATGATGATATTTTTATCCAGCTTTATATTTTACTGTGGTTCCATGCACCTTGGAAATTACCAGCTCTTCCTCTTCCTAAAAATAATATTTTAAGTGTTGCAGGAGGAATTGGGCATACCACGCCCCTCTTCTAAGGGGAGGCAGAACATATTTAAGAGAAGGTAGGACAGAATTCCAGGGGCCGCAAAAGAAATGGGCATTAAACCTGTGAAGCTGTGTGAGAGTCTGTGCCTGTGAGAGAGTATGTGTGTCTGAGAGAGAAATGTGCATGTGTTAGTGAGTTTCTCTTATGAATATGCATGTATAATTGTGTGTGTGCAGCTGTGTTTGTATGTGTGTGAGTGTGTGAACGTGTGTGAGTGTATACATGGGTGTCTGTAAGTGTGTGAATGAATGCATGTGAGTGTGTTCATGTATATGAGTGGAATGTGTCTCTGTGTGAGAGTGTGTGTGTATATGTGTATGTGTGTGTGTTCCTAAGCAGATCAGGAAAAAGCCCCATATTTTTCCTCACAACAATAGGAGAAGAGATGATGAAAGGGGAAATCATCTTTTTCTCCCCCAAAATTGGTTTTGGATTGTGTTGTCACCTACTACACATAACAATACAAAAGTTACCACAAAAGGATTCAGTGGTGGTGAACATCAGTTCCCTTCAGGTTATGGGAGTAACTGAGTACAGAACTCAGAGTAAGGCATTGGCTGTTGGCTTGGGAGTGGGCCATGGGCAGGTGGGGCTCGCTTCGAACCCCAGGGCAGGAGGCTGCGCCAGGTTCTGGCCTCCCGATGACGTCCTTCCTTTTCCTGTGTGGAAAGGGGAGCTCCAGAAGCACCTTCCTGAGCTCAGTGTAGAGGGCATTCTAAGGTCAAGAACTTCATCTTGGTCTTTCTGTGTGCTAGCTGCCCTCTGAGTTTACTCTGACCTTCAAATAAAGAATGTTAATCTTGGGAAGCGGCTGTGGCTCAATCAGTAGGGCTCCCGTTTACCATATGGGAGGCCCCGGGTTCGGTTCCCGGGGTCTCCTGGTGAAGGCAAGCCTGCCCACACGGCGTGGTTAGCTGACCCAGCGAGCACAAGCAGCAAGGGGGGGATAAATGAATAAATAAATAAAATCTTTAAAAAAAAAAAAAAAAAAAAAAAAAGAATGTTAATCTACAAAATGCATTTTGATGTAGGTCATGAAGTTTAAAAATATTGGGTGAAAAGGAAAGGAGAGTGTAATCTAAGCATCTTTTAAAATATATATGAAAAAAATAATAACATTTATGTAAGCAAATGCACATATATGCATATATATCTAATATATCATTTTACAAATATTGGTTTGTATTGTGAAAATTTTGATTTTTACCCACAATAAAAAAATTAAAAAAAAAAAAAAGGAAAGGAGAGGGTGCCTTTTCTTTTCTACCATCTCCAACCAAGGAGAGAGCCTCCTCCAATATGGGTGAGCAAAGAATCAGAGTCACCATTAACTAGTGGGGTTAACAAGAGAACACCAAATCCAAAGGGCTCTGAAGACGATATCAGCAAGAAAGAGTAAGAGCAAAGCTTCTGATTGACACATCAGGGAATGATGGTAGAAAGAACATGGGGAGCCAGAGAGATGACATTGAAACATCTCTTAATAGGGTAACCAGAAAGGATACCATTATCCATTTAACCCGTCTGATTTCTAAATAAAGGAAATGAAGCTAAGAGAGGCTCTTATACTTAGTTTGTGCTGTGAGCCCCTTTGCATGTCTGTTGAGGCTTGTAGAACCCTTTTAGGAATCTCATTTTCAAATGCAAAATAATTAAATCCATAGAATTAAAGAGCGCATGTATGTATTTAAAGAAAACTTATTACACTGAATTGCATTCTGAACCCCAGGACCCAGGAAGAGAACGTCCCGAAGACACAGGCCTGGCTATTAGGAGCCTCGTTCAGCCTGGGGAGCGAGTTTTCAGATGCTCAGTAATACTCTTTTCCACCCTTCCACCCTGCCTCTATAAAGAGCAAGAGTGATTAGAATTTAAAGTAGAGGCAGCATAAATTAAATGCATTTCAGGTTGACTGCCTGCTTTTCTTTAGGCCCACAATTACACATGTTAATTTAAATGACTGTGTAATATTTTAGAGAGGGGGGAGAAAGAGCAGGAAAAAAGAAGCTAGAATCAGAGGAAACAGTTTGGCAAAAGCATGCCCTGTGGGTCTGCCTCCTGGCCTGACTCCCCGGGGGCCCAGCCCCCACCTGCCCTCAGCCTCCCACCCTCCACTGGCCCAGCCCCAACCCCAGCAACTACCCCCTTAGTATCCACTTTCTCTGCAGCACCTCAGGACCACTGTTTTTACTTGTCCATTTACTTAGCTATGAATTGGCAATATGGTATGGTGGACAAAACACTGAATGCCGAGTCAAATCACCTGGAGTTAAGTGTTTTGCCACTCTCTTGCTAGCTAGTTTACTTGGACAAATCACTTCAAACCATCTGAATCTCAAATTCTGACCTTGGAAATTGGTGGCTGTCTTCCAGGGCTTTTGTGAATTTTAGGAGAGATAATTCATGAAAAGTGTCTTGCTAACTCTTTGTATTTTATAGCTTTTTCTCAAGACAAATGCTTAACCCAAACAAATACCTCTAGTGAAGGGAATTTTAAAGATTTAGTAGCTCCATCATGTTTGGGCAAGTTTTTAGATCTTTCTGAGCCTTAGTTTCCTTATTTCTAAAATGTGAATATGATATAGACTTTGTCGAGTTCATGTGAGGTTCACTTGAACCTTCAGCTTTGTCCCCAGTTTCTGGTGGTATGATGCAGAACCAGTAAAGAAAAATAAAGAAAAAACACAAAAACCTGGAATGTCCCCATTCATCTAAATCAGAGAAATGACTTGAGCAATGGTTGTGTCCATCTTGGGGAGGTGAGGTGTGCTGGGAAGACACTGACCTTGGAATCACATGTCTGTGGCTCAAGACTGGGCTCTGCCACTTACTGACCAGGGGCCTGGTAGGTCTCTTGACCTCCCTGGGCTGCCACCCTCTGCTTTGCAGAATGGAGGCACGATCGCTGGGCCGCAGCTTCCCAGGGCTTGCCGTGAGGCCCAAAAGAATTGTGACTGTCTCTGTTAAGCGCTAAACAAATGTGTGGAGACCTTTTAAACCCTGTTATAACACATCTCCCAGCTTCTCACACTGAAAACCCTCTTCCCCTCCAGAGAACATTTCCAGGAGGCCTGGACAATGTCGTACTCATCTCCCCCCTAACTACTTGAAGAGGTGATGTGATTGCTGCATTTGAATGTCATTTCCACCACCATTATCAGTTTGTTCTTTGGTTCTTTTGACAAACATTTGCTGAGTGTCGTGGACCCTGTGCTAAATGCTAGGGATAGATATAAATAAATGATGGCCCCTGCTGTGCCCTACTAATAGTCTCAGAAAATGTACTTACTCCCAAGCTAATAGAGGCATGTGAATCTCAAATATACCCCTTCTGGTCTATTTAGGATTGAGTTGTGGCCCCTCCCAAAGAGATGCTCAAGTTCTAAATATGAGTCCTGTGAATGTCACCTTATTTGGAAATAAGCACTTTGAAGGTGTTATCAGGTAAGATGAAGCTAAATGTATTAGGGTGGGACACAACCCAATAGGATCAGTGTCCTTAAAAAGAAAGGATATTTGGAAACAACGAGTAGGAGGCAGACAGAGAAAGCGCTGATGTGAGAGACAAAGATTATCCCAGAAGCCATGGATCACCACCGCTGGCCAGGTAGAACCTTCCAGATTTCAGAGAGAGCAAGTCCCTGCCAGCAAACTGATTTTTTACTTCTAGCCTCTAGAGCAGTGAGGCAATAAATTCTGCCTAAAAAAATTCTGTCAATTCTGTTAATAAATTCTGTTGTTTAAGCCAAGTAGCCTGTGGTACTTTCTCACAGCAGCCCTGGCAAACTAAGACATAAGCAGTCTTAAGTTATGCTTTCTCCCTAGTTCTATAATAACTATGACATGTTTGTATATTCTTTTTCCCTAAACCTAACAAGCCTAATATTTCTTTTTCCCAGAGGTAGTCCGTCTTTAACATTTTTTTTACCCCAAACTCAGAACTAGGGGTATTATCCTTGTACTTCTTCCTCTTTTGAGGCATTGGTCTTATTCTTTTCCATTCCCTTTGGATTAGTCCTCTTCATTTCAGCAGTTCTGTCCAGTCTGCTCTCCTCACACGTGTGGGGTGATGAGAAGAACCTCATACCTGCTCCCAGCCCCTCCTCCACTTCCTATAGAGCGCTGCTGGATTGATTTTCTTGCCATGACTAACCGTACCCTCAGTGACACTCCCCCTGGCTCTGAATCCCCCTCATACCTAGATAGAATGTCCAGATTACACAATCTCACGCGTTCCCATGGTACCTTGAAAGGACCCCCTAAGTGGCTTCTAGGCATCTCTGGTATCAGAGATGCTATTTTTATGACTGCAGCTTCTTCTCTCAAAGAGGAGGACATAGAAATTAATTCCATCAGATCTGTGGCAAAGACCACCCTACAAAGCAGTACAGAACAGGCTCTGGGGGCGATGACAGAGCCTCTCTCAGCAACTTGCACTGCAGGAGCAGAGGACAACAAAACCGGGACGCCCCAGGGAATTTCCTCCCTTCAGGAATGGCACCCGGCTGGCAGAGGTAATGAGATATTAACATTCTCAAACGGACAGAAGATAAATAAGCAACTTTAAAAAAAAATCAGGCAAGTTGCAGCTCGGAAATTTTTCAGTTTTTCTCATTGTAAAATCAATATCCATCAGCAGTGTGAAATTAAAGGAAAGATTAGGCCTCAGTTTTATACATGCCTTATTGTATTCCAAAAGCTTTCTACTCAGTCAGATAAATCTTCTTTAAGAGGATTAGGAAACTTTCATTATCTTTATCTAACCTGAACTAACACTAACTCTGAAAAATTAATCTATGGACTGGACAAAAGCCGATAGCTGCTGGGAAGAAGGAGGATGCTTGGGTTTCTTTCTAATTGAGTGGTGGGGTCTCTGCCTCCAACCACTGGAAATGCAACTGGTTTCCAAAGAAGGAACAAGTCACCCCATTGCTAACCAAAATAGAAGAAAATCCAGCTCCCCGAGTCACTGTTCTTTAACTTCTCAGCAAATATAAAGGCCAATCTGTCAAATTTTCTGACAGAAGTTTATCCCCTCCCCCCTCCTCCCTTCCTCACCTTCTGCATTTGGGTTCCACAGGCCACCTAAGACAGGCAGAGCTACAAGAGACTGTGAGGAATTAAACCCTAGAATTGAAGACTCTGCTGCCCTGCATCCCCTGTTTTCAGACACTTGCTGACCCCAAAGTTGTGAGGCCAACAGGGAACCACCAGAAGCTTCTATATCCTCCCCCTCAAAAAATAAAAAGCACAGGGGAAGATGTGACTCAAATGGTTGGTTATCTATTTCCCACATGGAGGGACCTGGGTTCGATCCCCAGGGTCTCTTGTAAAATAAAGAAAAATATAGAAGGTGCATGGGCGTGCCATCAGGCCCTGCGAGAGGGTGAGCCCCCAGGCCCTGCCGAAACACGCAGCAAGATGATGATGTAACAGGAGAGAGACACAGGGGACAGCCAAGATGAGACGTGTCGAGAAACCAGGAACTGAGGTGGCACAGGTGACAGAATGCCTCTCTCCCACATCGGAGGTTCCCAGGATCGAATCCCAGTGAAGACAGGAGAAAAAGGATGAAAGGAGGGGCAGGAAACACACACAGAGAATTGCCCAGTGAATGGACACAAAAATGGCAAAAAAGGGGGGAGGGTGGTTAAAATGGATAAAAAGTAAATAAATAAATAAATCTTAAAAAATAAATAAATAAAAAGATCAAGTGGATTATGAAGAACACAATCCCCAGAAGCTCTGCACCCAAAACTCTTTGTGGCCTATCTACACTGACTTTGACATGCATACAGTGTCTGTCTTATTTCCTGAAAAATGATAGCCTTGTTCTGTTTGGGTCTCTTCCTGTACAGCGCCTGTCAGTTATTTTTTATTTCAGTGCTGCATTTCCTGAATTCAAAGATAACTGTGCTGTCAAGGCCACAAAGGTGCCACTGAGATCTCACTCCCATTGTTGAGAATTTTCAGCTACTCTGGAACCAAGCCCAGGTGGCAGGTGGGAGAACTGGAACTCATGCTCCCTTGTTTTCTCCACCCCCGGGAACCTTCTATAGTCATCCCAGCTCATCTCAGATAACTGATGTCATCAAAAACCTCTATCATCCTCGGGAGAGGCAGCAGTAGTCGTTTTTATCTCCAGATGGCAAGAGCAGCCCATGGCCCTGGGTGAGACACATATGGAGAATGTAGGCATCTGTCATGTGGTGGACTGACGCAGACACCTGAAAGCAGGTGGGCAGAAGGAGCGCTCTAAGGTGGAATGGAGCCAAAGTGTCGAGCAACAAGGCAGCAATAAGGGCTGCTGGGACACAGAAGCTGCAGCAGACAGCCCTCTGGCTCAGCATGTGCCATTTCACAGGCATGCTCATCAAGAGCAAAGTCCCTCATCTGTGAGCCTCAGGGGCAGAGACTTGAATGCTGTGCTGTCAAAGAGCTGCCAAAACAGAAAGAGTGGCAGTCCTGAGCTGTACAAACACTGGAGCATGAATAGACACTAATGTCTACTCAGTCTTTCCCCATGCAACCCACTGAAAAGAACAAATATATATATATATTTAAAGGCAGGGGAGTATATACCAAAAATAATGGACAGCAAGTACTCAAACACTCATACATCAACGTCCACAGCAGCGCTGCTCACAACAGCGAAAAGGTAAAAACGATCCAAATGTCCAACAATGAGTAGGTAAACAAGTGCATATCCATACAATGGAATATTACTTTGCCACAAAAAGGAATAAAATTCTGGTGCATGCTACAAAACAGGTGAACCTCAAAAACATAATGCTAAGTGAAAATGGTCACAGATTGTATAATTCTATTGATAGGAAATGTACAGAATGGGTAAATCCACAAGGCAATCCCACTTCCAGGAATATGCCCAAAAGAATTGAAAGCAGTGACTTGAACAGATATTTGTACATCGATGTCCATAGCTGCATTATTCACAATTGCCAAAATGTGGAAGCAACCCAAGTGTCCATCAACTCATGAATGGATAAACTAATGTGGTATATTCATACAGTGGGACATTATTCAGTTGTAAGAAGGAATGAAGTTTTAATACATGCATCAATATGGATGAACCTTGAAAATATGTTGAGTGAAATAAGCTAGACACAAAAGGGCAAATATAGTATGATCTCACTGATATGAAATAATTAGAATATGCAAATTCATGGTCCGAAATTAGAATATAGGTTACCAGGGGCTGGGGTGGGGGTAGGAAATGGGGAGTTGATGCTTAAATTGTACAGCATTTCTAGTTGAGTTGATTCTAATGTTTCAGTAATATAGGGCTGATGGCAGGAAAACACTGCAAACTTAATTAACAGCTCTGAATTATAAATTTGAATATGGTTAAAAGGGGAAATTTTAGATTGTATATGTTACTAGAATAAAAAATATGGAAATGTACAATGCAAACAGTGAACTCTAATGTAAACCATGGACTATACTTAATAGTACAATTATAATAATATTCTTCAATTGTAACACATGTACCACAGTAATGCAAGGTGTTACTATTAAGGGGTTATATGGGAATTCTGTGTTTTCTGTACCATTTCTCTGTAAACCTACAACTTCTCTGATTTAAAAAAATAAATACATTTATCAATTAAATCTAAAAAATGTTATACTGATTGTGATTATACTGATTCAGATTTTTTTGAAAGGAGAATGGGAGAGGACATTAGAGTTTCCATACCTCTACTTTTTTTATTCTGTGACTTTCTTTCCAAAGAAGAACAGGGAATATCATTCTGGATCTTTTTTTCCTCATGGATCTTTGCTCCAGAGAAAAAGTATATAAATGCATCCAACGATGCCAGAGAAGACCTGGCTAAACAGCATTTTGGAACACCTTCCAGATAGTGTACGTCCATCAACTGTGCAAAAGCAGCCACAAGTCACATTGGTTTTGCATCAATATGACCAACTTTTTATTCTGAAACAAGCCTCTGAAATATGATTTAAAACACCGAAAGTAGCACCATATCTGTTCTTGAACATATCCTGCTAAGTTACTTAGGGAGCTCAACCAGTACTTGCCAAGTGGCGTATTAACGGTAACAGAAGGATGAGGGATAAAATTGAAAAACTTTGTTAAGATGTTCAGTCCTTAGTTTAGGACCATCATATGGGAAGCAATCCAGGACCTACACTCTATCTCTGATTCAGCAAAGGAAAAGACTTTCTGTGTCTCCACGCATAAGTAGAAGCAAAGACTGCGATCCCTCTTCCCATCCATCATTACTGGGAATGCCAAACCCACATCCAGCTGTGACTCACCTTGCACTATGAGGTGGACTCTAGAAGTTTTGGGATGATTGTCTGTCTGCACAGAGCAGGTGTATGGACCTTCGTCATATACATCCACATTTTGGATCATGATGCTATATTGGGTCGGGGTGTTGACCAGGATGATCACGCGAGGGTCTATGGACCACTTGTCATTCCCAGCATAGAGGATGGTGCTGCGGTTCAGCCAGGCCACCCGGGTGACCCGGTCATCTATGGTACATCTGTGAGCGAGGTGGAAAGAGAGAAAGAGAGAGAGAGAAGCTGTCATACTTCTAGAGTAAATGAAAAAAACAAAAAACAAAAAAAAACATAACCCAATGCTTAAAGAAGGCAATCAATTATTGATTAAACTTCCTAAATATAGGATAAGATTGGCCCTTCATCCCAAGGAACTGATGAGACAAAATCACTTCTATTTGATTTAAGAACATATATGTGAATATCCTTGCTGTATATTTGCTTTCCATTTTATATTTCCCCTAGGCTCATATGAAAATTAATTTATATTTCTTGAGCACATTTACTGCCTTGTGGGAACATGGCCCAAGGGCACCATGGATCTGTATTTCAAATAGGTCACCCATAATCCACAAAGCAAACGCTTAACTTGTAGTCATTTCAAAAACTGAACATAACTCTCTCGAGAACCTCCCTTGTGGATATTCTCCTTGTACCCCCAAGCTGCCCCAACCATGAAAATCACAACAAGAACTGGTCAAATCTACTTCAGAAAGCTGCTGGTTTCAGGAGAGGGAACAAGCAGATTGCGAGCAAAGACTCGTCCTCACTCAACACTCCTGTTCCTACCCCCTCAAGAGAGAACTGTGTGACCGACACCACTTCTGGTATTATCAAGGTAAAGCCCTGACACCCACCTTCTCTTCCTCACAGTATGAGACCATAAACACAAATGGAATTTGCTCCTTGTTGCATACGACTGATAGGCTTTCAAGCCCCTGCACCAACCATCCTGCCTGCCAGTCAGGATGAACATTTGCACGTGGGCCCAGGAACGTAGACTATGGGGAGGGAAACTTGAAGAAAGGGAAGCCAAGGAAGGTTTACCTTGGCTTGGATGTCCCCATGACCCCACCCATTCTGCAGTGGTGCATAGGGAGCTCAAATGAGGTCTGGACACAGAGCACATGGGGCAGCAGCTGAGCTGCCTTGCCCCAGCAGGACCAATGGGAAGTGGAAGGCGTATCTTCTTCTGAGGAGGAAGCGCCTCCCCAAACAGTAGAGACCCTACTGAAGGGCTTAGGAGACACCACCATGGGGTGTGACATGCCCGTTGTGAACATGCTGTTTTTGCTGGCCTGAGAGATGAAGGGTCTAGGTGGGGGAACAGAACCAGAGCGGCAGCTCCCGTTGAGAGGGGAAAGCCACAGGGGGTGAGGCAATCTTCCCAGGAACAGAGACAGCCCTAGCCTCCAGTTGCAGAGGGCTTACGAAGACCTGCACAGGTGTTATTATGCAGGTTTTATTCAGCAGGTGTGAGCGGCTCTGATGTGGGCTGGGAGTGGGGTTAATTAGGTGCTTTCACAAGATGGCAGGAGGAGATTCTGAAAGTTACTTTATTTGCTGTTCTTCAAATTACAAAAGGAAAATAAGCATTTTCAACTGGATATAATCCCAAGATGCACAAAAGCTAAGCTCATCCCACCCAACTCCACTGCCCTGAGTTCAATGCTTTTGGCAATAGCCGGTTACTTCTCAGTCCACATCTTACTCCCTGCAAATATATATTCACATAAATAAAGCTTTTGTTGATTTGTTTTTACGTGGAAAAAAGCAAACTCTATTATCCCTGTACAACTATTTTTTTGTTTTTCACTTGACCATGGACATCCCTGCATACCTGCAATTCTAAGTTTTTGAGGCGCATGTTCACATATTTATTGTAATTTGCACAATTGAGAGCTTGTCATAGATGCCAAATATGTTCTTTTTTTCTTTTTGCCTCCTCTTCACCGTTCTCCACATTACCCAGGTTTTGCACCTGTGCCTCGCCTCTGGACAGGTAATCTATGCTCATCACCTGCACAGATTCTTCTGTACTATATTTCCAAATACAAATACTTATTGTACATAAGTATACATATATAAACACGTGCATATATAGATATATGCATATATAGATTGGATTTTTATTTTGCTTTGAATTACAAAATAGGATCATATCATACATATTTCTCTCTCCATGTTACTTTTTTAAATGAATAATTTCTGTCCACCCCAAGAACACCTCAACCCTAGGAGAAGCTAAATGTATGTAACTAGGGCAAATTCAGCTTCTTCTAGACAATGTGTTTGGCTTTATATATATATATTTTTTCATTTGGGAATAATTTTAGATTTATAGAGGAGGTACAAAGATTGCATCTTAATCTTCTTGTTCTACAATATGTGGTAGAATTCCTTCAAATTTATACTGCTACATCTCTTAAATTCTTATTAATGTCTACATAGCATTTATGATATGAATATAACACAATCCAGTCTCTCTTTTCCTTTAAGCTTGTTTTTCTCCATATACATATAGCTCTATCCCTCCATAAAACAGTATTAGTAGGTAGAGAAAATCTTCCCCCAAAGTAGATTTGAGTAAATTTGAGCTTATTCATTGGCTAAAAGGGACTCCAAAGATGAAACAGGGTTATGTATTAAGACTGTTGTTTAGAAAAATGCACAGAATATAATAGTAGAAATGTCTAAGATTAGTGAAGTAAGTTTATGGGGCTTAACTGCATTGACCATTTGGACCTAATCATTTAGGTATCATCAAATAATTCTTTTCCCAACGTCACAAGCTATGCCATTGATGTAAGGAAAAACCAAACTCATGTGGTTTCCTCCAAATCCCAGGATCCTAGCTTCTCCTTCTGATCACTTTTCTTCCTTCTAAGGCAACTTCTCATTCCCCTTATGAAAGGAGATCCTTCCTACTTTCCACTTTCAAAATCAATTCTTAGGGAAAAAATATGATAAATTCATTCATTCTGTCTCAGTTGTGAGTAATAAGGGCATTGTACAACCTTTCTTGATGATGACTGTATTTTCTTAAAGACCAAATTTCTGTTTGAACAACTCCTAAAAATGAAGTACTAGTTGTAGAATTCCAAACATCGGTAAGCCTGGGACTGGATGGTAAACTGGGGTGGAATGAAGGCCATCTTCTAGTGCCTGGAGCTACACCAGCCCAGTTGACTAAGGGCAAGAAAACATTCTTGCTTTCATTGCGGACAATTACGTACCCCATTGCCCATTTTAACTTAACATAAAAATTTTAATTTAAGCATATGAGACATTTTCAGCCTATAGACAATATTCGCATTTTAAAATAAAAATGGCATAATATTCCATATATACTCAATAGAATTTAAATACCATAGAAACATGTGATTATCCACTTAAATATATATGAATAAAATCTTCTTTAAAAGTCATAAAATATACATTGTTCCTTTTTTTAAACTTTATCTCATATTTCTGTTACATGCCCTCTGCAGGAATTTATCCTGATATAATAGCTTATGCTTGAAAATCCTGTATTGATCATCCATCAAATTTATTTGCAACAAACTATGTATAGAGACTGAAATGTAAATTTATTTTGTGTTCTGTGATCATAAAACTCTATGTAATAATATTTTCTTTTAGGCTGAATTATCATCGCAAGCATAAAATTGATAAAACAACACAAATATATTGCACATTCTGTAAATATATAATTAAACATAAAAAGTAAACTTTTACTGGAAATCTAACACTTAATGAGATGGATGAGGCATTTTTTCCATCATTATATCATGGATAAATATCACTTACTGCTAGAATGAGATAGAGTTCAGGATCAATTTTATTCCTATTTTAGCTTTTAAAGGAACCTTGCTAACTTAAGCAAACAGATGGAAATGAAAATTTTGTAAAGAAATGTCACTCAATTCTTTGAGTCTTTTTCCAAGATATATGCCAAAACTCACATGATAGTATACCTTCAAAAAATTATTTTAATGATCTCACAGCTGACAACTCAATTAGTTCCTCCTTCAACTTTGTCAAAAGCAATGAATTGGAAAATATCTGACTTGCAAAAGGGTTTATAACCCAATATAAAATTCATTCAATTTCTTAATATCTGCTAAGTATGCCTTAACATTTTACCAAGCCTTAATCAAATGACTATTAAAAATATGTTACTCTTTCAATTAGAAGCACCTTGCTTAACTTAAAATCCTCAGAAAGATGAGGAAAATCACAATACTATTTATTTTAATATGCCAAATCACACTGCTCTCTGTATTCTAAGTTAAAGCCCTGAATTTGCCATGAATTTATCGCTGATGCAATAACATGCCACTGGTTTCACTATTTCTCTGTTGTAGTCTTGGGAGCAGCTGTAGCTCAGTGGTTTGAGTGCCTGCTTCCCATGCATGAGGTCCTGGGTTCAATACCCTGGTACCCCTTCAAACAACAACAAAAGTATTTCTCTGCTTTACTTTTGAGGTCTTCTCCCTCAAGAGCCACGCCTTGTTTGATAACAGTGAGATGATGAAAGTGACAAAGAAAGTAAAGGTAATTGTTGTCTCTTCAGCAATTCCATTGTCTCCTGGGTATTCCTGGAAGTGCAGATATTTCTTCCTTTTTTTGTGAAGTGAGAGCAATAAGAAAGGAGAACCCGAATTACAGTTCAACTTTAGGCATTTTCTCAGGCAGATCAGTTTTAAGAAATTTGAGAATTTTGAAATGTATGCCCTTAAAATTATCATTGTCTTTGTCGAAGGCCTACAACTGCAGGTCATGCATGGAAAAAGGGGTTCTAATTCATACAGGTACTAACTTTGAAACATTTCAATTCAAATCTACCCTTCTGGGCTCAAGTACAATATTTTTCCACCAGAGCCAGATCCCGCTTTCAGAGCCCTGGAACCCATCATCTAGAAAGTCTTGTGTCCCCATAGGTACAAAAATTAGACCATGGCTCTCACACGTGGCCTGATCAGTGGATGTGGAATGCCAATAGAGAGGAATATCTGGAGAAAAGCTGGCTCTCTGAATGGGATGGTTCCCAAACTCTTAGAATATACTAAGGATAAAGGATAAAGAAAGGATAAACAAACTTAGTGGGATGATGCTGTTGGTTGAGGGCAGTTATTTCCTCATCATGATTAAGTCTTCAGAAAAAAGTATTGCCTCCTTCCATTGCCTGGAGGGCTCTTCCACTGTCCTCTGAACAGCAGGAAAGAAAAAGAACTTGGGAAAAACTTGAAAAGCTTGCTTAAGTGTTTTTCCAAACCCGGCCTCCTTTCCTGCTCTTCATTGCAATTCCTGAGCCCCTCATTAACAAGGAACATATGCGGAAGGATTTTTTATCCTATATAAGGAAGACCCAAGGGGAAAGTTGAGAAAGGTTAGTGGCAATTTGCTGATCTTTTTAAAAACTCTTTCAAACATTTAGAGTTCTTACATTCCAAGCAAACCCTACCTAATGGTCCTTGATAAAATAGAACTTATTTTGACTCTGTCACAAGTAGTGTCTAAAGTTATATAGTGCTTATTATGTGTCAGGCACAGTTGTAAGAACGTTACATATATGAAATAATTAAATCCTCATAACTACCTTTTGAGATATGCTCTCTTCTATCATCCCCATTTACAAATGGGAAAACTGAAACACAGAAAGGTTCAGTAACTGTCTTAAGGCCCAGAGTTGGTACTCATCAGTATGGGAGGATGAATTTAGCAGCCTGTCCTCAGAGTTCCTTTATGTAATGGGTGTGGTCTCCCATTCTTTAAAACAAAGTGTTTAGCTTGAGACTTTCAGTAAGTAGTAAGACCAGCAGGAGTTGGTTGATGTATAAGTCAGTTTCCCTCAAATTGATGGTACTTATCCCTTTTTCTGATAAGCAGTAAAATAGTTAGGAAAAGAGGAAAGACATTTAGAAGGGACTTTTGTACATCCTTCAACCACCTCTAGCCATGTGTGAGGAGAGGAGGAGGAATAAATACCAGCAAAGACATTGAACACCAGACATCTTGCAAGATTTGGAATTCCACTGAATATGAAAGATGGGATTAAGCTACAGGGTTGTTTTGTTTATGGAGGGTGGGGAAATCCAGGCCTTGCAGAAGTGGTTTTCAAACTTGAATGGGCAACTGAACCACCTAGAGAACTTTTTAAAACACAGATTGTTGGGCTCCATCCTCAAGAGCTTCTTTTCAGTAGATTCGGGCTGAAGCTTGAGGACTGCATATCTAACAAGCTCTCAGGTGAGGCTGACACTGTTAGCTGGGGCCCACACTTTAAGAACCACTGCCTAAAGGGTACCAGACAAGACTCAGGATGGACTATTAATCAAAATAATGAATCAAAATAATAAATTTTTACAGATAAATGAAATTGGCCAGCTTTAAATTTTTGTGATCTTTATTTTTGTTTCTATTTTATGGTTTGCCTCTGCAAAAAAAATAAACTAAAACAAGTGTGGTGACATTTCATTCATTCATTCATTCAACAGATATTTAGATGAGCAAATATCTGTTAGATAAGTAAATATCATAAAATTGTCTTAATGTATTCAAGACAACTTTCTAGGTGTTGAGAACACAGTAGGAAAAAGCCGGAAAAGCTTATATCCCTTGAAGCTATATCAAGTGAGAGACAAAGAAAATATATAAGTACATATATGAAAATCAGATAGGGATCAGTGGTGACAAACAAAGCAAGGTTGGGAAAGGAGAGTGGCCTGTGAAGGGCAGGCATATTTACACACAATGGTCAGGCAATGCCCTTCTGTGGCCTGCACCCTAGATGTTGAAGTTTTATGATTCTAAATATAAATGCAGTAAGATGCATGCCTGAAGGTCATGAACTTAAAAATACAAGTTGCATACAACAAATATGCACAAAGAGCTGCAGAAATATTTAGATAATCTGAGTAGCTAGATGACAAGTCCTTTAAACCAGTCTCCACTATCAATAGCAGTAATGTTCAAAGAAACGGTCAAATAAATTTGGGAAACTGATAGTTAACCAGAATATTCTTTTATAGTTCAACCTTTATTATTGAGATAATACCTAAAATATGTTATACTCTTCTATGCCTTAATGACTAAACAGGGGCAAATATAGTTTAATCTCTAATACAGATTCATCATTCTCTAGTCATATTGTCTTGGTTGTAACGTAATGCCAATAACAAAGATACTGGACTTCATCATCGAAGACACACTACTGAAATTAAGTATTCATTTAATTATTTGTTACACTATAAATACTACTCAGAGAAGAACCACACCAGTCTATCACCAGCACCTCTCTCTCTCACTCACACACAAAAACACACCATCAGAGTCCAAGGTTTCTTTACATGTATATTTAAACTGTGTTTTCAATTCCATAATAATGTAGAAAAATGGACTATGTTATATATTCTGGATCATTTGTATGACCACTGTATAAGGAAGAATCTTTAGATAAAGAAGTTCAGATTTGCAATTCTGTTTATCATCACATTGGCATCAAAGAGTATTTCTTTCATTGTCTCAGGCTAATAGGAAAAATTCAGAGGTGCACCTACTGCTTATTCCTGAGAAGGAAGGCTGAGTGATGCCTGAGTGAGCATCATTGAGCGATGCTGCAGTAAGGAAGGTTTGCATGAGCTGGAATAATCTAATGTGGAAGGAAAACTTAGTCATCCCATGGCAATGCAGAATTCAAAAATAATTGTCTTCCAGCAATCAGGACCATAATCATATTATGACTTGGAATCTAATTTCAATAAAACATCATCTGTTCCATTAAATTAATACTGTTAATCTAGATTTCATTGCTTATATATATATATATATATATATATATATATATATATATGCATACTTTGTAATTTTAGAATTTAGAATTATATGAAGGTATAAGCATATGGCACGTATATGTGCATATAAAAATAAAATAATAGTTTTATGTCTGGAAATCCAGGAGAACCTTACCTCTACCTCCAAATTCTTCTACAGAGCCCCAATTTAGGACATGCATGTAAAGGGGATTGAGTTGAATGTGAAAGCCTCCTAATTCATTTTTTGAATTTCCTTTCTTAGTACACCCCTAATACTAGCTTGTTGAGTTTTGTTTTTCCTTTTTTCGTTTTTTGGCAATTTCCTTTGTCATAAATTGTGAGTTAATTTGAATTTCAGTTAAGAAGAGCCTTACTATGCATCAAAATACATTGATGACGGTTGGAAAAATGGGAGGAAGGAGATATTGCTTTAGAAAATTCTGAGACCAGTAATAAATGCAATTTTAAAAGAAAAGGAAAGAAGGGAAGCCAAAATGAAATATTTTTAGACTAATTCCCAAGGTATTCTAAATTGCACAAAGCTGTTCTCCAGGGAGGCTTTAGCTACTCAGTTCTTTCTTGAGTTTCAAATAGAGCCAACTTTAAAGCATCAACAAGGACCGTACATTACATAAGGGAAAACTTTATGACTCAGATGGGTTGGAAATTCAAGAGCAGTAATTCTATTAGAGCTAATCTGTGCAGATAAGTTACTGGTCAAGAATATATATTTCAGTGGGAGGTGTGGGGAGCGGGGCATTTGGGAATCCCTATATTTTTTGTGTAACATTTGTGTAATCTAAGTATCACTAAAAAAATTTAAAAATATATTTTAAGAAAAGAATATATGTTTCAGAGAACCTGTGCAGAAGAGTGGTGAGGGCTGAGTGCTCCTCAGAGAGGGTCCAGGACAAAAATGTCTCAGGAGTGCAGGAGAATTGCCTACACCCCGTCTACACTACATCTGAGGATGACTCTAAACTGGAAGGTGTTGCCCCACTCCCCAAATGGAGTGGGGAATGACGTTCATAAACAGGAAGGAACAGTGTGTGTGCACATGTGTGTATGTGCATGTCTGTAGTTTGTGCACATGCGTATGTGTATACCTGTATGAAAGTGTGTTGTGTGTGTGCACATGTACATGTATGTGAATGTGTGTATGTATTTCTGTTTGCGTGTCTTATGTGATGTGTGGGTTGTATGTGTGTACACGTATATTTGTGAGTGTGTTTGTGTGTGTGCAGATGAGACATGTATCCAGAAAAAACTTACACAAATGCCTACAGTAAGTACCCAGGAGGAAATAGAGTGTTTGAAACAAAACCAAGGAAGGTATGGAGCATCCTGAAAATGGTGTCACTTGAGGCAGAAAATCAGCTTGCGGCTGATGATGTGTTGTGATTTCGGCCATGACCAGTGATATATGAGTCTATCAGAGAAGTGCTCATTGGGTCCTGAAGCAGGCAAGGGGAATTTCCTCTGTTCCCACAAGAGCAGGGAGGGTGCCGCATGAATACAGAGACAACTCTATACACCTCACAACCCACAGGAAGCCCAGGCTGGAAGCAGTTCTGAACAAAGCCCCTGAAACAATGAAGGAAAATGAAGGGAGTGATGAACACGGAAAGATGGCTCTGCAACGAAGTGGAAATTGCTTACAACTCAAAAAGAGGGGATAAACCTCACTTTGGGGGCTGGAGAGAGGAGAGTTCCTATCTTGGCAACAGAAGCTATAGCATAGGAAAGTTAAACACAATTCGAGGAAGAAAGGGTAGGAAGAAATGAAGAGAAAGAGCTCTGAATGCAATGATTGAGCTGGCTTCTTCCCTGGCTTTAAATTACACTATATATGGATAGTGTGAGAAGATAACTTTATTAGCTGTCCAAGGGGAGAGAGGCAAGAACAACATAAAGCAACAACAAGCCATCACAAGAGAAAACGCCTGCCTTCAAGATTCTTATGGTCCTAGGCAAAAGACAGCATGAAAAAAACATAAAAAAAACACCCTGCTGTATTCATTGATGCCATAAAATTGCAAACTGCAATTATTACTATTATAAATTCATCCATTCTTTTAACAACTATTTATTAGGCACCTACTAAGTACCAGACCATCTACTAGTCCCTAGGAATAAGACTCGAGTTGAGCAGAATCATTAACTTTATCTTTAAGAAGCTTCCCCAGTGAGGTCACTAGACAATAAAGAAATGGACAGAACACTCATTTTAATTACATCCTGAACAGAGAGGACTGTTAGCATAGGGATGTACAGGGTACCAGGTGGAAAAGGCCTACTTAGATGTGCTCTCTGGAGACAGGCCACTCTAAAACAGTAAACACTTGATTTGAGGTTGAAAATGAGAAAGAACATTGAGAAAAGTTAGTAGTGGCTACAAAGGACATTGTAGACTGAATCCAGAGCAAACATTGAGAGCCCCGGAGCAGAGACTGGCTCAGACAAGAAAGAGAATGGAAGCTAGAATGGCTCCAGCAAGGATGAAGAGGGAGCAGGTAGACCCCAAACAAGAGGCCAAGGATGTACACATCTCCATGGTCAAAGTTTACAGGCAAGATGACTAGGCCCTGGATACATTTCAGGAGAGACATATTGTGATCTAAATTATCTTTTGTTTTACTTTAGTAGGCTGCTGAAAGCAGATACCATGAAATGGGAATTATTAGCCTACAATTTGAGGCTGAGAAAAATGTCCAAATCAAGGCATTATTAAGACAACACTTTCTTCCTGAAGACTGGCTTCCAGCGATCCTTGGCTCCTCTGCCACATGGCAAAGCACATGGTGACATCTGCTGGTCTCCCCTTCTCTTCCAGATTTTTTTACTTTCAGCTTCTTACTTCCATGTCTTTTTCCCTCTTTGTCTGAATTTCATTCTCTCATAAAAGACTCTAGTAAGAGGATTAAGACACACCCTGGGCCACACCTTAACTGAAATAACCTCATGAAAAGGTCTTACTTATAATAGCTTTAGACCCACAGGAATGGATTAGTTTTAAGAACATGATTTTCTGGGGTACATACAGTTCCAAACCAACACATCTTTCCACAAAGAATATGCTAACCTCTCTTTGGAGAATGGGTCATAGCAGGGCAAGAGGCAGAGAGATAAATGAAGGGATTATTGAATTCCTATAGACTTGATTGACAAGAGGGGTTGCAGCTTATACCAGGGGTGGAAGCCAAAATAAAGGTGAGGATTGCATGGGGTGTGAGGTGTTGACAATGATCTTTTTAGCCAACACTTTCAAGGACTTTGGAAACAAAGGTGGCAATAGAAATGGAGGTAGAGAGCATTGTGCTCTCCAGAGGTTGGTTGGTTGGTTGGTTTATCATTGGAAACTCTTGAGAATTTTTTTATTCATTATACACATATTTACTGCTTACCTAGGCCAGTGCTTTCCCAATTTTAATGTGCCCACAAATGGCCTGTGAATCTTGTTATACTGCAGATTCTTATTCCCCAGGCCTTGGTGGAGACTGAGTTTCTGCATTTCTAACATACTCCCTAATTAGCTGATATTCCGGGGACCATACTTCGAGTAGCAAGGTATGATGGCTGATTTTAGACATTGTGACTAGGACAAGGTCCCTGACTTCTTATGGTCCAGGAGATGAATACATACTGATGAGAAAGATATTATTGAATGGGAGTGCTTAATGATATAAAACAGATAACTCACTGAGAATAGTCATAGCCTAGGTGACAAAGCAGAGAATTTAAAGTCCATGAAGGAAGTTGTTTCTTCTGTTGTATCAGAAAAGATGAAAGAACCAGAAAAACACAGTGGGCTTCTGGATCTGACTATGGAAAGCAAGGAAGCCACTGGTGATGATCTCTATTTTCTCCAAAGTAAATGGCAAAGTTATCAGTGGAAGGTAAATGGAAGTGTAGGAGAGGGAGGATAAAGGATCCAAGAAAAAAGTAAAGTAGTTATTGCAGAGAATGAGAGGGAAATTACTAGGGAAATATACCAGGACGTGAGGGTAGTGTGGAGGTCCCATTTGTAATAGATGGCCATGAATTATAACTATACTACTCTACCAGCTTAGAGAATATTATCCAGCACTGCTCAGCAGCTCAAGAATAAGCACAGAAAATGTGGAAGGTTCATTCTTCCAATGCCGGGGTATGATAGGTGAGTAAGAGAAAAGAATCCATGGCTTCAAGGAATTGACAAATAATTGAGTTAAGAGGAGGAGTGAAGATAAGTGAGGTTGGTGGATGGGGAGAACGTGGTGGTTCAATGCCCTGGAAATCTTATTGAGGCACTTCAGCAAATGAGATGGAAAGAAAGAAACCATGGAAAGTGAGATGTGTTGACTGTGGTGTCCAGTGTCAATGAGGGTCAGCTAACTGAGAGACTATTTGGACCATCTGGTGGATAGTGACATCTCTGAGAAGATGGTGGAAGTTGGCAGCTCTTTCTGAGCAATGATGATTTATAAATTGAACATTTAGAGGCAGTACATTGTGGCACTAATGAAAGGGCTTGTCATATTTGAATGAGGCAAATATGACTCTGCCACTTCCTAAATGAGCACCCTAGGGCAGGCATTTTAGTTAACCTCTCAGAACCTCCGTTTCCCCATCCATAAAGTGGGATGAACATACTTACCTAACAGAGTTATTGAAAGTTATTATGAGGACTGACTGAGGCCATGTATGTACAAGAGTCAGGATTGCACCTGCATTCTTTAGACTAGTCTCCTCTATTTCTATTGTAAGAGCTCTATTGCCTCATTCAGACAAATATAAATCAACCTCTATTATCTCAGACTGTATATGAATTGAACCGGGTGATACTAAATCCATTGGCTTATCATTTTCCAAGGAGTTCTGAAGGCTTCTCTTTCTGTATTTTCAAATCCCCAAAGAGTGGATTTTGAGCAAGGGTTGTGTCAGCCAATTTCAGGCCAGGTTTATTCTGCTGATTAAGAGGTCAGAATACCATAAGATTTACATTTTTAGCATTATCTCTTTAATCTAATTGATCCATTGCTTTTCCAGGCTATCCATAGATTCTTTCACTTCTAATCAGATTTTCTTTTCAGAAAACTTTTCACTCTTCAGAAGTATTCTGTGTTTGACCTATATGGAGTTCCACAATAGGATTTCATTTTCCTCTAAGGCTAAAGCCATGGAGAAAACTTTAACTTGGTATTTTTATCAGGCTCTTTCACAGTGTGTTGACACAGTGGTTGATGGGCTGGTTTCTAGATTGATGACCCATGGTTGGTAAAGTGCTGTATTTCTAAAAATACATAATTGAGAGATCAATCAATACAATTGTGCACACCTGAAAGAGAATTCAGTGGGCCCCCACAAGGCCTCGAAAGCTGATGAAGCGGTGTCCTTGTTGTGGGTAGCTCCACTGTACAAATAGGACAACCCTCAATCTTCAAGAACCAAATATCCAGAACATTCCATTCTCAACCAGCCTGAAGTCAAATATGCACCCTGTGTAAGTGGTGTAGAGGATGAGAGCAATGGAGTAATGGCAAGTCGGGTCAGGTTCCCTATAGACAGTAAGGCGTTCCAGATATAATCATCCCATTGTTTTAATAGTTATTTAATGCACGGATAGGACAAGGCACCATGGGAAAGAGAAAAGTGTTCTAAGGGTCCCACGCAGCCCTGGGAGATTACCATTAGTTTGTGAAGCAGATTTTCAGAAGCAATGGAGGTGTCTTGGCACAGAGGAAAGACAAGCACCGATTTTAGCAAGGGGGTTTTGGCAGAAAAATTTCCTGAGTAAGGAAATAGTTATCTCCTTTTTTGGAATTACTGGCTTTGGGAGGCCTCCTTTTCACCTTCACCCTTTTCAGCTTTGACTTAAACTGTAGTGCTACAGCATAGGGCAAAGCTGTTTCAGAAGCAATGAGTCTTTGGGTGAAGAAGAAAAGGAATTTTCAAGATAATAATGATGAACATCTCTCCATTCCCTTTGTCCAGCCTATTTTCCTGGCCCCTCCAGTCCTTTGCCCATGGTGTAGAATTCCATTTGGGGCTGTAAAAGCCAGTGAGGACAACAACACCCACTCCTGCCTGTTGCCAATCTACAGCAGTTTCAGGAGCTGCCCAGAGCCAGTCAGGGAGGCCTTGAGAAGTCACTCAGAACAATCCATGTTATTCATTTGTTGCCTGGCTCCCACTCCTCCCTCCCTTGCCTCCACATCCTGGGCAGCTTTAAAACTCTACCTACTGACTTGTTCATTACATTTGGCAGAGAGCTGAGCAAAATGAAATTAAAATGTTTCCCAAGCACTCACCGTTTTAATCCCATCGATAGATTATCCTGACATATTTACTCACAGCCACGTCTGTCTCAGTATCATCCATGGAAAAGTATAAATTAAAATTTTAAATTAAAAGCAGAGAGTCTGGGGAGCATGATATCTTTTTGAAGAATGGAGCAAGCCAGCCACAGGCTTCCAGGATGAGGATCGTGGGAGCAGAGACTCTGGCACTGCAGAAATTACAGCCCGTGGATTTCCCCGCAAACACCTTCCCAAATACAATGCACGGGATCCTGGAATCCCAAAGACAGACAAACCTCAAAGGTCGTTCTTCTTTCATCAGAACTGTGCTCCAGCATTGTGCATAAAGAAACACCATTCCCTTTTTTGTTCAGGCAAAACAACCAGGAACTGCTAAAGGACTGATTGATTTAGGAAACCAGAAAATATGCTGAAAATCGATTTGCTTTTTTTCCTATGTGTAAGAATTCTCTGTAATATATTGGTTAAGAGAACGAGTATTTTTAATGTGAGTTATATGAGATGCTGTCAAAGCTCTGCAATTCACTAAACCCTTGGTCTTTTCTGAGTGTCAGTTTGTTCATTTGAAAATGGGAGTGATATTTTAAAAATCATATAAATAAATAATCCTTTTTAATACTATCATCCCAGTGTGGACAGCAAAGTAAATAGCCAATTAATGTTTGCTACTATATTTCTATAATTATTCAAAACTGAAGAATAATACCCCAAATATCTTGATGATTTTGACTTCCCCTTAGTGCTCATCTTCCAAGTTACACAAATATCAGATATAAAGTCTGGAAAGTAAAGTAGCGTATCTTCTTCTATGAATCCCAAACCATGGGACATGCTGTGTCAAGTTTAGAAAATAGAGATTTTGTGTGTTTAAATGATTATGGCCTAATGATCAGCAGGATGTCAACAAGACTGCTTGATTCACATCCTGTGCCATCCTGAATAGACTAGGCATCACAGCAGAACCTTATATAAGTTTTTTTTAAAAGATTTATTTGTTTATTTCTCCCCCTGCCCTCGGCTCATGCTCGCTGTCTCCTCTGTGTTTTCTTCTGTGTCTGCTTGTCTTCTCTTTAGACAGCACCAAGAACCAATCTGGAGGCCTTCCGGAGTGGGAGAGAGGCTGCTCAATCTCTTGCACCACCTCAGCTCCCTGGTCTGCTGCGTCTCTTATTGTCTCTCTTCTCTGTCCCTTTTTGTTGCATCCTTCTGCTGTATCGGCTCTCCACATGGGCCAGCACTCCTGCACAGGCCAGCACTCTGCATGGTCCGGCTCTCCAGTCAGGCTAGCTCACTGTGCGGACCAGCTAGCTTTTCACCATGAGTCCGTGGGAATCAAACCCTGGACCTCCTATATAGTAGATGGGAGCCCAATCTCTTGAGCCATATCCACTTCCCTTACATGAGTTTTTAAAAATAAAACACTCATTAAACAGAGGTCTTCAGCAGCACTTCACCATTCTCACAAACCCTTCTCCTATAGAATGTCAGCTTTGCCTATTTAAAAATACATGTTATATATTTTTAATAAGCCAATCATCTCTTCCAGTATGGTGGCTTATTTTATATAGATTATGCAAGCTATCTTGTCTTAAAAAAATAAAACAGAAAGCAAGCAAAACTCTTTCCTTGGGCCCTGAGAGGCATAGAGAGACACATTCCCTGGGGGCAATAAAGTCACAGGGAAAACTTTTGCAAATGTTTCCTGTTCAGGCCAGAGAGTTGCTGCTTTTAATTTATATCATCTAGAGTTCTGCTCCACAGGTTGCTAATCTGGGAGGAAGAGGTATTCTTAGCTCCTGTGCCTCTGTGGACTGCTGTGAGGGAAAAAAGGGAGATGGCATTTGACCTGAAAACAACCTAATTTTCTTGCCCTTTCCCATTTCACTCATGTGTTGAAAGGGCAGAAGCATGTATGCAGTAGGACTCCAAACATGAAAAGCAGTATGTATGCAGTAGCACTGAAAACTGCAAAGCACTTAGAAAGGCTGAGCTTACAGAGCTTTGTATGGAGGAGGATCTTTCCAGAGAAACTTATTAGTGAGGGGTTTCAAGAACTTTTGCCATGAAAACCCAATGATGATGATGATTATGATATAGATAATGATGATGATATAAATAAATAAGAGAGAGAGAGAGAGAGAGAGAGAGAGAGATCTTTAGAATGAAAAATGTATGATTTATCCCATACTCATAGCCGATGCACAGTCTTAACTTTGTTCTATTCAGGTGAATATTGAAAATAATTATGTCCTTCCTGAACACATACTGACTACTAATTCCTATTTTTCTTTGGCAATTCCTTGTAACACTTCATTTCTTGGCACCCAACACATCTGCCAGGGTTCAGAGTCTGCAAGCCATGACCTTACCCTGGCCTTGCCATGCCAAGCAGTCCAGCACTTGCACTCTCCTTTCCCATGCACACCTCACCTAGAACAAGTCCCAGGTAGGCCTTGGCCCAGGAAGAAGAGTCTTCTTTCACCCAAATTAACTGTGGGAAAGCAAAGCAGAGTCTGGTTAAGCCCTAGGGGATTCCAGCAGAGCGGAGAATTACTCTTGTCTCAGTTCATTATAATGAATAATAAAGAGATACTTAGATGTGCTTTTTGGTAAATTATTCATCTTGTGCACTGAAGAATCAGGGCAATACAATGCAAGGGAGACAACTGGTGAATCTGAGCTCCTGTAAATACCCATCTAAGGCATTTCCAAGATATGTCTCTTCCTTTTATTAAGGACGGAAGTAGTCAGAGATATTGAGAAAAAGGGGCTTAAATCAAACTTCCACTCCTGCTTTGCTCTGTGTGTGCAGCTCCGCATAAAGCTGAGGCTGTTTATAACATATTTGTTAATTTATTGTAGCTCCAAAGCCATGGAAGCAACGTGAGGGGCTCAGCAGGAGCTCCACTTTGCTTTCTGCAGCCATCATCAGGAGGTAATTAGGAGAAAGAGAACTGTTTCCAATCCAGTAAAGTTCCTTCAGGACCGTCCAATGAACCAAACTCACCTCAGCCTTGTTCCTCACACTAAGGGTAGACCCAGCCCTTCTGGAAGGGGATGCATGCTTAATTTGGTTTGTGACTGCTTTCTGCTAGATTTCATCCCTGCTCTTATGTTTACATGCCTAGAACCAAACATAGTGAGGTGTTTTAAAAACTCACACCAAGGGTTGTACCATCACCTCAGGGGCCAGGGTAAATAAACTCAGAATATGAGAGATTCTGGGACCTTGACCGTCATTCATTCCAAAAATAAGGGAGTGTTCTTTCCGGAACTTCACTTGTCAAGTTCTAGAGTATAAAAATCCAAGTTGTCATTTTTAATGTTCATACTCCTAAATCATCCATACCTATTAACAGTAAAGGTTTACTTAAATGTTATGGTTGCACAAGCCCCTTTGCCCCTTTTTTTCTGGTGAGTGATGCCATCCTCCTTTACACTGTGAAAAATTAATCGTTCTTTCTCAACCTTGGTCTGCCCTTAGAAAACATGGCAAAGGCTTAAACTGGTATTCACATACATACACATGCACACACACGCAAAGTATACTAAAATAACATTCGAAAGGTCAATTAGACTAGGGCAGGACTTCTTAACCATTTTTGTTCCACGGACCCTTTTGCCACTCAGGTGAAAACCGCGGACCCCTTACTAAGTCCACACTGTACTGTGTATTATTTAATAAATATATCACACCCGCACCAACATGTCCCCACAAGAATAATGTTTTTCTGAATTTCAATTCAGGTTCACAGACCCCTTGTTAAGAACCCCTGGACTAGGGTGACCAACCTTGGCTAATCCGTAACTAAGAAACTCAAGTAACAAAATCAAAATTTAAGTAAAGGTGATTTTCCCTAAATGCCTGCCATATCTTTCCCATAAAGGTTTGACTTACTAAGAAATAGAAACTTCACCAATCAGAAATAGACACCTTAGGAAAAGGCTTGCCACTGGAAGCAGTTCAAATAAGCAATGTAACTTAGATATCCAATCAAAATACTTCCTTGCTTCTGTGTCTGCCCTATATGACCATCTCTTTTCTACCCCAAGTGGAGCTCCTTTCCAAGTGTGGCTTGGATGCTGCCCAATTCATGAATCATAAACTGTTCAAATAAATACCCATAAATAATATCTTGTCTAAAATGTTTTTAATAAATAGGAATGGATGATGATGATGACCAAATAGTGGAGAAAAGTAGGGAAAAAAGATGGGGGTGGCTGTGGCAGAAAGGATTAGACATCAGAAAATGTTTGTACAACTGTCCTCAAAAACCAGGAAAGAAACCAAGCAAGTGTAGTATATAAGCAACAGGTCTCAAGAAGGTGAGCAAGGGTTCTAGATGCCCCTAGAGGCAGCCTGCCATTGATGAACAAGCATGACTATTTAGCTAAACAACAGCATCCAGAAATCCAGGTTTGTTAGCTTCATCTGAACACTAATGGGGCTAGGGGAATGAAGAGGAGAAAAAGGGGTATTCCTAGAGGTTCAAAGAAAAATCACATTTTGTTGTGGCATTGTATATTAGGAACTGTGATGCTGACAGGGAGGAAAACTTATCAGTCACCATTTAGGACTCCAGGAAGAGAATTTTTTTCACCCATATTTTCTCACCTTATGAAGACATGTCAAAACACCATCTGAAATTTCTCTGGAAGCAGAACTGGGGACAAAAACTGAACAGCAATTAGACAGTATGATCAGAAAGGAAAGTGGTCTCTGAGATTCTGTAAAGCTCAACTCCATTCTTCTCTCTCTCCCCCTCTCTCTCTCTGTCTCCCGTCCCCCCCCCCGCCCCCATACCACTCGCCCAACTACAAGCAATTTACCCTAAGGTATTCTTTTATTTACCCTTTTCCAATTGACCAGTATTATGAAAATCGATCCTGCAAGCAACCAGGAGCTATATAAGTGAAGAGACTTCTTCAAAGTGTTTAGATAAAGCAGGCCCAGCTCTGACAAAACTAGATAATAAACCAGGCCAGAAGATTTTCCCTTGAAGGAATCTAATTAAGAACAAAGGCAAAGGTACATTTACAAAAGATGCCTAGAGAGGCTTGTAATTTTACTGTGAGTGGAAGGTCCATCTAGGAAACAGAAATTCAAAACCATCTGAAACAAGAATCATTTGAATTTGTAGGAAACTAAGCCAGGTCCAACACATGGCCCTGGAGAAAACCTGGCGCCACATGCAAGGCGGAACTTTTTTGGCTAGGGGATATTCCTAGTGAATAATCAGATAATTTATTTATTTATTTTAATGGAAAATAAGCCAATTTAAGTAGACTAAACTCTTGACACAGAAGAAATAGGACTCCAAGTTGATGTGTACACATTAGGAATCAAAGTGAGGTGGACCTTTGCATTTAAAATTAAATCAACTTTAAAGACAATGTTTGGTAATTGTGATGGTTTGAAGCTAGATGGACCCCAGAAGATTATGTTCTTAAAGTTAACACTTTGCTGTGGAACTAGGTAAGTGGAACACTTTGATTAGGTTACTTCAGTTAAGGGCATTTTGATTAGATTGCTCCAGTAAGACATGACCCACAGTGGGTCTTATTCCTCTTACTGGAGTACTTTATAAATGGGATGAATTTCCATTTATAAAGTTTATAGATGAATAGAGAGAAAACCAGGAAAAATTAAAACTATCGAGTGCTCATGGACCATTCTCCAGGATAGACAACAATATAGGTCATAGAATTTAGAAAGACTGAAATTATACATAGCACTTTCTCTAACCACAACAGAAAGAAGCTGGAAATCAATAATGGATGGAGAACTGGAATTGACACAAATATATGGAAGTTAAACAACAAACTCTTAAACAATCAGTGGGTTAAGGAGGAAATTGCCAGAGAAGTCAGTAACTACCTTGAAGCGAATGAAAATGAGATAACAATATATCAAAATTGTTAAATCAGTGCTGAGAGGGAAATTTGTAGCCCTAAATGCCTACATTAAAAAAGAAGAAAGAGCTAAAATCAAAGACCTAACTGGATACCTGGAGGAACTAGAAAAAGAAAAACAAACGAATCCCAAAGAAAGCATAGGAAGGAAATAACAAAGATTAGAGCAGAATTAAATGAAATTGAGAATTTAAAAAATTAGAATTAACAAAACCAAAAGTTGATTCATTGAGAGGATTAATAAAATTGATAAACCCTTAGCTAGACTAATGAAGAACAAAGCAAGAAGATGCCAATAAATAGAAACAGAAATGAGAAAGGAGATATCACCACCGAACCCACAGAAATATAGTATCATAAGAAGATAATTTGAAAAATTGTATGCCAACAAGATGTACAATTTAAATGAAATGGAGAAATTTCTGGAAACACGTAAGCTACCTACATTGATGAAAGAAGAAATAGAATAACTCAACAGACCAATTACAAGTCTGAGAATGAATTAGTCATTAAAACACTCCCAACCAAGAAAATCCCAGGACTAAATGGCTTCACAGGTGAATTCTACCAAACATTCCAGATGGAACTAATACCAATCTTGCTCAAACACTTCCAAAAAAACTGAAGAGAATCACTGAAAAACTGAAGTGAATAAATCACTTTATGATGCCAAAATCACCCTAATACCAAAGCTTCGTAAATATGTTACAAGAAAAGAAAACTATACACCAATCTCTCTAATCAACTTAAATGCACAAATCCTCAACAAAATAATTGTTAATTGAATCCAAAAACACATCAATTGAATCATACACCATGATCAAGTGGGTTTTATCACAGGTATTCAGGGATGGTTCAACATAAGAAAATCAATTAATGTAATACATCACATTAACAGATTGAAGGGGAAAAAATATGTGATAATAGCTATTAAAACAGAAAAGGCATTTGACAAAATACAGCATCCTTTCTTGAGAAAAACACTTCAAAAGATAGGATTAGAATCTTCAATATGATAAAGGGCTTATATGAAAAATCCACAGCTAACATTATAGCCAGTAGTGAAAGTCTAAAGTCTTTCTCTCTAAAATCTGGAACAAAACAAGGATACCTACTGTCACCATTATTATTTAACATTGTAATTAGAGTACTTGCTTAAGCACTTATGTAAGAAAAAGAAATAAGAATAAATAGGAAAGGAAATAGGATTGGATGGAGCAAAACTTTCACTATTTTCAGGTGACATGGTCCTATGTGTAAAAAATTCTGAAAAATCTACAATAAAGCTTTTAGAGCTGATAAATGACTTCAGTAAAGTGGTGGAATATAAGATCAACATGCAAAAATCATTAGTGTTTCTGTGCACTAAAAATGAGCAATCTGAAGAAGAAATCAAGAAAAAACTTCTGTTTACAATAGCAACTACAAGAATGAAGTATATAGGAATAAATTTAATAAGGATGTAAAGGATTATTACACAGAAAACTACACAATATTGCTAAAGGAAATCAAAGAAGACCTAAATAAATGGAAGACTATTTCATGTTCATGGATTGGAAAATTAAATATCATTAAGAGGTCTATCCTACCCAAATTGATTTACAATTTCAATGCAATCCCAATAAAAGTCCCAACAGCATATTTTACTAAACTGGAAAAGCCAATTATCAAATTTATTTGGAAGGGTAAAGGGTCTTGAGTAGTCAAAACATCTTGAAAAAAAAAAACAAAATTGGAGGAATCACACGACCTGACTTTAGAGCATAATAAAAAGGTACACTGGTCAAAACTGCATGGTATTGGCACAAGAATAGACACACTGACCAATGGAACTGAACTGAGAATTCAGATAGAGACCTGTACATATGCAGCCAACTGATATTTGACATGGCCACCAAGCCCACTTAACTGAGAGAGTGTCTTCAACAAATGATACTTGAAGAACGGAATATCCATATCCAAAAGAATGAAAGAGGGTCACCATTTTATGCCTTATCCAAAAATTAACTCAAGATGGATCAAAGACTTAAATATAAGAGTCAAGACCCTAAAGCTACTAGAAGATAATGTAGGGAATCATCTATGAGCTCTTTTATAAGCACAAACAATGAAATAAAAAATAGATAAAAGGGATCTCCTCAAAATTAAAACTTTTGTGCTTCAAAGGAGTTTCTTACAGAAGTGAAAAGGCAGCTTACTCAATGAAAGAAAATATTTGGAAAACACTTATTTTATATGGGTTTAATATCCAGCATATATAAAGAAAACTTACATGACAAAACTAAAAAAATAAACTACCAATTTAAAAAATGGACAAGAGATTGGAATAAACACTTTTCCAAAGAGGAAATACGTATGGCAAAAAGCACATGAAAAGATGGTCAACATCTAGCTGTTAGGGAAATATAAATCAAAACTACAGTGAGATATCATCTTATATCTATTAGACTGGTTGCTATTAAAAAACAACAAGAACAACAACAAACCAGAAACCTACAAGTGTTGGAGAGGATGTGGGAAGAATAGGAACACTCATCCACTGCTGATGGGAAAGTAGAATGGTGCAACCACTGTAGAGAACAGTTTGGTAGTTCTTCAGGAGGCTAAGTTTGGAATTGTCATATGATCCAGCAATCCCACTACTAGGAATACACCCAGAAGAATTGAAAGCTAAGATGCAAACATATATATGCACACCAATGTTCATCATGGCATTATTCACAATTGCCAAAAGTTTGAAGCAACCCAAGTGTCCATCAATAGAAGAATGGATAAACAAAAATGTGGTATATACATATAATGAAATATTTCCCTCCTGTAAGAAGGAATGAAATATTGACACATGCAATGACATGGATGAATCTTGAAGACCTTATGCTGAGTGAAGTAAGTCAGTCACTAAAGGACAAATATTTTATGATCCCACTGACATTAACTGAGGATATTGAAAAGGCTCACAGAAATAGTCTGGAAGATAAGTTGCCAGGAGATAGAAAGGGAATAGAGAGTGGTGAGCCAATGCTCAACTGGTCAGAATCTATGATAAGGTGGATGGGGGTGGTTTGACAGTGGATGGGCATGATTGTGGTGCAACGATGTGAGTGGGGTCGATGGTGTTGGAGTGTGTGAGCAGGATTCTGGGGTGGGTTGGACTATCCATAGAGCTGGAGAGAATGCTGGAGGAAGAAACAGGTGCATTCTGGGTAGGCTAAGGATTGTGAGTGAGAATACAATAGTGGGAGTGTTTTTTTTGGCAACTTTGGCTCAGGAGGGACATTGGTGCAGGGTGTCAGTGTTGAGGGGAATGTGTAGGGAAGGGTGAACCTGGGGCATGCCTCTATGGAATAGGAATGTGTTCATGTGGTCATAGGAAGTTATCTCAGTGGGTGAAGACCCACACAATAATCAATGAAATATTAAATTCCCATCCTGGGGAGTCCTACTATGTTCTCAAATAGAGTGGCAAGAATCTTTAGAGTACATAGGTAGTGTACATACCAATACACCAAGTCCTTGATATTAATGCTTATAATTATGAAACTTATTGTGGCAGTTTGATATTATTTATGAATTCCAAAAAGAGATATTGATTATCTTAGTAAACTGGTCTGTTTCTGTGGGCATGATACCCTTTGACTGTATTAGATTCAGCTGAGAAGTCTGATTAAATTACATTAAGATCAGTCTTTGATTCAACCAAGTCATTAGAGTGTGACACAGCATTGAGTCCCAGTTCCCTTGGGCTGATAAAACAGACTCTCACATGGAAGTAGACACACAGAGAAGAAGAACACAAAGGAAGAGAGACAACTCATTAGACCCAGGAAGAGAGAAGAGTCTGATAGTCTACATCTGACCTTGTAAAGAGAACAGAGCAGCTGAGTCCAGAAAAGAAATGAGCCCTGGGGAAAGAGACAAGCCTTATGCAGCCTACAGTTGAGATCAGAAGAAGCTGGGACCACAGAGCCTTGAGAGGAAGAAGAAAGGCTGAACCCTCACAGACATCACCCACCATCTTGCTTCAACACATGGCAAATGACTTTGGGTGAGCAAGTACTTTTTATGGTACCTTGAACTGGACTCTTTAGGGCCTTGTGACTGTAAGCTTCTACCCAAATAAATACCCTTTATAAAAGCCAACAGGAAACGGATGTGACTCAAGAGGTTCGGCGTCCGTCTACCATATGGAGAGACCGGGGTTTGATCCCCAGTACCTCCTGGTAAAAAAAGAAAAAAAAGCCAACAGACTTCTGGTACTTTGCATCAGCACCCCTTTGGCTGACTAATACACTTACTTTTATAAAATTGAAATTTAGCCTAATAATATATATTGCTTAAGGATTAACTCCTGAAAACCTCCTTGTTAATCAAATGTGGTCTCTCTCTAAGTCAAACTCAGCAAATAAACTCACTACCTTCCCTTCCCCACCCCCACTCAGCATGGGACATGACTCCCTGGGACAAGCCTCCTTGGCACTGAGGGATTAATACCAAAAGTGAACCGGCAATGCATTTGGAAAAACTCCTTGACCAAAAGGAGGAAACATTAGATACAAAAGAGTTTTTATGGTTAAGAGATTTTAAAGTGAGTTGGGAGGTCATTCTGGAGATTATGCTTAAGCACATATAAGGAGGATCTCACTAACAGCCACAGTAAACAAAGCCTCAACCAGGGGTGTTCCCGATGGCTCTAGAAACATCTGGACGCTATAGGCAAGTCATACAACCCATGAAATCAGCACCCTGTCAGTGGACCTTATTTTGGAATATATGATAACCTATTTCCCCAATGTAACACAGTTAGACTCATTTATAATGTCCTTACATAGGATTTGTCTGTCCCTTTTATTTGAATCTACAATTAACACTATACACAATAAATATATGTTCTAGAGACTTAAATCTTCTGGCTGTTCATATGCCAGTTGAGCCCTGAATTTCACCAGAGTTGTTGCCAACACCTACTCTCCAGCTCATCAGACTGGCCCAAGATAATTAAAATTGATGATAATTTCCAGCCCCCTTCCCCCAACTCAATGAGTATCTAAAACTGCAAGCAAAACAGTTCCTTCCACCTGCTTCAAAAGTCTAAGTCCACTCAATCTGAAGCAGAGTGTGCATCACCATCCCAAAATCCTCAAGATTGAGGAGTGAATAAACATGGGGGGGAGGGGAATGCAACAATGGACCAAAGTAGACTTATTAGTATTGTAGTAATGGAAGAACTTGTAAACATTGATATAAAGATAGTGGTTACTAGAGGTTATGAGGGGAGGGAGAGGGAAGAATAGGTGAAATATAGGAAATTTTAGGGTCTTGGAATTGTACTGCATGATATTGCAATGATGGTTACAGGCCATTACACATTTTGTTAAAACATATAAAATTGTGTGGTGCAAAGTGTAAAGCATAATGTAAACTATAGACCTTGGTTAGTAGCAATGCTTCAATATTTGCTTATCAATTTTAAAAAATGTAATATTACACTAATATAAGATTCTATTAATAGGGGAAAATATGAGAAGGTGAGGGGTGGCACATATGGGAATCCCCTATACTTTTGATGTAACTTTTCTGTAATCCAATACTTCTTTAAAAATAAGTTTATTATATGAAAAAAAAAACTAAATTTAACAAAAAAGTGGAAATTTTGTATTCTAAAAACTACATTTTTAAAATAAATAAAACCTAAATAAATGGAAATACATGGTATGTATATGAATTAGAAAACTTAGTATTGATAAGATGGCAATGTTCTACAAATTGATTTAAACATTCAATGAATTCCCTATAAAATTCTCTGCAGAAATGATAATCTGATCCTACTCCATATGGACATTTAAGGGACCCAGAATCACCAAAATAATCTTGAAAAAGAACAAAGTTGGAAAACTCACAATTCCAAATTTCAAAAAGTAATACAAAAATACATTAATTAGAAGAGTATGGTACTGGCATAATGACAGACATATAGATTAATGGAATAGAATTGAGCGTTCAAAAATAAACCCTCACATTTAGAATTAATTGATTTTCAACAAGAATGCCAAGACAATTAATTCAACGGGGAAAACTAGTTTTTTCAACAAATAATGCTGGGACAACTGGATACCCATATGCAAGAAGAATGATATTGGACCTCTACCTCATACCATATGCAAAGTTATCTTAAAATGGATCAAAATTATAAAGGCAAGAGCTAAAATTATATGAATCTTAGAAGAAAACGTGGGTGTAACTCTTCATGACTTGATTAGGCAACCGATTCTTAGATATGAAACCAAAAGCACCCAAAGCAACAAATGAAAAATTAGATTAATTTGACTTTATCAAGCATCTGTGCATCAAAAGACACTATGAAGAGAGTGAAAAGATAAGCCAAATAATGAGAGAAAATATTTGCAAATCATATATGTGAAAAAGTTCTTGTGTCCAGAATATATGAAGAACACCTACAGCTCTACAATAAAAAGACAAATAGCCCAACTAAGAAATGAACAAAGCATCTGAAAATACATTTTTTTCAAATAAGATATACAAACAGGCAATAATACATAAAAAGATGTTCAACATCATTAATCATCAGGGAAATGTAAACCAAAAACCATAATGAGATACAACTTTAGACCCTGAGATTAGATATAATTAAAAAGTCAGATAAAAACAAGTGCTGATGACAAATTTGAACACTTATACCTTACTTGTAGGAATGTAAAACGGAGGCACTACTGTGGAAAACAGTGTGACAGTTTATCAAAATGCTAAACATAGAATTATCATATGATCCAGGAATTTCACTCTGATATATACACCCAAGAAAAAGAAATCATACATCAATGCAAAAACTTGCACACAAATGTTCATTTCAGCATGATTTGTATGGGACAAAACATAAAAATAACTCTAGTATCCGACAACTGATGATTGGATGAATAAATTGTGGTATAGCCATACAGTGGACTATTATTTATCAATAAAAAGAAATGACTTTCTGGTACATGCTACAACATGGATGAACCTTGAAACCATTATGTCAATGAAAGAAACCAATCACAAATTGTATGATTCCATTTATGTGAAATGTCCAGAACAGGCAAATCTATAGAGACTGAAAGTAAAAATAGTGACTGCTTAGGGCTTAAAGGTGTTGATTGAGGGGAAATGAGGAGTGATTGCTAATTATTATGCATTTTCTTGAATAAAATATTGTAAAACTGATTTTGTTGATGGTAGCCCCAATGCTATGAATATATTAAAAGCTCAATAGCTTTAAAGAGTAACTCTAAAAAGAAAAAAAATCTTTAAAAATACCTTTAAAAAAGTAACTTTTAAAAGATGAATCATGTGATATATGAGTTTATATCTTTATAAAGCTGTTATTAAAAAGGGGTGATGCTTAAACCATGGTAGATGGTTCATTGAAAAAGATAGTCCCACTGCTTTTGCATTTTGTGTTTACCTGATCAAAGTTAATGCTTTGATGGTGAACGTGAGTCATTGATGTTTATTCTAGAGAACTATTTGGGGATGGGGGATGAAGGGTGATGCACATGCTCAAAGAAAGACTTTCTAGAAGACACAATAATAGAGAAAATTTTATCTCAATTTTATCCCCTTCCAATTATTTTCTTTTGGTGATTCAAAATGCTTTGTAAGCCTGTATGTATTTCAGATTGTGGCTATATGTAGGGACTGAAGTTTCTCATGTAGCTGGGGTAAATATGAGGACAGTGAATCACTCTGGTTTATCTCTAGAGCTGAATGGCCACAGCTAGATCACTGTGCAATGGGCCTGCCCTCTCCCCATGCCTTACTGCTGGGCTCATAAAACAGCTGCTCTGATGACCCCAACCCATGCTAACATCCGCATTAGTGTGAGTCCCTCTCATCAACCCTCATCATCCAGGTGAACTGTATGTTTAGTAATGGTCTTCTCTGGGCAATTATCAGCATTACTTGGCATAAGAGATGATACCAATGGGCAGGGTTGCCTTCCAAATATGAAGAGAATCAACCCCTTGGGGAGTTTCTAAAAGATGTCCTTCCATGTAAGCAGCTACTCCATTTACTCATAAAGACAGATCCTATTTACCTCCCTCATTGTCAAAGGATAAAAATCTCAGTTTTAGGATCCTTAAAGAGAAAAGTGTTCTGGCCATAAGTGCAATCAGGTGAGAAGATGCATGCAAGAAGGGAGCTGGGAGCAGCAGTGGGCTGTGCTACCTCTGTTCTAATTGCAACAATTCTTCATCCTTACACGCTAATGTTGAAGTTTTCCAAGGAATTATTTTACTTAATGTCAAGAATACAGATCACGTTGTTGATAAGCTCTTTATATTCCAGAAGAGAGACTGGTCAGTCTTCACTCTGGGGACCTATTAGCCAGGCCCCCATTTGAATCACTCTGGCAGTTGCATGCCTTGCTTCATTAATGATATCGACATGCCACTACCTCACATTGAAGACTAAACAAGAGAGGCTGCCTGTGTTCCCTTACACACTGTTCTGCTCTCCCTGTCTCAGCACAGTGTGAAATCTTGTCTCAAGCAAGCATTGGGCAAGAATGGCATTAGTGATGGAGAAGATTGTTGAAGTTGTTAAATAATATCAGACTACCTGGGTTCCTCCAGCCAAAATGATCTGGCCATCTGCCGTTGCCTTTCTGAGTTTGGAGGACAAGGAAAAAGAAAAAAAAAGTGAGGTTGATTGTCGATTATGTTCTGAATCTGCAGGACTTTCCCCAAAAGTCAATTGGTGGTAAGTCCTACCTAAGGAGACAGACTCACTCAGGTGACTCAGAGGATGTGGATAAGAAGAAAACTCTACATTTCGTTTATAGTTTATAACAGATCACTACTTATTTGAACTTATTTTTCCTCTTTTTTCCCTATGTTCATAAGGTTAAAATGAGCTGGCCCCTCTAAAGCACTTGCTAAAAGGTATAGAACAAAAGAGAGCAATCCACTTTGGCTTATTAATTAAGCACCTGCATGTGGAGAAAGTGTGTTCAGAGCTAACTTTGGCCCATGGCAAACCAAAAGCAGTCTGTGTTCTCAGAACAATGAAGAGGTGCTAAGGAGGTAATTAACCTTTCTTCTAGAGAGCAATCAGGAAGAGAAAGGAATTTTCTGGGCCAGCACCTATGTAAAGGACCTAAATCAGGTAAAAGTCAAAGTTGTTCTCTCTCATTATAAACATTGCAAATGTTAGATAATAATTTATTTTCTACTGGACCTTACAATGGGTGATTCTTTTTCACACTGTGCCCTGGAGGTGTAATTTCTCTGCATGGGAAAGATGATTTACCTCTTGCACTTTCCACTGAAATACATGAAGTTTTATATGACTTGTAACAAAAAGGGGGAAAAAAAGACAGTTGTGCTATTTTCTCAGGAAAAAACAAACAAACAAACAAAGAAACAAATATATATATAAAAGATTAAGATGGGTCATATCGCCCAGAATTCAGTTCCAATACTGAAAAACGTAGGTTATGTAGAGTTGTAAAACCTGATTTCAAGTCTGGGCCCTTCTTCCTAACAGATATATGATGTTGGGTAAATTAACTACTTTTCTAACCTCAATTTCCTCATTTTTAAAATTGTGATTACTCCACATTGGAACTGTTGTGAGAATGAAATGGAGAGTTTGTTAAAGAGGCTTATAAACCACAATATAGCAAATATTAGATAATAATTGCTTATTCCCATGGCCTAATATTCCCATCATTCTCATTCATTTGTTTTAAGGTGCCTTCTTTAGGGAGCAGAAGGCATCCACTCTCAGAGTAACATTGAACAAAATTGTGTCTATTCATGCATCAGGTTGACTAGTTGTCCCTGCAAAAATACAGAGCCATTCCTTGAGGGGCCTTGGGCAAGGGACCTGGGGCAAATCACTCACTGAAAAGGTGTCCCCATCTGTGAAATTAGAGGATTTCATTACAGCATAACTAAGATCTCTTTCAGTTTCAATAGTCTTTGATTCCAAGTACTATTTTATAGGTTCTTTAAAATTTTGCCTCCCTGCATTGCCTCTTTCTGAATGTTTGTCTCCAAGTCTACACTAGTACTAACCCTTTTAAATATTCTATTATCTTTCCATGGGCTTTATTTAAATAGCAAATAATGTAATTTTGTTTATCTATTTTTTTTTAAATCACTTTTGTAAATCTGTGTTGATTGGCTGTAGAATATAGGGCAATGATCTATGTCTTGATAGATTTTTTTTAAAAAGCACAACTTATCATAATTTTCCTTAATGGATTTACAAGCCAGTAGAGAAGGACCATTTAATATTGATGATAATAATCAAATTAGCCATTGTCATTAGTTAAATGCTTATTAAGTATATGCCAGGCAGTTTGCTCAGATTCTTTGTGTGAATTCTCTCAACATTTGTTAGACAGTATCTTATTTCCATATTATAGATTAGTGAATTGAACCTCAGTAATATCCAGTATCTTGACCAAGTTTAAATACTTAGTAAGGAGTGGATTTAGAATTGGATTCCAGGTTCATTGTAAAGCTTACGCCTCCATCTCTAATGCATATTAACTCTCATGGCTTTAATATAAGGCAGAACATATTAATTGGCACATGAGATTATAAAGCCATTTCCACAGTGAACAAAAATATTAAAGTTAAATTAAATTCCTTTGTTGACTTATATGGACTATATATTTTTCTACCACAATAGAAAAAGGAAAAGACCCCTAATTCTATTATGAAAATAAAAACTATAATTATAAAACCATGGATTCATTAACTCAGCAAATATTTCTTGAAAACTTACTATGTCGTAAATATCATCTGTGGTGGTTTGAAGCTGTCTGTGCCCCTGAATAACATGTTCTTGATTTCAGTCCTTTCCTGTGTGTGAACCCATTGTAAGTAGGATTTTTGATAATGTTATTTCACTTAAGAAGTTGTGATTCACATCAATCAGGATCAGTCTTAATCTTATTACTGTACTCCTTTATAATTTGAGTAGAATTCTGGTAGACAGAGAGAAAAGACTGTGAAAGCAAAAAGCTGAAATTCAATGGAATCCAGAAAAGAACAGAGAAGCCAGGAGAGGCTGCCATGTGCATTGCCATGTGACCAAGCTAAGGATCAAGAATCACAACAGCCAGTCCTGGAACACCACAGTCTTCAGGAAGAAAGCATCACCTTGATGATACCTTGAGTTGGACTTTCTTTTAGCCTTAACACAATAAACAAGTAAAGTCCCATTGTTTAACCTGACTCATTTCATGGTATTTGCTTAAGCAGCCTAGGAAACTAAAATACCATCTATATACTGAGAATGAGCAGTGCAAAATGGATAAAAATATTTGTTGTTATGGAGCTTAGGTTTTATATTTTTTTTCTCAATAACAAACAGACAAATAAATAACTTTGTGGTCACTGTTGTAGAAGGATGAGCATCTCCCTCAGGTTGATTTTCTTCATTTGAATTTCCCTATTTGTCTTAAAGATATAGGAAAAAAGGAACATTTTGGTCTCAAGACTGGTACAACTATTAGATATTTAAAGTCATGGTCTCTTCCATGCTTACTAACACCTCTTTTATTAACTCAACCTAGTTAAATATAATGAACTTCTCTTCAGAATCACCATGTTTATATACTGTTAATTTTTTAATTTGATATTGGTATTAATGCCCAAAACTTGGTACATTATCTAAGTTAATGGAACTTTCAGATGTGTGTTTTTTAATAGACTTGGCCCAAACAATATTCATAAAGCAGGTCTCATTCTGTCCTGCCCTCTCCACACCAGTATTCCATTGCAATAGATGAGAAACAGATTTTCCCTTACATTTCTGTGGTCATTGAAATGGCTTTTAAATATGTCTGATTTGTGACAATCTCATTGAATTTGGAGATACATATGACAGCTCTCTCTTGGTTTTTTGACAGACCTTTACAATTAGTCAACTTTGAGAGATTTGCTTTGGTTTTATGAGTTCTTTGAAGATGAATTGGACAACTTCTTTAACAAATTTTAAAGTTGAGGCATTTATTCTCCCTAACCTACATTTTCCTTGGTTCTATTTTTCTTTTTTCATATCACTGATCATTACACACTGGCTTAGAGTCACTGCTCCCTGTGGTGCAAGTTTCTCTTAGACAAGCTGCAAGAAACTACAAAGAGAAGACAAATACTTTAAAATTAAATGTAGCCACCATCTTCTTTGGGAAGAAAACATTAATTACATTTTGAGGGAGTTATAATTGGATTTACTTCTTCCTTTTTGGATAGTTATTCAAGCTATGGAGTTACCACACTCCCAGCATCTTTTATGCAGTCAGTTTGAGAAAAAGAAGGGAGATTTATTTGTAATTATCAGAAATAAACACAGTTCCTGGGAAATAAACACAAAGGAACAGAACCTGGCTTGGGTCCCACCTCGTTAAAGATGCAAATTAGGAACAGGCTATAGAAATGGGAGGTATCACTAATCCTTTCTCAACAATGTAAATCATTAAATTAGCCTCTGGTTCAATGGCATCTGTAGTGTGTAACTTCAGGTTTAATACAAGGGATCCCAAAAGGAGCAGCAACTTCCTTTGGGCTTCTCTTGTTGTTCTAGTTGGTATTTATTTTGAGTCATGGGGCATGAGGCGTGTTTGCTTAATACCTATTCCCATCTGCTGTTATTATATTGTCTACCTAACCCATGGAGTTGTCCATTCTCAATTCAGGTCCATCTGTGACTTTTCTCCAAACCTTCTGGTGGGTTTCCAGTTGATCAGCCTTAGTCTGTCCCTTTAGGTGTTGGCCCCAGGTTCCCTGAAGCAGATGTGTGCAGCTCATATATTCCAACTTAGACTGTGAAATTTGCCCTTGGGGAATGTGGCAATTCCAAATACAATAACACTGAAAATTAAGATAGAAACTGCAATGCCTTGTCCTGGAAAATGGAGTTTTAGCAGTGATCTTATGGGCTTTGTTAGTCATGATTGGCTAAATCAATAAAAGTCTGATCTGTCCTTACCAAGAGGAACTACAGAGAAAGACTGAAACAAACTCACTGCAGTCTACAGAGACCAACTTCATATTAACTTGCAAAGGATGGACTCTGATTGCCTCGGACAAATACTTCTTCATCCCTCAGATTCCTCCTCCAAATCTTAACTTTTTCCACAGCACCAAACTTTTAATGGAGACAGTTTCAGTTTCTGGCCAATACATGACTTCTCTAGAACAAAAGTGTAGCTAACCTCTTACTACTCCGGTTTCTTTGTTTGTCTAAAACATTTCAGTAGGAGTACTTTTTACTGAAAACTATACCTATATGCCAGAATCCTGAGATGATTCCTTGGGCTGACCATCTAATGAGTCTCTACTGACTTCGCAATGTGTTCTTGTATTATATACTCAAGTTAGGCTGTCCTGATCTGCATACATCACCTACAGGTCCATCAGTTGTGTTTCCTTCCCACCCAAACCCATCTTCAGAAGAAAGAAAATCTTTCCTTTGAAGGAAATCAAAGTTAAAAGACAGCAGTGCAGAAAACCAGTCAAGAAGGAGATTTCCAAGTTCCCTGCTTGAAAATGGATGCCCATTCTGGGTGCCTGGGATATTTCTTCACGTTGCTCAGCTATTTATCCCCCAAGATATTTTTAGCTAACTCAAGCTTCAGCTACACAAATATTGTAGGGTCATTGGGCTGAGACTGTTATCTAATTCTATTTTAAATAGGCTGTACTGTAAATGTTGTAGGCACTTGATAAACACTGAGCAGTAACAGAAAGAATGATGATTCCTTTGGGAAATTATTTTCCTGTCTCATGTTTTCCTGTATCAGTATTAGAAATCCTCCCGCCTCACTCTCAGACTAAATTTCTCTTGATTTAACTTCATTTCATTAAGAACCATTTTGCCATACTAAATATTATGTTGATTTGAATGCTCTGCTCAAGTCATGGACTTCTAATTCTCATTCCATGCATTTCTTATCAATTGTTCTGCCTTAAGATATATATATATATATAAACACACACACATACACATACATGTTTTTGGTTTTGTTTTCGTTTTCATCTGGGTAGCAAGAATTGTTACAGCATGGAGTTGCAATTTGAGATCCTTGACACCAAATCCTATGTTCTTCTGAAAAACTTAAAATACAGCCTTTCTTCAGTACAGAAAACTATTTTTTAACATTTACTCTCTTTCTATTATTTCTTTTTAATCTTTCAAATGCTCAGAGAATTAAAAGCAGTACTCACATTTAAATCAGTTCTTCCATCTTAATTTCACCATTTTATGTCATATCAGAGTGTTTTCCATCTGAAAGCAACTCTCCTGCTTGTCACAAAATCAACTGCCAAATTGAAGTACTAAGTACCAAGTATTTAGGAAGTGATTTGGTTCCTGAAATATATCCAGGCTAATTTGCATCCATCACTTTACTTTCTTTTGCATGCAACTACTTCCATACTCTCTGAAAAGCAAAGGACTAAACATTTTTACGTGAAATATTTGATATAAAACAGATATTCCACTAGTCCGCTTTGGAAACAGAACCTTCTGTGATTTACTATGTAACACACTCAAAGAAACTTTTAAGATTGTGAGAAAACTTGCTGTCCCATTATCATAAAGCCATTTAACAATTCTGGTTTCCATGTTTCTTATCTGGAAAACGATGATTCTCTCAAAAGAGAAATCTATGAGGATTACTAAAAGAAAGTTTGGAAATGCTGCCCATTTTTGGATAAAAAAGCATATATAGTAATAATTATCTTTGTGTTTCTGATTTAAAAAAATTATTATGATATTCCATGATTCCTGAAAAAAACTAAACTGAAAAAAGTCATCCATATGTTGAAGGTAAAATATAAACTTTTCTCTCAAGGAAAAAAAAAAAAAAAGAAGCAGAATGACTGGACACATTTTTTCATAACTCATTTTCTTGGTTTGCCAGGATCACTATAACCAAACACCACAGACTGGTTGGCTTAAACAACAGAAGTATTTATTGGCTCACAGCCCCAAGGCTAGAAATCCAAAATCCAAGCATCAACAGATATGCCTCTGAACACTGAGTCATTCTGCTGGAGGCTTAGCCTGCAATCGATCCCTGCCTCTGTCACATGGTCATCTTTCTTTCTCTCTTCCTGTAACTTGGACTTCTGTGTCCAAATTACTTTTGATTATAAGAATTCCTATCATGACAGATTAAAGCCCACCCTGATTCAGTGTGACCTCATCTTAATAGGACCTGGGAAGAGCCTATTTACAAAGTGTGCACCTACAGGACCTGGGATTGGGACTTGAACATCTTTGTGAGGGACAGGAGTCAATCGACCATACTGGCAGGAAATAATAAATGGGAGGGAAGCAAAAGCACTCAAGTGGTGGCGTCTCCTTGTCTTGATTTTGCCACCAACTAGATGCACGATTGTGGAAAATAGAATAACTTTTCTGTGCCTCAGTTATCCAATCAGAAATCCCAGGGTATGAGATAAAATGATAGTCAAGACCTTTCCAGTTAGAGGGCATAATTTAGAATCTGTCCTTTCAACCTAATAATGATCATGACATTGTTGTGGACAACGTCATATGAAGCAGAAGTAGGTTGCATTTTCAGGAAAAAGGACATATTGTCTAAATCATTTGAAATGTAAAAAAGAGTTCCTTTTTTGGGTATTTGAGAGACAAAGTGCTAATAAAATGAGTTGACTGTGTTCTTTGAGCCCCTGAGCTGTTCCATGGATTATTTGCAACATGTAATAAATCCTAAGCCTGCTGCTCCAGACTGTAAATTAAGTCTCCACAATTAATTTTAATACATTTTCTAGGTTTATTTTCAGAATATACAAAGAAAGCACTTGATAAAGCTATTTAAATTGTGAAGGGTTATTTGACTGTTACATTGGGATTTTCACTGGATTATGAGGTGAGGGTTCCTCACTTGGAATAAGCTCCCTCTTTGTTTTCCCATTGATTTGGAACAACTAATTTATGAAGAGCAAAGATTGTTTGGATGACTGACAATCCAAATTCTACGGTTAAAACCAATGGTTTTGTTCTGAAGAAGAGGGAGAAGTCTGTTCTGTTCATTGATAAAATTGTGCTTCTAGAAGCCAAAGCAATTCTATTGCTAGCTAGGGTTAGTGGAAAAGGAAAATACATGCAACCTGATTCATTTGCTGAATTTATTATTTACCAGTCAAGTTCTGGATGGCAGTGTGGAGGTGCTGTGCAAAACAGAGAACAGTATTCATATTTGAGAACACTGTCTCTGGGTCAGGGTGCCTCCAGAATTCGAACCTCTGCTCCACTGTTTACTTACCTGTGTGTCCCTCTACAAGGTATTGAACCTCTCTGGCCCCATTTCCTTTTCTATAACAGGATGAATGAAATAATTCTTATCTCATAAGGTAAGCTATATAAAATTTACCAGAGAAATAGAGCAGATTCATTTTGCCAAGCTGACTTTATCAGGAAGTTAAGAAAGCATTAAAATTTGAAGACTACTTTAAATAAACATTTGCAGAAACAAAATATGGGAGCTCTAATACTTAATGCAGAGAGAAAATTACTTTGATGTGGAACATAAGACAGGTATATAAACAGAAAAAGATTTCCAGTCAAGTTTCCATGACCACATACACACCAACCTTGGGCATTTTTTTCTTCATATTTTTCATTAATAAGGAGACCTTGACTATATCATTTAACTAATCTGTGTTCATCTGTGTATCTTTCTGAACACTAGAGGAACAATTGATTTAATAGTTGGAATTAGATGAAATAAAAGTTCCTGGGCAAAAATTTTTAGGAGTAATGCTTCCATAAATTGTTGAGCTACTTTTTCTATTATTTTATTCTTTTTGAATTTGAAATAAAGTTTGAATAAAAAATTAAAATAAAATTAAATGACATTAAAATTCTGGAGAGTGTTAGAGGAAAGCAAAAAAGGGCTCATTTCATGGAATGGCTGTGTACTTCTCAATTTCCTGTTAAATCTCAATGCCAGTGCTTGAGGGAGCAGCAATGAAATTGACTGGTTAGTGGAATAAACTATTCTTTTATCCTCCCACTGGTTTTGCATGCATCTATCCAATCATCCATTCAAATATTTAAGTGTACAAAATGTGTGTGTGTGTGTGTATGTACCAGGCATAGTGCTAGAGCCTGGACTATTACATAAAACAAGACAGATATGGGCTTTGTCATTGGGGTTATTATCAGCTAGCTCCACCTCAATCCTTACTTAGTAGGATTTTGAACTACATCATAAGACTTAACTGGAAAGCAACTGTTAGTTTAAAAACAAATGTCATAAGAAATTATGAGACTTTGATAAGAAAAGTGAATTTATATAAAAATAACATGGGAAATAGGCAATAGAGAGACTTTCAGGTTGATTTATTATCTCTTTAGAGTAATAATTAGAGCAAACATTTATGTAGCATATATTAGGTGGCAGACATTCACTAAAACACATTAGTTATTTTAGCCTCATAACAACCCTGCTGGATGGATGCTATCATCATCCACATTTGAATTTGAAGAAGCTGAGGCAAAACTATTTTGTTCTTTTCAGTCAAGATCATTTTAGATGTTACACATAAACATTACACAAAAATACACATAAGTATTTGATGGAAAATACTTGAATATATGAATGAAAAGATGAAAGAATGAATGATGGGGCAGTATGCATTAGATGACTGTAAGATATTGCAGCTCACTGCTGGTACCTTCTGATCTTCTTCCTCCCTTGTGTTATTGTCTCCCAGCCAGAACTGCTCGTTAACCTACTGGGTGCTGTCCAGGCCAACTTAATCCCCTTGTGGAAATGTGGTTTGTTGTTTTCACACTATTGTCCAAGCTCTTATTTACAATTGTGTCTGTCTCAATGTTATTTCTCCTAGCAACAGGCTCCATTTTCTTCCCAGGAGGAGCCTCTGAAGTGTCATAGAGCTTATCTAACCCACATTTCTAAAATTTAGGATAACAGTCATTGAGTGTCTGCTACACGCCTGGAGCCAGCCCAACCCAGTGACAGCATCTGCTGCTTTCTCACCGGAGGTTCAAGCATTTTGTTCCAATGACTCACATTTTCACATCCTGGTAGCAAATCAGATGCTAGTAAAATGAGAAAGGTGTGAGGAATAAAAGGCCCATGTCTATCCAACATCATTATCAAGTCTGATTAACATCTGATGATTTCCACAAATTAAATGTTCATTTACTCAGCATGAGAAGGAAATAGCATTTGAAACCAAACACCTTCTTTCTTCTGGAGATCCACTTTTGTGCTTGTGACCAGACTAGTGTGCTACTCCAGAGCAGGCTGAAGAATCTAAGCTTAGGTCGACAGTATTGACAGATTTGAGGGTGTTGATTAAGGGACATGATATGGCAAAATATCCTCCTGGTTGCAACCCAGTGTTTGCAGAATCATAAGCTTGCAAAACACGTGCTTCAATCAGCTGGCTGTGTAAGAATTCAATCAGCGTTAATCTAACACAATGCAGCACCTGCTCCCCGACTGATTTCTAGTGTTCTTCAATCAAAAGGAACAGAAGAAAAGCATCATTTATCACAAGCAATGTTAGCAGACCTGAAAATTCAAGAACCTGAAGTTCAACAGGAATATCAGGTTCTTCTTTTGCCCCTTTTTCTTTCTTAGGATGCTGCAAAAAAGTGAGCTGTTGTTTGCAAAGAAAGTGGGAGAAGGTTGGACATGAGTGGCACTGAATTTATTCCATATAAAATGAGTGCTGTAATTAGGTGCTGGTAATTACATTCATTGCCATTCAGCTCTTGCAGCTATAGGATCAGGCATCTTTTGGGGCTTGGCCAGTATTTCCCCAAGCTATGGCATAGAGTGCAGTAGGACACATGACAGTAGTAGATTCCATTAAAGAGGATCTTACCATGTCATGTCCTACGCAGTCTCAGATCCAGAGCCAGCTGGCCACTTCAGTAGACAATTAATAAAGCATTCACCAAAATGAGATGCTTTCACTAAAATGGGGAAAAGAACACAGAAACATCATCTCTCCTAACAGGTAAGCTTCCTGAAGGCATGTAAATCTTGTTCATAACTTCATTCAAAGTGGTTAGAATGGTGCTTGGCTCATAACAGGGGCTCCACAAATGTTTGATGAGTGAATAATTAAACAAAGCAAATAACACCAACATTTATTTGCAAGCTACATTCTGCCACTCAAGTCTGTGCCAAAAAAAAAAAAAAAATGAGAGCACAATGCACAGTATTTGACATGAGCTAGAAAATCTGTGAGTCTTACAAGTGATGGAGAATTTGGTATCATTGGAGAATATGTCTTCAGTGTCTGGCTTTTTGCCCAGAAGGATTATTTTACATCAGGTTGAATTCTCTACTAATTATCTTCAAAACAGCTGGACTGCTGGATAAACTCTATCTGGATGCACAGTAGAAGAGCAAATAAGGATAATTAAACTTTTATTTCTGACTAAGCTGACAAGGGAGCCTATATGAGAAGATAGAAGGCAGAGAGAGACAGCATAGTAGCTACCTCATTAAATCCCTCATCAGGACCAAAAATATATTTTATTGTTAATATACTGCAATTAATTTTGATAAATCTCCACTTTAATTTGATTACTTTTCTTGCTTTTGGGTCAATTCAGTTGGACTCCTAAATGATTTTAATAAATTGTAAAAGCAACTATTTGATTTCATCAGAAACATGCAGAATAGAATTTACACACAAATTTCCTGTGGACAAAAGTAATAACATCTTCAAAAGGAAGAGTATAGAAAAGCAAGGGAAAATTCAGCTGAAGGATGATGAAACCATACTTCATGAGAAGTGTATGAAGCATTCTTGCCAAATGAGAAATCTGTAAATTACTTGGGTAAGCAATCAGCCCCAGATTATAATTGGCAATTTGAGAAAATTTCACCAACAGTTAAGCAAAATCACATAAGCCATTTGAGGAAGTGAAGTGGTGAAAGGCCACCACCTTATTCTCCTTGTTAAGGTTTACTGTAATTTGTTTTTATTTTCCTTTAGAAATTGAAATTCTATTTTCTTTTATTGGGCTAGAAATAATCAAGGGCCACCACAAAGGGAGATAGGCACACTTGAAGAGTAGACTGAGTGATTTCGTTTCAGCAAATAGGAGTCACTTGAGTGTGCCTGGAAATTGTTGAGACCCAGTAGTGAGAATCTTAAACTCAAGCTACACAAGGTCACATAATTCATTATTTCAGTTTACATACCACATGAGCTCCAGATATTAAATTACAAAGTACATTCCCCTCAAGATGGTAGATAGAGGCCCAGGTTTGTTTCTAGAACTTCTCATAGCTCTGCCACATCTAACAATGGGTCTTTATGAGTTCACAAACTCTCGGGAGCTCAAGTTTTTTCTCCTACAAATGAGGTTCCTGTCTTTTCTTAATATCAATTTTTTTCTGCAGATATTAAGTGAATGTCTACTATGTACCAAGTACTGTGCTAAATAAGTTAGATATAAAAATAAGCAACAGCTGTGTACTAGCTACTTGCCTCCTAATTGTAATATCCATTTCCTTCCATATCCTTCTTCCTTACTAAGAGAACTCTGGTATTTTTCAAGATGGCAGTATGCTACATCAAATGTCCACCTAGACTTTCTCACAGTCAGAGTTGACCATATGACTTAATTCTGTCCAGTGAGACATAGACAGAAATCTGCTCCAGAATTCTGGGAATGTTTAGTTTCCAGATACTTAAGCTGCCTCTCTCCCCTTCTTTCCTAATATTTGTTCTGGTCTAGAGTGAAGAAATAAGGTGGACCTGGAGCAGGTATTCTGAGTACAGAAATCACAAAAGTTAGAATATAAACCATGCATTATAGGCGGCACAGAGAAAAGAGAGCTATCTAGGACATTAATCATATAAGGAAAGAACCTCTGCCTCTCCCTGCCAAGCATACCTTCAGACTTCCTTGTTGAGAACAATAAACTTCTGTTTGGTTAAGACACAGAATTTGGGTTCTGTTTCTTGCAGCCAAATACAAGTCAAGTGATACAATGCATCCTTGCCCTCAAGACGCTTGTGGGTTACAAACACAAATCAATTAACGTAAAATATGGTAAATGTTGTGAAAGATATACATTGTAAAATAGTGAATACAGAGGGAGGGAGAAAGTTGGATTGCTCAGCTTTGCACTCAAAGCTGTTTGGAAGCTCAGCACTAGCACTGTTTCTATCATTTTGCATGTGGTAGTCAAGAAAAACTTTTCCAAATATAATGTGATGCATGAGTCTTAAAGGACGAGTACTGCTAGTCTGGTGAAGAAGAAGGGAGTAGGGATATGGTACATTATAGCAGGAAGAAGGAGAAGAAGAAGGAGAAGGAGGAAGAGAAAAAGGAGGAAAAGGAGAATGTGGAGGGGAAGAAGGGGATAAAAAGCATGATCAGAAACACAGAGACAGGAAATAAAGGAATAGTCTTATTAGAGTCTACAATTCAAAGTGGGTAATGCACTATGAAGGTGAGGAATGAAGCAGATACAAGCAGATCTTGTATCACAAACTAAGAAGCCTGAGCTTTGTTTTGAATGACATAGTGAGCTGTTGAAGTGTCAACAGAAGGGATAGAAAAACTTCATTAGTCTAAGCAAGGCTTATTTGAAGCATGGGGAAAAGAGGACACTTGGCATATCTGTGAACACAATATATTTATTTATTGACACATAGGATGAGGAACTCTGTTTTGTGGATAAGCTAGGAGAAGCTCTTGAACTAGGAGCTTCTGGGTGAAGGTGATCTCACTAAAGCCCTTCTTTGGTTACTTCTCCTTTCTGACACCCCAGTGAAATGATAGTAAAGAATAAACCATAGGAATAGTCACATAACATCAGAGAGTTTAAGAGAGGATATCAGCAGCCCTGAGATTTTCAAAAATTCCTGAGAGTCTATGACAGATAGAAAGGGGCCAGGCTTCAGGAGAGGCTGTAACAGAGGGTGAGAGCACCAGACAGCGCCCTGGAGCAGCTCTGGACTTGAAGGCACAGTTATGGAGGTTAGGGATGAGATGTGAGGCTGAAAGAAGATTCACTCACAAATCAACTGTGCTCAGCTGTACCCAACCCCTGTAGACACAGAACATAGGCAGTCTGGTGATAACCCAGGCACAAAGAACAAATGATGTTTTTTTCTTTAAAAAAAAGAAAAGAAAAGAAAAGAAACAAACAAACAAAACTAGCTTTCTGGGCGTTTTCCCTATTCTGACACCAGGGCAATACTCCACCATACAGGTCAATTTCATATCTGTACTAACAAACCTGGGACCTGCTAGAAAATAAGCTTATTCATAAAGAGCACCTAGCTTTGGGTTTTATGGGAGAAACCTGATGGGAGAAGACATTTACATTGATAAAATCAGAGAAAACCCACAATGGCTATCCTGAAATGTCAGCCCTATTCTACATAAAGTATATATGACAATTATAAAAGAGAAACAATAAAATAAAAGGAAAAGGCCAAGATTAACAAGAAGACCTGATCTCAGAAGAAACAAGTGAGCCAGGGCACACACTTGAAAACATATTTCAAAAGTGTCTTTACTGTTTTCTCAAAGAGTTAGGATGATGCTGTGTCCATAAAATAAAAACAAGGCACTATGAAGAAGTATTAATCAAAGAAAGAGTAACTAACCCTTAGAAATGAAAAATATCTTTGTTAAATTACGATAAAATTAACAGACTATGAGATAAAGTTGAGGGAAACTTTCAGAATATAGAGCAAGAAGGAAAAAGGTAGTAATTATGTGAGGATGTAGTGCACTGAAGTAATAAAAGAACAGATGATCAGGCCAGATTACCTAGGTTAAAAAACCACCCATCATTTAAAAGCTGGTTCCTAGAACATTCTTTTTTATCAATTTGTGACTCAATTTTCTTACATTTCAAATTAAAATATGACTACTTCCCTCTTATGATTATTGCAAAGGTGGAATGAATAAATGTAGGTGGTGTAGTTAGAATAGTGCCTGTCATATATCAAGTATTTCAAAACTTCCATAAATACAGACAGACACACACACACACACACACACACATAATGAACTGAAAATGTTCAATATTAACCTAAACTTTTAGAAAATGGAAAAAGTAGAGAAGAGGACGTTATTAAAGAAATAATAGAAAGAAATATTTTTAAAAATAATTGGCTGTGTACCTATGTGGAATGAATGAAAAATGATTCATACAAAGATATATCATTGGGAAAGTTCAAAACAGAAAAAAAACAAACATCATCCTGAAAGCTTCCAAAGAAAAAAAAATCCTGTGAGTAGGTCCCCCATAAATGATCAATAATCAGAGCTGATGGTTTTCTTATTTTGAATCCTGTAATAAAGAGGCTAAATGTGGTACAACTATTTTAAAACTAAATTTGTACATACAATGTAGGGACAAAACATTAAAAATAAGGTTTATATTCAAGGACTCAGACAATTTAACTCCCATATATAACTTCTGAGAAAGTTACTTGAGGATGTACTGAAGCCAAATTAAGTTAAAACAAAGAAACACTGCTTAGTACTCATCCAAAAAAGGGTGAAAACAAAGAAAGTTGATGATATGGTATTAATCCAGGAACTAACAGACAGAAATCCTAAATTAATAGCAGTATAACAGGCCTAGAAATCAAGTAACCCAAATAAAGTACACGGGAAGCCACTGGACCTCCCCCTCCCCCCAATGACTTTATTAAGAATAAAATGAATTCCAACACTGGAATGGGATATATAAAAATGGAAGACATTAGAGATATGGTACAAAATGCATATATTTATTTCCTAGCAAAAAAAAGAAAGCCATTTAGAAATTTTAAAATAAATGACAAAATAAATATATGTGGAAAAAGGTAAGGTCCACATATGGAGCAAACTTAACTAGGGAATAAATTTGAGAAACTGATGAGGGTAGGAAAAAATGATCTATTGGAACTGGATGGTAAGAACATCCCAATTCAAGTGGCCAAGACTGTGGCACTGAAGCTATTAGGAAGGAACCTCATCTCACAATAAACACCATTTACAAGTGATTATGTAAAGGCTGGTTGTTGGTTTTAAACTTCTAGAATGATTGCATAGACAAAACACAATTACAACAGAAGGTAAACCTTAGTAAAAGTTCATGTTCAGCCAATAGGGGTTGGGAGAAGAAGGAAGGAAGAGAAGAGCAGGTTGGCATGCACAGAGTACTGTCTTGAAAGTGCTTAGTAATCAGATATGGTTGAATGGTGATAGCATAGAAAAAGATATGAGTCTATGTCGTAAAGTGTTAAAGTCACCAGACCTAAAAGTAACAACAATTTACCTGAAATGGAGAGTAGAGATGAAATATAAATAAACTACTCATCTTTTATAGTGGGGAGGCAATAAATAGGAAGTAAAACAGAAATAAGTAATGCTGACATAAGTATATTATTTAGAGTGCTTACAACTTGGACTAGACGTGGGAAAAGGTGGGGCCATGCATTATTATTTCTTATTATAAGACCTTCTGTAATTATTATTTATTTATTTTCCATGTGCATGTATTACTTTGGTAAAAGGGGGGGGGGCAGTTTGAATAAATTTACATACCTAGTTAAAATCAACCACTTGACCCTATCTGGACTCCAAGTCTTTCTACTGCCCAGGTGGATGAAAACTGGTAAGTTCCATTTACTCTCAGCCCCCTCCCCGACAGCAGGCACTGCTGCTCAACCTCATGTTTTAAGCAATATTTTTAAAGCTGTTTCCTTGATTTCTTCCCAAGTGTTGGAGATAATGGTCCTTGGAGAAAAGAAGGGATATTGCACTTGAGGAGAGCAGAAATAAACCCTCTGATTAAGAGGTAAAAGTCCTACTTCTACTTAGAGTTATTCCTCCTATAAAGTAGTGAAATTCCATTATCTAAGCCCTCCCCTATCCCTGCTAACCCTGTGAGCCCCACTTTACCTTGCACAGCTGTAATCTTTCCCCTCCCCTCAGAGACCTCTGGATAAAGTATGGAGATTGGGAGAGGCTGACACTGGTAAACCAGCAGTGTCCATGGAACTGATGAGTTCATCTTATTAGGGGTTTATTTGTTTGAGTTGTACATGAAATACAAAATTACATTATCAGATTATAGTCCTGCTTCTGATTTATTCCTTCTTTGTTCTTCAAGTTTTTGTACATCTAAGCAATTAACCTCTCAAAGAGCTGGGAAACACATAATTATCCTCATTTGTCTAAACGTCACCAAGATGGCCGCCTTTCAATTAACCTTCTGGGGGGATGGGAGAAAGTTGGAGTGATACAGTGATCATTTTTAACCTTACTGTATGCTCATTTAATGTAATTTAATTGAAATAGTGAGATTATAAAATAGATACTGTTTCCACAGGTAAAAGGATACAAGGGGCTTTGAGGGAAAGATGACTGTGTAAAGTTGACAGAGCTAACAGAAAAGATAATGCATCATGTGAGAGAGACCTTAGGCATAGCAATATATGGCACTGTATCAATGATTTTCAGAGCCAAGGCCCAATGGAATGCCAGAACGAGGCAGCAACAAACGCATATGCTCTAGCCTCTCATTAGCTTCAGCAGACTGTGGGAGATTAAGGAGTAAATGATATTATCACTCCAAGCAGAGACATTAAGGAAGGAGAAGTAAGCTAGCTGTTATTGAATACCTAGTATCTGTCAGACTTCTGCTAGGCATTTTAGGTACAAAATCTCATAAAATTTATTTTAGTTATATGTGTGTGTACCAAATAATATCACCCTAGTCACCCAAACTGACATTGAGAAAAAAAGGAACATTTATGAGATCTCCTTATATAGTCACGTTATTACATAATACAGGGATGTTCTGAGAAATGGTCCAAAAGGAGATTAGTTGTTTCATCCACTCTGAAAAATTATTTAATAAACAAGATCAATTATTTTAATACAACATCTATAGCATGCCTTTGAGGTCTTGTCCTACGTTCTCTGAGAGTGTGTGTGTATGTATCTTCCAATGCTGATATGCACAAACACATTGCATAATTGCAATTAATTCACGTTTAATTGATGAGGACTCTGTGTTCAATCCATGATAGCACACTTTGAAATGAAGCTAAATAAACATTCATGTTTCTAGAAACTATGTTAAAGGAGGGATTGTTGAAAGAACAAAAGATGTCGAGCCTGAAAAATATCTGACTTAGGGCAGTTATGACAGTTCTCTTCCAATATAAAAGACTGTGATGTAAAAGAAAAAGAAGGCATATTCTGAGAAACTTCAGAGAAAATAAGTTAAAACAAGAGGTAACATTTCAAAGATAATAAAAATTGCATGTTTATATTGAGCCAAAATTCAACTGAGATGTGCCATAATGAAATATGCCTCAAAAAAAGTGTACCCCTGCCACCACAAATATTAAAGTAGGGACTAAATGATTCTCTGTGATCAGTAAATGAATTCTATTGCTGAATGGGTAGACTGAGAGTTCTTTAGCTCAGTCTGTCTCTTTAGTTATAATTCTTCGATTTACAATCCTTAAGTCACAAGGTTAATAATTTCACCTAGAGAAATTAGCATTTTCTCCCCACCCCATATGTATTTTTCTTTCCTTTGTAGTTCAAAATACCTTAAAGAAAAGGTTCAAGTACCCTTACTAGCACAGAAGTATTATGAATAATAGAAAGAAACTCTTATAAGTCAATGGCATTTCTATGCATGCAGATCCCTCAATTTAGAATGCAATTTGGGGTGCTAAAAGAATCATCATTACCTTATACTCAGTTAATGCTAATGAGTTTCTATGTAAACTAGAGAACCAAAAATTAGAGAGAATAAGTACAGAGTAAAATTCCCCTGATGCTTATTTAAGTTTATTCCATGTTTTGTACTGGTCTTATTGGGGTACAAGTGATTTACTCAATTTTTATCAATAGAGTGAGAGAAGATTTATTTTTTTCTCCTCAGGCAACATTGAATGTTTATAAATGGGAGAATGGTGTAAAGCTAGGAAAATGTCTCAGTGAAACAGAATAGTGAAACTGCAGATAGCTCTAAAAATTAGACAAAAATAGTAAGATATCTTCTCTTTCCCATATACATTATGACTACTGGTATCACAAGCTATATAAAGAAAATGAGGAAGAGTGAACACTTTAACACAATAATTCCTTTTTTCTGAATGCTCCTTTCATCTTGAGCATATTTAAGTGGAATGGATACCTGTCACTTGACTCACGTTTGTTACTTTTAGCCTCATAGGTCATATAGTTTCACATTCCTTAAAATAGGACAAGTAGGTGTTTAAAAAACATAAAGAGACTGTTCCCAGTTGTCACTTTCCCTCTGCAGAGCTTTCTGGCATGCTGTGCTTTAGCCTCCTGTGGTGATACCCATAAATATTGCACAGCAGATAACCTGCATCTCACCTGCATCTGTGGAACACCTTTCACCTGCTGATGGAAGCAGGTCAGCATCCAGCATGCTTTGTGATAAAAAGTGAAGTCTTTCAAGAAGGCATTGTTTTTTTTTTTTTCCATATTCTTTAAAAAGAACTTTTTTTTGGAAATAATTTTAGTTTTACAGAAAAATTGCAAAGATAGTATAAAATCACTTGAAAAAAAAAAAGCACTTGGCTGGGAGCAAGTGGTTGAGTGACTGCTTCTCATGTATGAGGTCCTGGGTTCAATCCCTGGTACCGCATAAAAACAAAAAAAGAGAGAGAGAAAAATAAAATAAAGTAAAATAAAAAAGCACTTGAACATATATCCTTCATCCAGTTTTCCCTAAGGTAAACATCACATAGCCATGATACAATGACCAAAATAAGACATTCACACTAGTACAGTACTAGTAACAACTGCAGATTTAATCAGATTTCTCCAGTTTTTACACTCATGTCCTTTTTCCTCTCAAAGACCCAATACACAATCCCATATTGTAGTTAGTTTTCATGTCTCTTAAGACTCCTTCAATCTGTGACAGTAACTTGGTCTTTCCTTATCTTTCATGACCTTGGCACTTTGAAGAGAGGTGCCCCAGTGTTCTGTAGAACATCCCTGAATTTGGGTTTGCCCAAGTCTTCTCTTGATTAGATTGAGGAAAGACACTACAGAGCTGATGTGCCTTCATTGCATATCATGGGCAAATGACATCACTTTTGATGTCAACTTTCCATGGTTTAAAGTGTTATGTGCTATGTTTTTCCACTATAAAGTTACATTTTTTCCCTTTCCACATTCTATGCATTAAAAGACAGTGACTAAGTCCAGTCTACACTCAAATGGAGGAGAATTAAATTCTACCTCCCCCTAGATAGAGGAGTATGAAAGAGTTTGTGGTTTTTTAAAACTAGCATAGTGATTAATACACATCTGGGGGGGAGATGCTTTGAGAACACAAATATCTTGTTTTTCCTTAAAGTTTTGCCTCAATGTTAGCATGCATCAGTGGATCTTGCCTCAAGCAAGCATTTTTTAACACACATTTACTTAAATGGAATACGTTGGTATATTGTAAATAAATTACCATATATTATTATATCAATTAATAAACAAATTTAGTATTTACTAAATATCTGAAATATATCCAGTAGTCTCATTAATATCCACCCCCCCCCAGGACCCAAAGAGTGTATGGTGGTGTTTAACTTTGGTGTACATTAGTGTCTTCTGTGGAGCTTGTAAAAGTGCAGAGACCTGGGTTATAATTATTTTTGCTGAACCTGTACTTTACATAGAATATATTTAAGTGGAATCAATTCTGGTGTTTCTTAAAAAGTGAGAAACAGTGGTTTGCTAGGAAGAACACACATTTTTCTCAATGAAAAACTGAACAAAGGCAGAGTATAGAATAGAATAATATTTATAATAGTTGGATACAAATTTACTGAAGGTAGGTGCCATCCCATCCCTAAAAATGGTTAGTAGGTAAAATAACTACAATATGGCACATGTTATAGAGGAGATACCAAGACATGTAAGAGTTGCTCACAATCTGGTTTGAAAGATAAAACAATTAGTTCATTTATTACTTAATATTTGTCAAAGGGTCAGTTTAGTTACTCTAAAAGTAAGGAAAAACTAAGAAAGGAGAGAATAGGGGGAGCTAGGAAAATCAGGAGAGGCTACTTGAAAGAAGCAAAATTAAGGAGGATTTAGTAGAGTGTGGGGAAGAGACAGAACTTTAGGAGGAGGAAAGATCCTGAGTAGAAGCTTTAAGGCTTGGGTATGCATGATCCATATCAGGGACATTGAGGAGAGTAGATGAATGAGAATTTTTGGGGGAGACATTGAAAGTCAGACAATAAAACCTGAACTTCATGTGTATTCAGCAAGAGAGCAGCCCGATGACAGGGATGTTTTAAGAAAACAAATTCATCTTTTAATTCTTTTAACTCCCAGCAGACCCTCATATGACTATCTGCAGATAAGGGTGCACAAGTAATATTGGATGATGTGAAGACTCAAAATGATCATTGAAAATGGAAAAAAAAAAAAGACATTAAAGAGGACAAATGCAAGTGAGTATACCTAAAGAACATAAAATTGTCCAAAACATATAATCGGGGTTGATTCCTGCATACAAAAACAGGAAAGGGTTCAAGAACTTGATATAAATTTATAAAGCAATTTAAAATGAATTACCTGATCTTGATTGTCATGTGGGTCCCTTTAACTAGAGAGTTACTTCATTTACCTTTGAGGAAATCCAGGCTCAGAGAATATTACTGATTTGTCCAGGGAAACAAAGCTAGCAGTTGATAAAGCCATATTGTGTGTTTTTTTATTCACATCCAGTAAGAATCATTAAACTATGTAGCACAACTCTGTTTACACATATATTTGCATGAATCTATATGTGTGTGTATATGTGTGTGTGTTTGGGGGGTATATGTGTTTGCATGAATACACATAAATATTTAAACATTTTATTTTACTTGCCCGTATACTTGCCCATACACAACACACACACACACACACACTCTATTTGCTAAGTAAATAAAATGGCTGCCTTCATTGGGCATTGCTGGGAGGGACCCCTTTCTGAGAGAGGATTTTCCAGAAGACAAAAACAATTGACCTGCAGGTGCTATCCAAGAAGTTGGAACAATGAAGCACACTCTACAGGATTGCAGATAAGCAACACCTGGTGATAAACCAGTTTCAGTCCAGAAGAGATCGCTAATCAGATTGGACAAGCATACCTTACTAATCAATGTATATCTCCTCCCCACTCTATAAAAGCCCCTATGTAAAATGGGAACTTAACTTCGGCTAATCAGAACATTTTCTCACTTGCTTCTGCATTCACCCTATGTACGTTTCCCTTTTCTAATCCCTTGGTGGAGATTCCTTATACTTTCTGAATGGTATGCTGCCCAATTCACGAATTTCTCAGTAAAGCTCTGAGATCCTAAACTGTAAGTCCCTAACATTTTGGTGCAGTTTACTGTTCCACTTTTTCTATTGCTGATACCTTTGTCTTGTGCACAAGAAAGAAGTGACAAGTTAAAAATGTGGTCCTCAAATTCTTTTAAAAAATTGATTCTCCACCCTCTGACAACCAGGAATACTACATGTTCAAAAATTATGGGGCTGGAAGCTGTGCCTTATTTGGTTATTTTGTTGGCTTCATTTTTGGAGAGGTTTTGGATAACAGAAGGGTCACAACAATGGCAGGGGAAGATCACTGGTGCAGGGTGTCAGTGATGGGGGGATGCATGGGAAGGGGTTTATCTGGGGCATGCCTCTAAGGCATATATGAATATGTTCAAGTGTTCATAGGGCAATGTCTCGGTGGCTAGAGTTCCACACAATAACCAAAAGAATATTGAATTCCCATCCTGGAGAGTTCTGATACATTCTGATAGGACTGCAAGAATCCCCTGAGAGCAAGGGCAGTGCCTAGTGAAAGAAGGCAGACCATTACTCCAGGCCCTTGCTATTGATGATTGTACTTAAGAACCTTTTCTTGTGAAATTGAAACTGAGTCTAGTATCATATACTACCTAAGAGTTAGAACGCCTCCTTGTTGCTCAAATGTGGCCTCTCTTTAAGCCAAACTCTGCAGATAAATGCACTACTTTCCCTCCAGCATGGTACATGACTCCCAGGAATGAGCTTCCCTGGCATCAAGGGATTATTACCAAGTGCCACCTAGCAATGTATCTGGAAAAAGACCTTGACCAAAAGGGGGAAAAGGTAAACACAATTGAGTTTTTATGTCTAAGAGACTTCAAAGTGAGTCGGGGTGTCATTCCAAAAGTTACGCTTATGCAAATCTCAGCAGTATCTCATGGGCTGCCACAACAAACAGTGCCTCAAAGAGCTGGGCTCCAAAGAGACATCCAGGAACTATAAGCAGGACAGACAGCTCAGGAATTCGGCACCCTGTCAGTGGGCCTTACTTTGGAGTTTATGTTCCCCAGTTTAACAGAGTTAGACTCATTTTTAGGTTCTCTACACCTGGCTCTTCTGCCCCTTTTACTTGAACCTATAATTAGCACTATACTTCATAAATATATTTCCCAGAGACTTAAAGCTCAGGTCTGTCCATGCGCCAGTTGAGTCCTGAATTTCAGCACACATGCTCTCCAGTTCATTGGACTTATCCAGGAAAACTAACAAGGATATGATGATGGACAATGCTCATCCCAAGGAACAGAGAGTATCTGCAACTACAAGCAAGATAGTTCCATCCATCTGCCCCATGGGATCTAAGCTCTCTCTCAATTAGAAGTAGAGTGGGCATCACCATCCCAAATTCCTCAAGATTGGAGAATGAACAATGGAATAAAGTTGACTTATTATTATCCTACTATAGACTTATTATTATTCTAGCAATGGAAGAACTCTTATCATTGATATAAAAGCAGTGGCCACCAGAGATTCTGAGAGATGGGAGAGGGAAGAATGGGTGTAATATGGGGGCATTTTCAGGACATTGGAGTTACCCTGCATGACATGGAATGACAGATACAAGCCATTGTATATTTTGTCATAGCTTACAAAATTGTGTAGGACAGGGTGTAAACCGTAATGTAAACTGTAATCCATAGTAGCAATGCTTCAATACGTGTTTATCAATTGTAACAAATGTACCACACAATTAAGGGATGTTGTTGATGTGGGAAAGTGTGGGAGGGGAGAGAGTGGGGCATATGGGAATCCCTCATATTTTTTATGTCACATTTATGTAGTGTAAAGTTTCTTTAAAAGTAAAAAATAAAAAATTGAAAGAAAAAGAAATATCAAGATCTCACCAAAGACAACCTGTAGTTAAATGGCTATTATGGAGAACATTCCAATTAGACAAACTTACTCATCTCAGAGATTTACTAGAGATAAAGGGCTCCCAAATTAAACAGGCCAAATGGAATGATTGTTTTAACTGATTTTTAGTGTCTACTAAGAACTTTCAAGACTCTAAAACAGCTTAGAAAAACTAGTGAGTTTTGTATCTCCATCTTCTCTTTTTTTACAACTGATTCATAGCTAAAAATGTTTAAGTTGAAGCTATAACTCTCTATTTGCATTTGTACAGATTTTGATGTATTATATTTTCCTACCTCTGGATGATACTATCAAATTAACTTATAAAACTCTTTAAAAGAGCTCTATTCAAATTGGCATAAAGATAAATAAGCACTTTCATAAAAATTAATAGTCCTAGAGTCCTAGAAATTAAGGGCAAAAAACTTTTAATATTTCCAATGAAAAAATACTATTTGTAAAACTAAATCCAAATGTTTTTGAAAAATTATGGTTCACATAATTCAGATAAAATTTGGACAAAAGAGGCTAGTTTAATACTGTTAGTTAAATATAAAACAGCTGAATCTTCTGAGTTATCAATGTTAAGTACAATACAAGCATACAATTGTATTCTACTTTTGCTTATTCTTCCTAAATTTATACACGTTTACATCAAATAAGCTAGCATTTCATCTACTATATCTTTAGAATGATGAAAAATATAACCTGGTGATTAAACAAATTGCATTATTATTCTGACAAACTTTATTTCAAGAGTTTTGTAAGATAATGGCTTGAAGATAGTTTCCAAGACCTTTTTGATAACTTAAATATTTACAGTATATAGGATGTGTTTGGTTAAGGAAAAAGAGCAATTTTGTCCTAAGGCAAAATGACTGATTATTATTATTGCAGAATGAGAAACAAGAGTGTGTATGGCAAAACCAAAATGGATAAAGTTATAGGTTTGTGGAAAAAGAGTTTTATTTGTCCTGATCAAGGTTGGCTAAGATTTGATAAGTTTATAAGATTTTCAAATGTTTTGTTATCAGATGATATTTCATACAAAACTAGAATTGCTTTTTGTCCCTGTTAAAATGACAATGTTTTCTTGGATTTTTGGTCTGGGTTTAGTAAAAGGTTGTCAATGGTTTTTCTTAACCAACTGAGTAATCTAAGGGCAGAGATTCTGTACCTTATCAGAGTAATCTCTTCTGATTTATCTTGTCATCCTTTATTCTTTTAGAGAACAAGTCTTCTCACTTTTGAAAGAACTCTTGCTTTGTTTTGTTTACATCATATTAACACCTATTATTTACTTTAAAAATCTTTTATAATCACTTTGATTAAGCAGCGAACCAAATATTGTTTCTCAGGGACCCATGATATTATTTAACAAAATGTTCAAACCTGATGACTTTTCATATTTCATCTTCCCAAAATCAAACTCTAAATGATGTCTTCTTGATCTCAAATGGTCTTTAGGATTTTCCAGAAGTCCCCTGGAAACTCAAAGGATTCGTTCTTTTATCTTATAAAAAGCAAGGTGCTGAAACTAGTGAGGTTTATTTGATATGCCATAAATTGAATTGGAAATTTAAAATTAAAGAGGTTATTCTAAACTTCTGCTGGTTAAATTTGTTTGGGTAAAATGTTATTAATATAAACATTTCAGAAACTGTATAAAGTTCTTAGAGATTTGTCAATGAGACATCCCAGGACTATTCTGCCTGATATTAGACAATAGCAGTATTATTGGTCATTATTTCAGTTATTCTTAAAATATTTACTGAGCCCTTATAAAATCACTCACTTTTATAAAACAGCAGTAAGTTAACCACAAGCATTTTAAGTCTTTTGTCATTGATAGATACTCATATTTTTTTCTGATTCTTCCCTGAAAACATTTGGTATCAGCTGTATGCCAGAGTGCTTCATCTGCCAAATATTCTGGGCACAGGCCTCTATGGACATTGTTTAAAAATTTTTGAGACCATAGCACTGGACTGAGTTAGGATCTCCAGAATTCTAGTGAAGAAGACAATGTGTTCATGAGATTGCTAACACAAGATTGAGGAGACCAGGATTAATTACTTAGGTCTGAATGAACTGAAAAAGAATGACTTTAGTTTCATCTGGATTATTGCTGATATATTAATGTTCTATTTTCCAGATACTCTCCTTTAAGCTATCTATAATTCATAAAGCATCCATTATTTTCTTCTTGCCTGATCCCTCCAGAATTCAAAAAATCATGTTGAATTTTTATTTTTATGGCACAATAATTATTTGCATAGGTGCAATCAGAATCTGTCCTCCTGGTAGACAGGACATAATTGGAGACATTGGTTATATAACCAAGGCTTTGAATGTAATAATGCTCAATCAGACTTTTAAGGAAAAATCAGAGACTTTTAAGGAAATGAGGTTGACTTTATGGAGCCAATGTTCATAAAACCCTTTGGAAAAACTGGTCTGGTCCCTGGCTCCAGGGTTCCCAGCCTTACAGGTCAGTAAAGATTCCTTTCTGGAATGTATAGGAACTATTTGATTTTTAGGGGACCTCAAGAAAGAGGAAGTCAACCAAATCTGTAGGTACTGCAGGTGACAACTGGTGTCAAGTTCTTGACTTTGCTTCCTAGCCTCAAGAGGCTTTTAAAAATACAACTGGACCTTCTTATGAAAACTATCAGCAAAGCAAACTTTAAAAAGCGTATACAATTGCTTCCTTTTTTTTTTTTTTTTTTTTTAAGATACTTAGATTACATAAAAGTCACACAAAAAAAATACAGGGATTCCCATACTCCCCACCTCCCACACCTCCCACAACCTCCTACACAAACATCTCTCACTAGTGTGACACATTAACCGCAATTGATAAACACATCCTGGGGCTCTGCCATCAAGCATGGACCACAGTTCACACGAGCATATAGATGGTATTTAAGCCATAGAAGCACTAAGCATCACCTTGGAAGTGTGCTTAAAGTGAGAAGGGAGAAGGGAACAGAATTTCCTAATGTGATTCAGTGAACCATCAGTGATCCTCAATGGTCTATCAAATGATCCATAGACATTTTGATATTTTCAGGAAAAATACAAATTGATCTCAGTTTAAACTTTAAAATATTCCTTGTCTTTCTCCTGATCTCAGCAGGAAAGCTTTCAGTCTTTACCAATGGGTACATTGTTAGCTGTGGGTTTTCATATTTGCACTTTACCAGGTTGAGAAAGTTTCTTCCTATTCCTATCTTTCAGGGCACTTTGGAAATAATGCTGTGTTTTGTCAAATGCCATTTCTGCATCAACTGAGACCATCATGTTATTTTTCTCTTCATTTTATAAATGTGGTATATGACATTGATATTTTTGTGTGTGTTGAACCACCCTTACATACCTGGGATAAATCCCCCTGGATTGTGGAGTCTAATTCTTTGAATGTGCTTTTGGATTCAGATAGCAAAGATTCGGTAAGGATTTTTGCAGCTACATTTGTTAGAGAAATTGGTCTGTACTTTTCTTTTTTAATAATATCTTTGTCTGGCTTTGGTATATCATGATGTTGGCTTCATAGAATGAGTTTGTTAGTGTTCCCTTCTGTTCAAATTTTTTGGAAGAGTTTAAGCAAGATTGGTATTAAATCTTCTTTGAATGTTTGGTAGATTTCATCTGTGAAGGAAAAAAATGCCTATATGATTAACCATCATTCTTGCCCTAGCTCTGTAAACAAGCAGACCAAATCTATGGAAACCAACCTTATTTTATGACCAAGAATAGACTTCTAGGGGTTATTTTTAATCAAAAGGAGGGTGACTATAGAAAACAGTTCTGTATTTCAGTAGAAAACTATAGCACACTCCTCTGGGTTATCAGATTCTGCTTGTGTTCATCATCTGAGATATTTTGCATCCCCTTTGTCAATTACAGACAACTGCATGGTTTTGTTACCTACCTGTAAATTGGACTGGCTCCTGTGACCTTGCATATATTGTCTGCCTTAAATGTCAGTGAGAAAGCTAATTTAGGATCCTTTGTGCATCGGACCTGGCAAAGGAAAGAAAACATCCCCAATCCTTTCACCTCCCATAAATATAGGTTCCACTCTTTCATGCACGCCATCACACCTTCCCTAGGAACATGGAACCTGGAGTGAGCAGTTATAAATACATCTAAGATCATGAAACAGATGTGTGGCAGTTTGCAGTTATTTTATGAATCCCAAAAAGAGAAAGATTATGTTTGTAAACTAATCTGTTCCTCTGGATGTGATACTCTTTGATTGCATTAAATTCAGTTGAGCTGACTTTGATTAGATTACCTGTTAAGATTGCTTTAGGGCTTTTGATTTGACTATGTCATTAAGGTGTTACTCAGGTTGAGTCTCCAACCCCTGGCTGGATCTGATGTAAATGGACACTCACAAGGACAGACAGATAGACACAGGGAGAGAGAGTTCTGTTGTTTTTGATCCTGCCATGTGAGAGAAGGGAGAAGGCTCAAACAGCTGAGGCCTCTGGGAGAGATGAGCCATTTGCCTGATAGCTTTCAGCTGAGCTTGGGAAAAGTGGAACAGCCGAGACTGATAAAGGAGGCCCAATGCCAGTTTGCAGGAAAGAAAATGGAGCAGCTGAGACTGAGAGAGGAAGCCTGGAGGGGAAGGAGAAACCTGGGCAGAGATCAGCAGCCATCTTCCTTCACCACATGGAGAAATGCCAGGATCAATAGTAGCTGACTTTGGCGAGAGGCATCTCTGATGGTGCCTCCGTGTGGTCTCTGCATGGCCATGGAACTGTAAGCTTTTACCCCAAATAAATCCCCATGACAAAGCCAACAGATTTCTGGTACTTTGCATCGACAGCCCTTTGGCAAACTAATACCACATGTAACACCGCCTTCAATGCTCTTTTGGCCTCCACGTTGAAGTTGATAGCTTAGCATCAGTGGTCTTGAAAAACAGATGGGCTCTGGAAACCCTGACTGCCCATGAACAATGTTGTATTTATGTTAAAAGTCTGGCACAGGGATAAATATCCTGAATATTTTAAAGGACCAAGTTAAGGTGTTTCATGACATCAATCAGGCTCAGATATTTCCATGGGCAGACCTATTTTCTGACCTATATTCTTGGTTTAATGAAATATGGGGGCAAATTAGTATGCTTTGGATTTATGCTTGTAATTGTAATTATCAGTCTATATGTTTTTATTTCTCATACAAACTGTTTCAGGATTCTGTTCAAGTTCCTTTTCACCCTAAATAGATATGATTGCTTTTAATATAGCTAATCAAATGGAAAATGAGATAGAGGTGGGGTTATACCTAGTGGACTGACACTAAAAATAAAAAAATAAAAATATTAGACACCCTGACTCAGAGAGTGGGCTGCACTTGTAATCAACTCAACTGAGTAAGTAACCCCACCCCAAGGGTCATAAATGTAATTGAACAGCTACCCAACAAACCTCACTGCAATCAAGAAAGTAAAATGCGAAGGAAAAATGGAACTAAATGGCTGAGTCTACTCCACTGCCTGACAAGGAAAGAACTCAGTGGTGGTGAGGGGAGTGTTTTGGTCAAGTTTTCAATTAGATTATTGGAAAAAGAGTCAAAAGGGGAGAGGGACTATTAAGTGAAATTAATTGGTCACTTAAATTGGGCAATACCAGTAGAGAACCCTATCCAAGACAAGATTTTTCAGAAGACAAAAATAATTGATCATCAAGGGTTTTCCAAGAAAATGGAACAATGGAACCTACTCTTCAGAACTGCAGATAAGAAACCTCTGGTGAGGGAGGCGGCTGTGGCTCGATCAGTGGGGCTCCCGTTTGCCATGTGGGAGGCCCTGGGTTCGGTTCCCAGGGCCTCCTGGTGAGGGCAGGGCCCGCCTGCGTGGCGTGGTTAGCTGACCCGGCGAGCATAGGCAGCAAGGGGGGGATAAATGAATAAATTAATAAAATCTTTAAAAAAAAAAAAAAGAAACCTCTGGTGATAGTTTGGGTCCCGTAGAGTTAGTTATAAGACTGTGTATCTGTCTCCACTTTGTAGTACCCTCCCAAGTAAAATGGAAACATAATGTCAGCCAATGACAACATTCCCTTGATTGCGTCTGTGTTCAGCCTATATGAGAGTCCCTTTTCCACTCCCTCAGCAAAGCTCTCTTTCTGAATGGGATCCTGCTCAATTCATGGATTGCTCAAAAAAGTTGTGAGATTCTAAATTGCATGAAAAGTTTTCCCTTTAACAATGTATATGTATATATGTATATGTATGTGTATATCATATATGTCGTATATTCATGCTCACAAGAAAAAAAAAAACCTTCCCTTCTTTTCCCTGCCCTTCCACATCACTTTTTCCTTAAATAACAACTAACATAAACACATACAGTAACGGTATATGTAAGGAGAAGCCTCAGGAACAAATAACCAAAATATCAACAATAATTTGCCTTAAATGCATGGATCCCTCTTGATCTCACAATTTGGCAGAGCCTATTGGAATCTGCAATAATTATATTGTTTATGATATATCCACCCTCCTTGCCCCTCACATTCTAAATCCCGTGTCCCCTAGGGGGACGGCAGCAAGCCATCCTTCGAGGGGAGAAAAAGGTTGGTAGTATGGCTATAGCTTGCAGATGTGAACCAAGGCAAGTAAGATGGGCTGTTGCCTGCATTTGAGTTTTCAGGGGCGAATGAGAGGATGAGTTTAATTAGTGTAACTGCTAACTGACTACTCAGAACTTCAGGCTGGTTTTTTCAGAGCCCATAAAATGATCCACAGGTGCCCCCACCTTCCCCTAGCCCCTTCTCCCCAACGAGCTTGCCTGTGTCTGTAGAGGGACTGAAGGTCACCACTTAATAACGCTCCTCCTCAGTGGAAGAGCCGTTGCTGGGAAATGGTTGGTATTTATTTTAATAAAAGAAAGGTTTCATTCTGATAGAGTCTGACACTGGGCACACTCTTTCTCTCTTTTAAGCTGTATAGTCTAATAAATATGTATCATCTCTAACTCCCTTCCCAGGAACTTGGGCTTAAGGAGGTGCTGTGGCAGCTGCTATTGCTAGCGCGGCAGCCGCATGTCAATAAAACTCTGAGGTTCATCACATTCCATTCGCTGACAAGCGTGGCCTTCCAATTCATCTCTGAGCTGCTGCTTCCTGCTCAGCATGAAATCAGACCCACCAAAAAGCAATTTCCGCTCAGGTTTCTTGCAGGGGTTCCAGTTTTGATGAGGAACTCGGGCGCTGGGCAGCCCGATGACCAGGAGCCAAGAGGGGAAATTAAATAAATAAATAAATAAATAAATAAATAAATAAATAAATAAATAAATAAATAAATAAATAAATAAATAAATAAATAAATAAAACCTGGTAGTCCCCATCAGCTTAAACCGCATCTCTCTCTAACAGTGTGTAGCATTTAAACAAAGTTCAACGCTGCTTTCTGGGGCCAGAAACTGTGTTTGCTTTTCACATCCCGATGTGATCTCATGTAAAAAGGCAAAGAAGAATCTCCTGTTTCCTTTTTCCTTCCTTCATTCCTATCCCCTTTGTTTCCTCTCTTCCATCTTACAGAGCTTGGGAGTTCCTTTAAGATTTTGAGGAAGCCAGGCATTATTTCATATTGAAAATGTAATGTCACCCAGAACAAGATACTTTATCATAAAACTGTAATGACACTATGCTTTGAAATTCATCATGTGCTTTATTTGCCAATTCATTAATTAATCCATCCAAGATTCTAGGATAATGGCCTCTAATTCTACAGGTGCAGGAATTTGCAGTAATTACTCCAAAATTACAATTACCTCTTTCACTTTCCAGGAACAGTTTGGTCACGAATCATCCATTTTATCAATAATGTGAATATATTTCCACTCCTTTAGCCATTATAAAATAAGAAACTGTAAGAATGTCACAAAATGAATGTGCTTTGTGTACTATGAATAGAAATTGCTTTCCTGGGATCTAAAATGCAGCATTTACTTTAACAAATATTTAAAATTATAAAAATTATCAAACATTATTATATAGTAAACTTAAAACAACAGAGGAGTAAACAATCACCCCAAATCTTCTATCCTAAAGCAAAAATAGCTCTGATGTATTCACCTCTAGTCATTAAAAAAGCACTTTTCACATTTTTAACACAAATGCTTCCACTCACTTCAAGGACAGACCATATTTGGCTATTTTCCAACAAAATGTTTAGGAATCTATGTTACAAAAGACAACAGCCCCAGAAGGAGGGGCAGGTATGGGGTTTCCAGAAACTCATACATAATCTACGAGGGCTCAGTCAGAAATCTGGGATTAGCCAGGGATGCAGATTGCATTCCATTTCCCTCAGCATTCAGGCCAACAGCTATGTACATGTGTCACAAATATGAATTCCAGGCAGAAAAAGAGAGTGATCAGGGTACCATTCTGTACATCAGTTCTACTTGTAGATTGCCATTCGGCAAAAGCTATTAAGAATTTAAAACATTCATAGCCATTGGCCCAGTAATTCCATACCCGGGAAGCACTCCTGTGAAAATGATCCTCTCACCTCTCTCCCTTGCAGAGGTCTTATGAAAAACCACAATCATTACAGTGTTATTCGTTGCAATGGAAACAACCTAAGTGAACCATGATAGGAGATTAGTTAGTTAACTTATGGCATAGTCTCAGGACAGAATATCATACATTTTAAAATGTTTACAAAACCTTTGAATTATATGGAATATTAAAGTAATGGTGTAAATGTATAAGTACAGTATAATTCAGACCCTATTAAAATGCAATTCAAAACTGAAAGTATATCCAGCAAAATATTGACTAGCTCTCTCTAACTGGTACAGTTAGTAGTAACTTCTCTTCATTTTTTCCTGTCTTTTTCTCTTTTGAAGACATTAAGATATGTCAAAAGAAGACATTTCTGATTGAAAAAAAAAAAAAAACTAAAAAAACACTGCAAGGATTTCACAATATGTGGACATACTACAATGCCACTGAATATTATATCTGCCTGAGAAGGCACCAGTCTGTAAATAAGTCTTTCCATCCCCTTAATGTAATATACCAATTGCAAATTATGGTTTTCACACTGAAGGCTTGGGAAGAAGCTTCAAAACCACATCTTCTACATTGGCTTCAAGGACAGGAGAAAGAATCCTGCAAAAAGCTAGAGAAGTGTAACAGAACTGGCAAATGCAGTGACATAATGAAACTGTAAAAGTTAAAGTCAAAATATCAATTGATAAATCTTTACTTTGGGCTTTCAAGCTTGACAGGAAACTTATAGTTGGAGATGTTCATGCAGGAGTGGAAACAGGCCGAGAGCACTGGCTTATTGAAGACAGTTTTAATGTTTTATTTGAGTAATGGCCCTTGCAAATTAGCACCCCTGCAGCCTGAAATATATATCTTTCCAAGGACACATATTCGACAGGTGATCTGGGAAAAAAATCCCTAAGGGAAGCTTTGATGTCTGTACTTCTCAGACACAGTTATATTTTATTCCAGCGAGAATGATGTGGAAGATAGCAGAGAGCTCTGAGGGTAATCAGAGGGCTTGGAGAGGAAATGGAGCAGAAAACAGCTCACAGTTCAAGGAAGGGAGGACTCTAGGAAAAGAAAGTCAAGTCTGGGAAAAACAGAGGTTGTCAGCTGGTCCTCAGTGACTCCTGATGGGCCTCTCTCCCATCCTCTCTGCTCAGGTGGCAGGAGACAGCTAGCAGAAAACAAAAACACCCAGCCCCTGGAGGAACTTCCACTCCTACTCTTCTTCAATCTTATTTGATTCCTGCACTCCCTCTTTCTTTTCTCCTATAATCACCATCAATAAGTCAGAGCCCAGGTCAAAGCTGGCTTTTCTTAGGGATCTTTCCCTCTTATTCACTCACTAATGTATTCAATGCACCTTTATTGAATTTTAACATATGCCAGGCACTGTGTTCAATGTGACAGATAGGCAGATGTGCATATTTCTGCACATAAGCTATTCACAAAGGAAGAGTTTGCCATAGTGTTAAGAACACAAACTTTGAATGGTAAGACCAAGATGGCAGAGTAAGAAACTCTGTCCTTCCATGGCAATATTGAAAAGCAGCAGAAACAAGCAAAACAAACTTTGTTGGTGCTCTGTAAAACAATTAAAGTGTTGCAGTAACTGCATGAGCACAGAATCAAGAAAAAGGCAACTGAAAAATGCTATGGGTCTCTAGTCCTACAGGGAGCAGCATAATCTTCACACATATATTAGGGTGCATATATGTCTGTGCCAACACATTTAGTGGCAGCCTGGAGTACGGATTCTGGACAATCTTCTCTGTCTTGCTGGTCTCAGAGCTTTCTCTGGATGTTGCATTTGGCAAGGCCACTAATACATTTAAACCACAGCTGTTTGGGGTGAAGAACTACTTGTTGAAACATACAATTGTGTCTGGACTGGTAGGAAAGGCAATGAATTTTCTAGAGGAACTCAGCACATGCTAATTATCCATGCATACAGGGGAATTGCAAAGGCCCTTTGTGCATGTATCGTATAAGACTTGTGCTCAGAGAAGACCTGAGAAGATGTTAAGCTTTTGCTTTTGACTATTCTTAGTTCCACTATAAGGCTGGCAGAGTGTTGAAGAAGAGCAAAAACACAAAAACAAAGACTGGGGGAAGTGTTTTATTTCATTTTTGTTGTTGTTTACTCCTGGCATTCAGGTAAAATCTTGCAAAGCACTAGCTGAATACAAGGTTAAGAAACAGAAACTTCAGAATCTACATATGTCAAGGCAGTTTGAAAAGATCACTAAACAAGTAGACAATTATTGACTCCAACAACTAAAAGAAGGTTAGTGAGCAGCAAACTCTGGGAACATAGAAGAATATGATTTCCATAGTTAAGGCATTAAAATACACAAATGCCCAGGTTTCAAAAGCAGCAACAACAAAATCTCAAGGCATAGAAAGAATAAGGAAAAGATGTCCCATTCATAGGAACATAGCAAAGTGACAGAAATAATCGATAAAGAATATCAAGCAAACAGTTTTTTTAAAAAGTCTTAAATATGTTCAGTGAACTAAAGGTAAATACAGACAACAAAATTTAGTAAGGAGCCAATCAGAAATACTGGAGCTGAAAGGTACAGTAACTGGGACTAAAAATTAAAAAAAAAAAACACCAAAAACCTAGAATGTTCAATAGTAGACTGACCTCAGAGAAGAAACAATAACCAGTAAATTTGAAGACAGGGCAATCAAAATTATCCAGTCAGAGGAACAGAAAAATAAAAGAATGTGAAAAGTGAACAGAGCCTAAGAAACCTGTGGGACACCATCAGGTATACCAATATATGCATTATGGGAATCCCAGAAGGAGAAGAAAGAAAAGGGGAGAAATAATATTTGGCTTAATAGTGACTGAAAATTTCTCATGTTTAGCAAAAAAAAACATGAATATACATAGCCAAAAAGCTCAATCAACTACAAATAAGACAAACTCAAAGAGATCCAAACCAAGACATATTATAATTAAACTGTTGAGTGCCAAAGACAAAGAAAGAATCCTGAATGCAGCAAGAGAGAAGCAATACATCATATACAAGAGAGTCTCAAAAAATTAAGTGCTGATTTCTTATCAGAAACCATGGAAGTGAGAAGACAGTGATATGACATACTTAAAGTGCTAGAAATATTATAAACCAAAAACTCTGTATCTGGCAAAATTTTCTTTCAAAAGTAAGGGAGAGATTAAGACATTTCCAGATAAACAAAGATAGATTTTCGAAGGACTTACTACAACCTGGAGAAACCTTGAAGATATCATAGTGACACAAAATATAATTATTGCATGACTATCCTTATATGAATTACCTAGAATAAGCAAATATATAAAGACAGAGAGTGGATCACAGGTTACAATGGTCTGAAGGGGATGTGGGAATGGTGATTATTGCTTGATGAGTAAAGAGTTTTTATTAGGAGTGATGCAAAAGTTTTGGTAATGGATGGTAGTATTGTTAGCACAATATTATTATATGTAGTTAATATCACTGAATTATACATGAAATGGGAGATCTTGCATACATGTTAACAGAATAACAATTAAAAACAACAATAAAAACAAACATTAAAATGAGCAGACTGTGACAATCAAGACAGAGGAAAATTTAGTACAGATTAAATTTCAGAACTCTGTCTGCTAGGAGATCCAGCATGGAATGCACTGTACAACTATCTATCTCAAACAAATCAATAGAGGGACTTTCAGGAAGATGGCAGACTAGAAAGACATGAGACTCTCTACTCTCCCAGAGAAATGGCTAGAAGGTTTAGGATACCAGGGAAAGGCTGGACAGCACCCAGAAGAGAGAGGAGCAAGGGAGAAAAATCTCAGTGGCAATGCTCTGTGTTAAAGCTGCAGCTGCTGGTGTCCTCCCCAACCCTATAGACAATTTTTAATTGTCAGGCCTTGAGCCAAAGGGGGCTGCAGGGATCCATGCCCCACCTCCCAGGAAATGGGAGAGAGAGGGATTCAGCCTAAGTTAGACTCAACTTCTGATCCATACATTTGGTCTGCTGTGTCCCACAAGCTCTTGCAGGCCCCACCATTGTTTGCCATGGGAGCCAGCACAGGACTAAAGAGACCTGAACCTATCAATCACCCTCCCTACTGACTGGGACTGACTGTCAGAAGGGAGTGGAATTATTTCCTACTGGGGAAAAGAGGAGGCTGCCAGCAAGAGTTGGAGAGCAACTTCTGAAAAAGTTTGATTTACAAGGTTCTTAGCTCCCAGTCAGGATCCTCTATCACGTTGATCTAGTCTGTCTTGCAGCAAACAGCTCCAGCCAGGCTTTGAACTGAGAGGACTGCGGAACAGTGCCATCTTCTGGCTGACCAAAGGAGTGCATGTGAGATAATTAAAAGCAAATGAGAGGCTTTTTCTGTCCTTTACAGCCTCCTTCCTCAAGGTCCTTGGAAGCAGGTCTGTAACTCATTACTGGGTACAAGGGCCCAGACTTGAGCAACTAACAGGAATGATGCTAAAGACCCAGAACATGTTGAACCAAAAAAAAAAAAAAAAAAAAAAAAATCAAAGAACAGCAGTAACACACAGTCTCCTGTCACTAAATCGCTTTGAAATAGAAAGAGATTGAACATCAGCATAAACTCACCATCATAATCAGATGTGTAAATATAAGCAAAAAATTACAAGCCATACTAAGAAAATGGAAGAAATGGCCCAAGCAAGAGAATATATTACAGCCTCAGATGAGACATAGGATTTGAGACAACTAATCAATGAGATTCATACAAATTTATAAAATCAAACCTATGGCTTGAAAGACAATATGGCTAAAGAGATAAAGAACATCAAGAAGACACTGAGTGAGCACAAAAAGAATCTGAAAACCTGAATAGAAAAAAATAACAGAGCTCATGGGAATGAAATACACTATAGGTGATATCAAAAACACATTAGAGGCAAACAGCAGCAGACTGGAAATGATAGAAGAAATAATAAGTGATACAGAAGACAGACCTGCTGAAATTGAAGAGAGAGATAAGAATGGAAAAAATTAAGCAGGGGCTCAGAGAGTTGAATGATAACATGAAACAAAACAATGTACATGCCTTGGGAGTTCCAGAAGGAGAAGAGAATGGGAAAGGGGCAAAAAAAAAAAAAAAAAAAAGTATTTGAGGAAATAATGGCTGAAAATTTCCCAACTTTTGTGAAAAAAATGAACTTACATATCCAAGAAATACAGCATACCCCAAAACGAATAAATCTGAATAACCCTAAGACACATACTACTCAGAATCTTAAACATCAAAGATAAAAAGAAAATTCTGAGCACAGCAAAGGAGAAGCAAACCATCATGTAAAAGGGACACTAAGTAAGACTTAGCATGGATTTCTCATCAGAAAGCATGGAGTTGAGAAGAGAGTGCTATGATACAATCAGGATACTGAAAGAGAAAAATTGCCAGCTGAGAAAATCTTTACACAGCAAAAGTGTCTTACAATTATGAGGGTGAATTAAAAATATTCACAAATAAACAGAACTAAGAGTTTGTAAAAAAAAAAAAAAAAAAGAATCTGCCTTTGTGGGAAATATTAAAGGGAGCATTACAGCCCAAAATAAAAAAGCAGGAGAGAGAGGTTTGGAGGAGAGTGTAAGAAAAGAATAGCAGAAAGGATAACCAAAACAGTAAAAAGAGGAAAATAAGATATGACATATAAAAAACGAAGAATATAATGGTGGAAGTAAATAATGCATTTACAGTAATATCATTAAATGGGAAAGGATTAAACTCCCCAATCAAAAGATATAGGTTGACAGAATGGATTAAAAAAAAAATCACGTGAGCCATCTATACGCTGCCTACAAGAGACTCATCTTAAAACCAAGGATACAAACTGGCTGAAAGTGAAATGTTGGAAAAAGATAGTCCATGCAAACAGTAACCAAAATAGAGCAGGGGTAGGTATACTAATATCAAACAAAACAGACTTTAAATACAAAACACTTATAAGAGATAGAAAAGGACATTATAACTTAATAAAAGGGAAATTCCACTAGGAAGAAATAAAAACCATAAATATCTATGCACCTAACCAAGGCGCCCCAAAATACATGAGGTGAACTCTGACAAAACTGAAGGGAGAAATAGATATGTCTACAATAATAGTTGGAGACTTTAATATACCACTCACATCATTAGATAGAATAACTAGACAGAAGATAACAAAGAAACAGAGAACATGAACAATATGATAAATGAGCTAGACCTAACAAACATACACAGAATGTTGCACCCAAACTCAATGGATTATACATTCTTCTCAAGTGCTCATGGCTCTTTCTCCAGGAAAGGCCACATGTTAGGTCACAAGGCAGGTAAATACAAAAAGATTGAAATTATATAAAGCACCTTCTCAGATCATAATGGAGTGAAACTGGAAATCAATAATAGATGGGAAAGGGGAAATTTGCAAATGTATGGAGGCTGAACAACACATTCCTAAACAATCAGTAGTTCAATAAAGAAATTGGAAATGAAATCAGTAAATATATCGGGATAAATGAAAATGAGAACACAACAGATCAAAACTTATGGGATATAGTGAAGTTAGTCTGAGAGAAAAATTTATACCCCTAAACTCCTATATTTAAGAAGAAGAAAGAGCTAAAATCAAAGATTTAACTGAACAACCAGAGACACTAGAAAAAGAACAGCACAACATTCCCAAAGCAAAAAGAAGAGAAGAAATAATAAGATTAAGCAGAAATAAATGAAATTAAGAAACAAAAAAAAAAAAAAAAAAAAAAGAAAATCAACAAAATCAAAAGCTGGTTCAAATGAAAAAAGAGAGAAGATGCAAATAAATAAAAGCAGAAATAAAAAGGGGAACGTTATGACTGATCCCACAGAAATAAAAAGAATTAAGAGGATATTATGAGAAACTGTATGCCAACAAACTAGACAACCTAGATGAAGTGGACAAAGTCCTAGAAACACACAAACAACCTACACTGATGGTACAAGAAATACAAGAACTTAACAAACCAATCACATATAAAAAGAATGAATCAATCATCAAAAATTCCCAAAAAAGAAATGTACAGGACCAGATGGCTTCACAGGTAAATTCCATCAAGCATTTTGAGAAGAAGTAACACCAATCCTGTTTAAATTCTTCCAAAACATTGAAGAGGAAGGAAATTACCCAACACATTTTATGAAACCTGAATCACTCCTAATACCAAAGCCAGATAAAGATACTATAAGGAAAGAAAATTATAGACCAATATCTCTAATGAACATAGATGCAAAAATTCTCAACAAAATACTTGAAAATAGAATCCAATAGCATATCAAAAGAATGATACACCACAACCAAGTGGGATTTATTTCTGGTATGTAAGGATGGTTTAATTAAAGTAATACATCACAATAACAAATTGAAGGGGAAAAAACAAACACATGATCATCTTGATCGATGCAGAAAAGCATTCAACAAAATCCAGCATCCGTTTTTGATAAAAACATATAGATAGTTAGGAATAGAAGGAAAATTCCTCAATATGATAAAGGGCATATATGAAAAACCCACAGCCAACCTCATACTCAGTAAGGAAAGATTGAAAGCTTTCCCTCTAAGATCAGGAACAAGACAATAATGTCCACTGCCACTACTGTTATTCAACATTGTGCTAGAATTTCTAGATAAATCAATTAGACAAGGGGAAAAAAGACATCAAAATAGAAAAAGAGGAAGTAAAACTCTCACTATTTGCAGATGACATAATCCTATATATAGAAAATTCTGAAATGTCTATCACAAAGCTACTTGAGTTCAGCAAAATGGCAGGATACAAGATCAACATGCAAAGAGCAGTAATGTTTCTGCACACTAGTACTGAACAATCTAAAGAGGAATTCCAGGAGGAAAAATCCATGAACAATAGCAACAAAAAGCCTCAAATACCTAGGAATCAATTTAACCAAAGTACAGGATCTATATTTGGAAAACTACAAAACAAGGCTAAAAGAAATAAAAGAAAACCTAAACCAATGGAAAGATGGTCTGTGTTCATGGATTAGAATATTAATATCATGAAGATGTCACTCTTACCAAACTGATTTATAGACTCAATGCAATATCAATCAAAATTCAACAGCTTACTTTACAGAAATAGAAAAGGCAATTTCCAAATTCATTTGGAAGGGAAAGTGCATCTGAATAGTCAAAAGCATTTTTAAAAAGAAGAGTGATGTGGAAGGACTTTAATGGCCTGTCCTTGAAGCATATTACAAAGCTACAGTGGTTAAAACAGCATGGTATTGGCATAAAGATAGACACATTTATCAGTGGAATAGAATTGAGAGTCCAGAAATAAACCATCACCTCTACTACCAACTGGTTTTCAACAAACCTACAAAAGCCATGTTAACGGGACAAAAGAATCTCTTCAACAAATGGTGCTCAAGGAACTGGATATCCATGACCAAAAGAATGAAAGAAGACCTCTATCTCACTCCCCATACAAGAATCAACTCAAAATGGATCAAAGACCTAAATATAAAAGCTAGGACGATAAAACTACTGCATGAAAATGTAGGGAAATATCTTAAAGATCTTGTGGTAGGTGGTGGTTTCTTGGATTTTACTCCCAAAGCACAAGCAACAGAAAAAAATATAGATAAATGAAACTTCCTCAAAATTAAACACTTTTGCACCTCAAAGGACTTTGTCAAAAGGGAGAAAAGGCAACCGACTCAATGGGAGAAAATATTTGAAAATCACATATGTGATAAGGGTTTAATACCCATGATATATAAAGAGATGCTACAATTCAACAATAAAAAGACAAATGACCCAATTAAAAAATATGCAAATGAATTGAATAGACATTTGTCCAAAAAAGAAATACAAATCAAGGAAAAAACACATGAAAAATGTTTCAACATCATTAGTGATGAGGCAGGTCCTTAAAAAGTTGAATATAGATTTTTCATGTAACCTGGCAACACCACTACTGGATATATAACCAGAAGATCTGAGAGCACTGACACGAACAGATATCTGCACACCAATGTTCATAATGGCATTATTCACGATTACCAAAAGATGGAAACAACCCAGGTGTCCTTCGACCAATGAATGGATAAACAAACTGTGGTGTATATACACAATGGAATATTATGCAGCTGTAAGAAGAAATGAAGGCATGAAGCATATGACAACACGGATGAACCTGGAGAACATTACGTTGAGTGAAGCAAGCCAGACACAAAAGGACAAATATGGTATGATTGTGTTATTATGAACTAAATATATTATGTAATCTCATGGAATTAATAACTTGAATATGGGCCACCAGAAAATAGAAAGAGGTTAGGGAATGGAAAACTGAAGGTTAACTTGTGCAGAATTAGTAAAAATGATGGGTTAATCTTTTGAAATGGATAGAAAAGGTGAAAGAACAACTCAGCATTTGTAACTAGCAGTGCTAATATATGGGTATGACAGTGGTTGAAAGGGAAAATCTAAGGTCATGTATATTACTAAAAGGAAAGCTAAAAATATAACATAAGACTGGTATAGTATAGTAAAACCTCATGTGAAGTATGAATATGGGATATATTACATACACAAGACTGTTTTTCTTTGAAACTGAACAAATGTATGTTAATATCAGACAAAAAACCATTATGCTAAGTGAATGAAACCAGACACAAAGTACTTCATATTGTATGATTCCATTTATATAAAATGTAAATATAAATCAATTTATAAAGATTAAATTAGATTAGTGGTTATGTAGGGCTGGGGAAGAGTAGAGGGATTGAAAGGTGACTGCTAAGGGGTATGGAGTTTTTCTTTTAGGAGTAATAAAATTGTTCTAAAATTTTTTGTGGTGATGAATGTACAATATTCACATTGTGATTATACTAAAAGCCATTGATTATACACTTTGGATAGATTGTATAGTATGTGAACATACTTCAATAAAACAGTTTTTTTAAAAATCAATAGAAAAAAAAAAAAGAGAGAGAGAGTGATGGGGCCATTCTAGGGAGAAAAAAAAGCTGCTCTTGGAGGTAGCTGAAGACTTTCACGTTCCCAGCACCACATATGCGCAGGTGGGTGACAAGAGCACAAGAGAAACTAAAACTCATTCTATTCTCATCCTTCACTCCCAGTGTCTCTAATTCAAATCCCAGAGGCTCGCAGGTCCTGTATAGGAGGTAGACTGCCAGCTTAAAGGATCTGTGCTACAGTGAGGCACTCCATGCTGTAGAGTAGAGAGGAAAAAATAAAATCTCAATCACCTATTATCTATCTGTCTACCTATCTATCTATCTACCTATCTATTATCCATATCTATCTACCTGTCATCTACCTGTAGTCATCTATCCATCTATCTTTCTGTAAAGGTATGTACAGATAACAGAAAACCCCTAGATAAGAGGGCCCTATGATTGGTTGTATGTGGGTGAGAACAGTATTGGGAAAACGTAATTTAAATCACTTCTTTAGGAGATGCTGCTTAGTATAATTTCCCTGAAAAAGTGCACTCTTTCTATTTGATTTCAATTTAATACACAGTTTTTTACAACACAGAGGTTGATGTAATTACTATTTTTCAAAAAAGCACTCCGCAGTTTAATTTCATAATTTTAATTAATTATTCAGGCAGATTCAAAAACTGAATACTCATGTACTAAGTACCTAGTATAGGCTAGGCACGGAGAATGTGCAGAGTGAGTCTCTTATACTGACAACATTCAAAACGCTTCCAAGTTATGAAATAAGAAGAGTTCTTTCTTATTTATTTTTTAAAACTCCCTTAGTAGAAAAATCAACTAATACCATAAAAAACTTCACAAAAAGGATTTACTGTCAGTAAACATGTCCAAAAATGTTCAACCTCACCCACAAAAAGATGACTGGAAATTAAAACTGAGAGACATTTTAGGTATCTAGCAAAATAATAATAATAATAATGTAACATTTTAAAATCAAATTAACAGCAATAATAATACTGTACAATGCTGAGCAGGGGTCCCATGGAATCGTTACCAGCATTAGACACATTAACTATCATGGCCATGGTATGCTTCACTGGATGCTTTTGACTCAATGATCTGACTCCTTGGAATTGTACAAAGAAATAATCAGAGATTAACATATAGGTTCATGGCCAAACATGATATCAAAGAATAATTTCTAACAGTGAAAACATGAAAATAAAACAACCCTACTGTTCTACTAAGAAATGACAAAAGAAGTCAGGGCACTATGATAGAATAGTATGCAACAATTACTTAGGGTTTTAAATAATATTATCTGGGGTCGGATGTGGCTCAACTGGTTGGGCGTCCGTCTCCCATATGGAGGGACCTGGGTTCGATCCCTGGGACCTCCCGGTAAAAAAAAAAAAATTAAAAATAAATAAATAAATAATATTATCTGACCTAATAAATGTTCACAGAATTAAAGAGGATTAAAACAGGATACAAAGCAGTATATAAATATCACTGACACCATATAAAAGAAATAGAAATGAATTAAAATAAAATATCAGCAGATAAAACATCAAAATTTTAACAGGTGTTATCTCTGGGTAGTAGAATTATGTGAAATATTTCTTCTCCTTCATTCTTTCTGTGATTTCCTAATTTTCTAAAATTAACATGTATTATGTTATAATACAAAAAACAATATACAGTGTTAGAAACCCTCCCTCATCCAAAACAAACAAGCAAATAAACAAACTCAGAAAAATAAATAAAAAGGAAAACACCTTAGAAAGACTATTTGGAAGATAAATGATAATTCACATTATATCCCTTCCTACATTTTTGCCTCCTTCTGTGTGAGATGGTGGGGAATTTCCAAAAGATACCAAAAAGTAGTCACTGAGCCACAGACATGTGAGGAGATATGTGAGATATGTGGGAATCTTTAATGGATCAGTTTACAAACACAAAACAGGTACAGGAGCCAGCTCTCATCCATGAGGCTGATGAGCAGGTTATTGCACTCTAAACAGGGAGGAGGAAATCTCCCTTTCCATAACTTCCACAAGATGGAGTGATAGCAAACCTCATCTCTCAGCCTAATTGGTGAGACAGAGAAATGAGACACATAGTGCAGGTCCAGTCAACAGACTATTTGTTTGGGAGGTCCTACTGATTACCACTAATTTGGTGACATATGGTTTCGCCTGCCTTCCTTTCTCAGTCCCTGGACATGGCTTGGCACTTCTCTGTTTTATATGTCAGAAGCAGATTCTCCTTTACCTTACAGGCTGCAGCAGGCAAGATTTCATTAACTATAATCTCGAGAGCCAGAGGTGGGTTCAGGTTTTACGTTATACAAAGCTATTAAAATTTAAGGGGAGCTGTTTAAATAAAAAGAATGGAAAATTATGAATACTAAAGTAGGTTTAAAAAAACGTGTGTTTAGAATGAGAAAATAAATCACAGTACATGTTAACAGATTTTAAAACATTGTAGGATGTGTTTATAATCGTATATGCTGCATTATCATGCATATACCTGAAAACAGGAAAGAAACTCATTCTGAGGAGGCATCTGTTAGGGATTGAGCTGTGCTTTCCCAAAAACATGTTCAAATCCTAACCCTGGAATGTAAACCTGTTTGCAAAGAGGTTCTTTAAAAATGTTATTATTTAAAATGAGGCCAAATTGGATGAAGGTAGATTCTAATCTCTGATGCCTGGTGTCCTTATAATAACAGAAAATTTGGACAGACAGAAAGAGAGAGAATCAGAAGGGAGGGTACACTGACTTGCCAATAAACACCAGAAGCTAGGAGAGGCAGTAGAATTGATTCATTCCTACAGGCTTGGAAGGAAGCGTGACACGGCCGACACCTTGATTTCGGACTTCTCATGGCCAAAATTTTAAGACAATGTATTTCTATTGATTTAAGCCATCCAGTTTTAGGGCACTGTGTCCCTGGAGCTCTAGGAAACTAAGACAGCATGGAGGAGAACCAAATCCTGCACCTGTAAATGTACCTTCTGATGACCAGTGAATTTTGCACAGACCAGATTTTGACTCTATGCCAACCTGGTTTCTCCTTCATTCCCCACACTTCTGGCACTGGGCACTGTGGGGTATGTTCCTAGCTAGATATGACTTCTGGTCCTTTGGCTATGACGTTGGGTGAGCTACAGAGTAGCTGCAGGAGTATTCCTGGAGGGCATTTCCATGCCAGCACAGCAATGACATAACTATCCCCAGAGTGAATAAGGACCACAGGACACACACTTATTAACTTAAACCACATATTTTTTTCTCACTCAACTTCTATGAGGTGGATTCCAACAATGACATGGCAACAACATCTGACAGGGAGTAGAGAAAGTGTGAAGAAGGAGGAGACTGAGTGGAAAGAGACAAAGATCATTGGGAGTTTAAATATCTTAGTTTGCAAAATTTATTAAATAAATGACCACCTGAGTACATTTCTAGGGCTCTTGATAGGTTCAAGGGACCCATGGAAATAAGGGGTAAAATTTAGCATCATTGCTTCACAATAAATTCAGCTCTTCTAAAGCCAGAGCAATGATGTCATGGAGAACTCTGGGAAAGGGATTTCCTGTAGGGAGAGAGTCCCCAAATTAGGAGGAAAGTGGACAGGAATTGCTAGCTACTGGTTGCTGCTCTAGGCATTTGGTCCTGCTAAGCTTGTGTAGATCCTGTGTAGTGCATATTTTCTGGACACTTAGAGAAGCAGCTTTCTTCTGCTTTTTTGGTGGAATGCAGAAATAAGTCATATTCTATGTGTAGTAAGGGTAGCTCCCATGTGATAACTGTTTTCTGTGTTTGGTTTGGGTCTGGGCAGGGGGTTAGGGCATGAGTAACCTCTTTCTTTCCTTAGTTTGGAATTTGAGAGATTGTCAGAGGAGGCTGAGATAAATGTGTCAACTGTATTCCTGATACAAGAGGAGGTAGTTTAGCTGTGGCTCTTTCTCCCAGTCACAGGCAAGGTTCTTTGGGGGCAGCAGAGAACAGATTTGAAGGCTGTGGCCAGGCTGTCTGCTGAAGAGAACCCAGTCACAGTCAATTTTCACACAACCACATTCCTTCTCATAAGTTCACCTATAAGGTAAATAGTTCCTTTATCCATAGGGAAAGGCACACAATGGCCAGAGCTGGAGACAAAGAGCAGTACTGTATCAGAAATCACTTTGCATTGAAATGGCAAACCAGGGAAACAGCTTCCTCCCCTAGCCAAAGCAGATAAGACAAAGTAGACAGGGACGGTCTCTACCAGCTGCTGCACAAGCAAGCTCTATATCCAAGGTGCAGTCATCTCCCCCAGTTCCAGGAAGCCTTCAGTTAAGCTCACTCAAATGTCTGATGTAGGTAAAACTGAAACTGGAGACCCAGTGTGGGGCCATCTACCTGCATCTGCTCCCTGTTTTCACCAAAGACCAGAAACAACAGAGAGAGGTGTCAGAACTGGACAATTGTAATGTCTATACTAAATGTACCTGCAGAATCCTTGGATGGGGGACTAGTTGTCCCACTGACTGGAAAGGGAAACACCATGTGTAGCAGGTTGAATCATTCACCTCAGCAAACACCTGGTCTTAATCCCATCCCTGTGCTTAGGGACCCATTGTAAATGGAGCCTTCTGAAGATATTATTTAAGTGCAGTTGTGGTCAATCGAAGCAGGGTGGGTCTTAATCCATATTATTAGAGGTTTTATAAATAGAAAGCCACAGGAAGGGGCCAGAAACTGGAAGTGTTTAGGAATCCAGAAAAGAAAGTAGAGGTCATGGCCATGTGATGGGAGAGCCAAGGATCCCAATGATTGCCAGCTAACCAGCACTAGAACATTACAGTTTTTTGGGGGAAAGCAAGTGTTACCAATATCTAGGTTCTGGATTTCTAGCTTCTGAAATTTTGAGCCAATACATTCTTGTTGTTTAAGACAAAATCAGTCTATGGTATTTGTGATAGCCACTGAGGCAAACTGAGACATCACAGATTAAATAAATGAATTAGCTCTTTGTGTTATGTGTCAGTCTCTTGTGCGTTCAGCCCATGTAAGTTAAACTGATGAACTCTGGATGTATTGTTATTCATGTTTTGACTTTATAGGACTGAGGACCAGACTGTGAACCATAGTCCATGGTCAAAAGAATGAGATCCCTTCTCTATCTGGGAGTGAGCCTGTTAGCTGGCCATCTTCTGTCCTTAAAGGTCAAGGTGAACTCTCTTTTCAAATAGCTCTCGCAAGTCTTCTGTAGGCCTGTCTTTACTTTGTGCCGGGAAAAGAAAGACAAATGATCATCCATCTTAAATTCCCAACTGATTTCTCTATATATTCTTTTTTGCATCTCTGGAAAAAACTACTTGCAGATAAAAACTGGAATTGCCCAAAAGAAGCTGTCAATTCAGTGACTGATGGATCCAGGCATTTACAAAGTTTCTACTAGTTCACTGGTGTGGCTTTCGAAACCTCATCAGCACACATATATTCCTCTAATTGGCTCACTATTTACCCTCAATTTATTCTGGATGGAATTATGGAGATGTGATTTCTAAATGTCCATTTTATTGTCAATTCTTCTCATACAGCTGAAGTCTAACCTAGGATCCAATTACGGAGATAACTGGCAAGAAAAGTAGCTGGGGATACTGCTTAGTCAGAGTTGGCCTATTTATAATTTTTTAAAAGGTCACATAATAATATTATTACCTTGTCTATGTAGACTAGTTTATAACTCTAATTCCCCAAATATCTGCTATTTTTTTTTCCTAATAGCCTTACATACAGTTTTTTTAAATTTAATATAAGACAAAATTATAACTTAACGTACTGGATAAATTAATTAAAATCATCTTTGAAGATAATTTAAATAGCAATCATTTAAAATTAAATTTAAATTCTAAATCCATCATGAACAATCCCTATTTCTTCTCGCTGACATTCTCCCACACAGTTTAACACCTTAGGATCTAAAAGATAGTTTGATTGCTCACTCATTCATTCATTAAGCATTCTGTGCCAGAGAATTTGTTCAACCCTGAGACACAAAACTGAGAAATTAAAAAAAAAAAAAATGTCTCAACTCTCAAAGAGGTCACAGCTAATTGGAATGTGTGTGCCTTATGGACACTTACAAATGTACGTCATAATAGATACATTGTTCAAGTTATGTATAAATGGTGGGCGGAGCTGGAAAACTTCGTAGAGGAGGGGGTGCTTTAGGTTAGTCTTAAAGTTCACCAGCCGCAAGGACAGGGAAATCCTGAGAATCAGAAGGCGCACAAACAGTCCATTAAAGGGGTGCCAGCGTTCAGAGACAAGCTTGCGGTAGCAGGAGTGAGCGGCAGGAGGCGCAGCAGCAGGAGATAGTTTTGGAAAGCAGCCCGGACCTCGAATGCCCTGTGAAGGGCTATAAATTCAACTCTGGGTGCTAGGAAGCCCAGATAGGATTTAAAGCAGAGAAGTATTATGATTCCATTTGCATTTTGGAAAGATTTCTCTGGTGGTAGAAAGGACAGATGGACCCGGGAAATGTGAGGACAGATGCCGTTTCCTTGCAGGGGTGGAAGGGGTGGTGGAAACTGGATTGCAGTAAATGTAGACTGAATAGGAAATAAGGAAGTGGAGGCAACAAAAATAGACAGGGCTTTCAAGACATCTGGAGGTGAAGGAAAGGAGAGAGTGATCAGTGACTAAAAAAGGGTGCCTGTTTGAAGCTTTTTTTTTTTTTTTTTTTAGGATGTGAGACATTTATGTGCCAAAACAAAAAGAATGTATTTTCTCTTTTATCCTTGCTTCTAACAATTTTCTAAAACTCAAATCATACCATTTGGAAAAGTTGGATTTTGGACGGGTGCATACTGATGAAGAAACTCACTGAATTAAACAAACAAACAAACACATGCTAATCTAAAATGGTTGGTTCTTTCTTCTTATACAAAAAAAAGAAAGAAAAGAAAAGAAAACTCAACAGGTAACATAATCTTTCAAGAAATTACTCCACAATCTCCTAGCACTTTCTTGTATCTGAAGTGCAGGAAGAGTCACAGAAATGACTTTGGAGCTGGAGGAGACAGAAGGGACCAGGATGGCCTGTTCTCTTGGGGACAATCCAGAGACACAAGAAGAAATATACAATTTCTAGGGCACTGAAGAGCTGGCTAGGCTATTATAACATCACCTTTAATTGATATATTTGCTATCACTTCCCTTGCTTATTTACCGAGAGCCATTATCAGGGAGTGGGAGACTTGTAAGTCAACCATAACTCTTCCAGGAGGCTGGAGACGGCATCAAGGAGAGGAGGCTAAATCCCAAGTAGAGCTCCCCCAGGACTTTCTCTTGCATTTAATGGTAGAGTTTTAACACTATCCTGCCATGTCACTTTGATTCCTCATTATCCCTGCAAATTTCAGAGCACACTTTTGATATCTTATAATTCAACGAAAATATGTGGAAGGAATGATGAGAGATGGCGGCTGATGGGAACACCTCCACCTGACCCAAAGGATGATGTTCTGGAGTTGCCTCCAATCAATTACAGAGGATGGAATATTCTAGACCAAGGACAGCCTGGAAATGTACCTTGCCTAAAGAAAACCTGATATGAAAAGTCTACTGAACAAACAACAGAACAAGAAATCAGGTGATTAGAAAATAAATGGTAGTTTGCATTTCAAAGAAATTCACCACAGGATGCTTTTAAATAAAGAATTATTAGAATCCATTGAAAATATGCATTAATTCACCCTCCCTTCTCCAAAATTAAAGCCAAACTTCTCAACAGCATATTGAGTGCTTTCATCTGGTTCCTTATTGCACATCTTCGCACATTACAGTGGTATAGCAGAGTGGCTAAGAGTGTGGGCTTCTATCCAAACAGATTTGGGGTGGCAGCCAGGCTCTGCCACTTACTACTGTATAACACAGGGCAAGTTAATTACTCCTTTTGAACCCCTCAATAATAGACCTGCCTCTCACAATAATGGTAAAAAATAAAAGAGCCAATTATGAAAAACATTTAGCACAAACGGGCATATAGTAAACACTCAATAATTTTAGCAATGCTATTATCATGACCCGTATGGCAGGATAGCATTTTGGAATATTTACTAATATTTCTTACCCTATTAAATCCAACTGTTTATCCCCCTTTTTCACTCCTCTTTTCCACCTCACCCACCCCTTTCTTAAGCCATTCCAGAATCCCTGCCCTCAGGATAAGGGCTTTAACAACAGAAATGCAAAGAGAATAAAGGCAGTCAGTGCCTGACTTTGGAATTTCTAAACTGGACCTCCCTCCTGAAAAGGCTGTAAGATTACTTGTGGAACCAGGACCTGTCCCCAATCCTTTCCTCCAGCTCAGGGGGTTGGAAAGTTGCAGGGAAAGGGAGTTGCTCGCCAGGCCATGGGACGTCAGGCTGTCCCTGCCTAGGAAGTTTAGGCAGATGGCCTTCAGTAGTCGCCCTGAGCTACCCAGGGGAACAGCCTAGCAGCAGCTGAGCTAGGACCTGCAGATGTCTCAGGGACGTTGTGGACTAGCAGTGGAAGAACCCTCTGGCACAAGAAAGGGTCAGGGTCGCCCAGGACAAATGATGTCCAGAAACCGAAGCCCACCCGCCCCACCACCACCTTCCTCAACATGCACACTGAGTAAACACCCTCAAAGGTCCAGGTCCCCTGAGGAAGGGTGAGGGGAAGAAAAAGCCATAACTGACTAAGGAAATCCTGATCTGACCAAGTTTACCTTGAATTGACTAAGAATCAGTTCTTGCTCCCAGGCAGAATGGAGCGAGACAAATATTAAGTTTATTTGTTGAAAAAATAACCGAGGTACATTTTTGCAGCCTAAATCTGTGGCCTGTGAAATTCTTTCCAGTTACAAAAGCAATATTGAATTGATTCCTTCCAGAACTGAGGTGCTGAGGTAGGATAGTGTATGCATGAGTTGAGATGGCAGGATGGTGGCTACAGCCCCGAACCAGAGTTACAGTATATATGAAGAAGCAGAGATCCGGACAGTGGGATTCTTTGTGATTGAAAATGCCAAGTCCACTTCGGCTCTACTTCTATTCCTTTAAGTTGCAGCTCATTCTACCAAGAAAGGATGTGGCTCCAAAAGTCTAGAATGCCTTCCTCCCCTCCCCCTATCCTGACAGAGCCTTCCCTCCTTCCTTCAGTATAAAACCATCCTACTTAAACTCAATGTTAATGTCACCGTATATGAGGATCCTTCCCTGTCTCTTGCAGAATGGGTCAAGGATCCCTGAGTGTTCCTGAAACTCTGTACATACTGGGCAGCTATCAATCCTCATTAGTACACAGATTACTGCTAAGACTGGGCCCCAGTTTTGTGCCTGACACTGCCATCAGCACTCTCTATGTACATCAGTCAACTAATGCCCTCATCCTTTGGAGGTAGGTGCTCTTAACTATTCCTTTACAGATAAGGAAACCAGCACAGAGAGGTAGAGTCACTCTCCCAAGGTCACACTGTTGGGCAGTTTAGTTATCATGGAGGTTTGCATCACCTTTCTCCCAGTTACTTATGAGCTCATTCATTTGTCTGTTCATTCACTCTTATGTCCCAGACTGTTCTCCTTATGAGACACAACTTCCTTATCAATCCCTATAACTTCATGGGCATATGATGTGCTGAGTCAACTGGGAACTTGCTGTCCTGGGTAGACAATGATCCTAGAGCCTACAGCTGCTATTCCTAACCAAATCCTCTAAGTATCTTTTTAAAATACTGACACCTGAGTCCCACATCTAGAAAGTATGCTATAATTGGTCTCTGATGTATCCTGGGCTTTAGGATTTAAAGAGCTCCCAGGGGTTGAGAACATCTGCTCTGGAACATCCAGTCTGGAAAATGCTTCACATGTGAAATTATTTCCTGGAGAGGATTAGTTCCCTATTTTTTGTTTATTATTTATTTTTTTTACATCTCACCCTTTTCAGAAGGAAGATAGGCATACTATTAAAATTTAGCAATGCTGAGGATGACAGAAGGACTAGAATGCAAACCCTGAACCATGAGTAAAGGTGGTCCTTGCCTGTGTACAGCTCAGGCTCCCCAGACCTTCGAGTGGTAACGGAGGACACTGGAGCTAAAGGTCAGTGGTGGTTTGTTCTCCAAATCCTTCCTGCTAGAGCTGAGGAGCAGGAAGAAATGGTTTGGCCACATGGTTCACCAGGTTGCTTCTAGAACAGCTTCAAACTTTGATTTACAGGGGAAACCTTTGAAAGACTAAAAGCATCTGCCCGCCCTGAGCAACCTTGGCTTCCTCTGAATGCCTAAACTCTAGCAGCAAAACTGCCTAGGACTCACCTGCACTTCCTCTCCCCCACTCAGTCTCCTTTAGCCCCAGGCATAGAGGGAGTTATGAATTATTTGAGAATATGCTGAGAGTGTCCTGCCTGGTGACAGAAGTCTCATAAATCATTCCTTCACTGTACTTGATCTCTTTTTCAAGTGGAGTAATGTCAGCTCACCGGGGAACCTTATGCCCTGGAATCAATGTGAAGGCATATTTAGGGTGTGCAGAGCTACAGAAAGAAACAAAAGACTAAGCTAGGAAGGCAGGAGGGGCCCTGCAATAACACAAAGTATAACAACCACAAAAACAACAGCACTATTAATTACTTTTCTTTATATCCTTTATTATCACAAACAATTGTTTGTTTTTCAAGTTCTGTCCCCGGTTGAACATAGCCTCCATGGTGCCAGGAGCATGGCTTGTTCCTACTGGAACAATATCAGGCACATAATAAATTATAATATAGATTTGCTGAATCAACTGAATAAAATACTTACTATATGCCATTCACTGAGCCCATATGGACTCATGCTTTAGTAACCCTGAAAGGTGCACATTATGGATGCCATTTAGAGATGAGAAGACAAGCTCAGATAGGTGACATACATTTCCCCCAGACCTCCCTGACCATCCAGCAAATATGCAGCAGAGTAGGGACTCCAATTCAAATTCATCTGCCACCAAGCAGTATTCTTTCTACCAGCCTGATGCTGAGCTCTGGTGAAATAAAAAAATTGGGACAACAAGGCAGAGGAAGAGAAAGAGGAGAAGAAACCAAGCTGGAGGAAACTGGAAAAGGTCAACATGAAAGTATTGTTGATTAGGGAATTAAGGGGTGGGCACACTTCTCAAATGTCTCTGGTAGATGAGGGAGATTGAGAGTCTTAAAGCAAGCAAGAATAAATGTTAGTGAGAGTTTTGCTGACTCACTTGAACTTTTTGTCACCTCACATTGTGCTTAATGAATTTTGTATAATGATATTTTCATACAGCTCAAGTAAAGGCAGCCACACCTCATGCATACCCAGATACCTCTTTTCTAAAGTCTTCATGTGTTGGCATTTGGCAGATCCTTAAATGGCAACAGCACATTCTACTGCAGTATCTCATTACATCCTGGAGCTGTGATGAACCAAACTGAACACTCATATTTTACAGATTAAAAACACACTCAATTTCGCTTGTGCCCCCAAGGTCAGGAAAAGTTTCCATGACTTGACTTAGATTGAGCAGAAGGTCACACCTGGGTCAGGAGCAGAGTGTCAAAAGATTCTAATTGTTGTTCCAATAGCTCTGCCTTATGGATCTCCCTGGATTCTCTTCTTTGCTTTTCCAGGGTTCCTTAGCCACAGTTAATATCACACTTTCTCATTTAGGAGAGTCCTTGAAGCTATTACGTCTATTCAGTCATAAGGGGTCTTCCAGCTTGAGGAAAGTTCAGGCTGCTTTGTAATGCTTCTAAAGATTACAATATGAGTCAATGTGATTTTCATTCAAATGCCTTCTGAAGAATAGTGATGGAGGCTGCCAGAAAGACTCTGATCACCTTTGTTGGTTGATGGAATGAGTACACTTGCCAGGAATCAAGAGAAGGAAGAACCAAAGCCTTGATCCATTACATTGGGATAAGTAAGACAAAATGATAATTGCCTACAAAAGTCAGTTGGAACTTCTTTCACATGGGATTAAATGGATGCTTGCCCAAGACAGACTATCTTGAGTCATCACCAAGAAGACAGACAAACTGGTTGTGAGTTCCTTGAGCTCATTCAAGTGGCATTTGCCTTTCAGTCAACATAACTGGACAAATAGCAGTGCCCAAGGCATTTGATTAATTAAAGTTTAATAAAGAAAATTCATATGCATAGCAGACATAATTTGAGACTACGCTCTAAAGTTAATTATTTCAGTAGTAGTTGAAACCACAACAAAATGAAACTAGAACAAATAACAAATATCTTGTTTTAAAAAGTCATATATCAGATAAAATGCTCTGAAAGCAAATGGAGTATAGCAGCTGTGGAAGAACTGCTCCAATCCTCCCTTGATAGATATTATGTCGATTATTTTTCTTCTATGTGAAATGTAATTTTGATATTATTTTTTTTAATGTGGTGATGGGACTCAGGAAAATCACTCCCTAGAGAAGTACCTCAGTGATGAATTGTCAGAGAGAATTTGCAGAAGTGAGATGATGGGTAACTTGGACCAAGAAAATTTGGAATGTTTATGGAGCTCAAGAGTGAATGTCATCTCTGCTCCACAAATAAACTGGAAATGTGTGTTCCTCAGCCCAACCTGTGAGACAGCTCCAAGGTGAGGACAGAAAGTGATTGAAAATCTGCTTGACCAGCAAGGAAGAATGCAAGGCCACTGAGACTCCTTTTGTCCACTAGCAAGATTAAAACCCAAAACCAAGTTCCAGGAAGATGGTGTTAGAGTAGGTAGGCAAGGCTCAACTCTGTCACAAAAACAATGGAGAAAGAACCCAAAGCTGTCCATGGGACCTGCTTTGGGAGTGATACACAACTCCCAGATAAGAGACAGACAGACAAAGAACCCAAAACAACAAATATGAGTTACCAAACCCCTGCAGTGGTAGGAAGGACTCCCCTTCCCCAACTCCAAGAAATTAAGCTGTTGTAAAATCCCTGGCTCATAGCAACTTACTGACAGGTAAACAGTTGTCTTCTTCTCTGTCAGCTGTTACAAGAGAAAAGGGAGGGGAAGTCAGGGAGCTTCTCCTCAGTGAATTTGACCAGCAAAGCCTTCTTTGAATTTTGGCTCTGGCCAGACCAAAACACAAGAAAGTGGAGACTGAAACACCTCTGTAGAAAGGTGTGCCAATGAGCGCCATCTGGTCTGGAAATTGCACGGACAAAAACTGCTTTTGAGTCTTTCTGTACCTTAATTCCTGGGAAAAAAATCTGTGCCCCATTAATAAGTCCCTGGCCCAATTTTGATGATTTAAGCTAGGCAGTTTTAAAGACTTAGAATAAGTTGACCCATGAAGCTCCCTCTCAACTAGAGGTGGAGTGGGCATCACCATCACAGAACCCTTAGAAATGGGGAATAAAATATGGACTAGAGTAGACTTACTGGTATGCTATTATAGACTTATTGTGATTCTAGCAATGGAAGACATTATATTATTGATGTGGAGATAGTGGCTACTGGAGGTGCTGTAGTCAGGGAGAGGGAAAAAGAGGTGCAATATGAGGGCATTTTCATGACTTGAAATTGACCTAAGTGACATTGCAATGACATATACAGACCATTATATATCTTGCCATAACCTGCAGAATTGAGTGGGAGAGAGTGTAAACTACTATGTAAACTATAATCCATGCTTAGTGGCAACGCTCCAAAATGTGTTCATCAATTGCAACGACTGTACCACACTAATGAAAGAAGTTGTTAATATGGGAAAAAGTGGGAGGTGTGGGGAGTGGGGCATATGGGAATCCCTTATATTTTTTATGTAATATTTTATGTAATCTAACTATCTTCTTAAAATAAATTTAAAAAACATATTAAAGAAAATAAATAAATAGAATAAGTTGATCCAAATATCAAAGAAGAGCTATGAAAAGAAACAAACAAAAAAAATAAGTGAGAGGGAAATTGGTTATTAAAATAAATTCAACAACAAATTAAGATGCCTAGACATCAGTAAAAAATTATAATCCATACTAGCAGACAGGAAGAGATGGCCCAGACAAAGCACCAAACCAAATATCTTGATGAGACACAGCATTTAAGACAATTAATCAATGACAATCATACAACTCTCCTAAATCAATTCAAAGAATTGAAAGAAAAACATGACTAAAGAGATAAAAGATATTAAGAAGACACTAAGTGAGCATAAAAAACAATTTGAAAGCCTGTAAAGAAAAGTAACAGACCTTATGGGAATGAAAGACATGATGGATGAGATTTAAAATACATTAGAGGAATATAAGAGAAGATTTGAATTGCTTGAAGACAGAATTAGTAATTTTGAAGACAGAACATCTAAACCGGAAAAAACAGGAGAACAGAAAGACAAAAGAATGGAAAAAATAGAGAAGGGTCCCAGGGAATGGAATGACAATGCTAAATGCACAAACATACACATTATTAGTGTCCCAGAGAGAGAAAAGAAGGGAAAAGGAGAGGAAAGAATATTTGAGGAAATAATAACTGAAAACTTCCCAACCCTTATGAAAGATATAAATATCATATCCAAGAAGAACAATGCACCCCAAACAGAATAAATCCAAATAGATCAACCCTGAGACACCTACTATACAGAATGACAAATATCAGAGATGAAGAGAGGATTCTGAAAGCATCAAGGGAAAACCAAAGCATCACATACAAGGGAACTTCAATAAGATTAATGCTGACTTCTCATCAGAAACTATGGAGGCAAGAAGAAAATGGTATGATGTATTTAAGGTATTGAAAGAGAAAAACTGCCAGCCAAGAACTCTGTATTCAGCAACACTTTCCTTCAAAAATGAAGGTGAGTTCAAAGCCTTCACAGACAAACAAAAACTGATAGAATATGTTACCAAAAGACCAGAATTACAAGAACTACTAGGTGAGTGCTGCAGCCTGAAAGGAAAAAGCAAGGGTGAGAGACTTGGAGAAGACTGTAGAAATGAAGATTATTAGAAAATGTAAATTAAATGGTAAAAAGAGAGACACTAGTAAGATATGGCCACAGAAAGCCGAAGGACAAAGTACATGAAGTAATTAATACCTTTACAGTAATAACATCGTAAGTTAATGGCTTGAACTCCCCAATCAAAAGACATAGACTGATAGAACAGATAAAAAATATATAAGCCATCTATATTTTGTCTACAAGAGACTCACCTCAGATGTTAGGACACAGCCATGTTAAAAATGAAAGTTTGGAAAAATATATTCCATGCAACAAAAAAGAGCTGGAGTAGTGACACTATTATTGGACAAAATAAATTTTAAATGCAAAACTGTTATAACAGATGAAGAAGGTCATTATATGTTAATAAAATGGGCAATTCACCAAGAAGAAATAACTACACTAAATATTTATGCACTTAACCTGAGTGCCACAAGATACATGAGATACACACTGGCAAAACCGAAGGGAGAAATAAATATCTTTACAATAATAGATGGAGACTTCAATACACCACTGTCAGTATTGGATAGAACATCTGGACAGAGGATAAATAAAAAAATGGAGAGCCTGAATAATATTATGAATGAACCAGACCTAACAGACGTCTATAGAGCACTGCACCCCAGAACAGCAGGATATACATATTTTTCAAGCACTCACAGATCCTTCTTCAAGATAGACCATATGTTGAGTCACAAGACAAGTCTCAATAAATTTAATAATATTGAAATTATACAAACACTTTTTCTGATCATAATGGAATGAATTGGAAATCAATAATGGATGGAGAAGGGAAAATTCATAAATATGTGGAGATTAAACAACACACTCTTAAATAATTCGTGGGTCAAAGAAGAAATTGCAAAAGAATTCAGCAAATATGAGACAAATGAAAATGAGAACACAACATATCAAAACCTATGGGACACCTCAAAGGCAGTGCTGAGAGGGAAATTTATAGACCTCAATGCTTACATTAAAAAAAAGAAGAAGAAAAGAAAGAGCTAAAATTGAAGATAGAACTGCACACCTGGAGGAATTAGAAAAAGAACAGCAAACTAATCCCAAACCAAGATGAAGGAAAGAAATAGTAAAGATCAGAGCAAAAATAAATGAAATAGAGAACAACAACAACAACAAAACAATAGAGAGAATCAACAAAACCAAAAGTTGGTTCTTTGAGAAGATCAACAAAATCTACAAACCCTTAGCTAGAATGATGAAGAAAAATGAGAGGAGATGCAAAAAATTAAAAATCCGAAATGAGAGGGGAAACATTACCACTGACCCTGCAGAAATAATAGAGATCATAAGGGGATACTATGAACAACTTTATGCTAAAAAAATAGACAATGTAGACAAAATAGGCAAATTCCTAGAAATACACGAAACACCTACACTGACCTTAGAACAAATAGAAGACCGCAAAAAAACAAGAAGAGATAGAAACAGTAATCAAAAACCTCCCAAAGATGAAAAGCCAGAGACCAGATGGCTTCATAGATGAATTCTACCAATCAATCAGAGAGATATAATACCAATCTTGCTCAAGCTCTTCCAAAAAATTGAAAAGAGAGGAATGCTACCAAATTCTATGAAGCCAAGGTCAACTTAATACCAAAACCAGAAAAAAATACTACAAAAAAAAAATTACAGATCAATATCTCTAATGAATATAGATGGAAAAATCCTCAACAAAATACTTGCAAACAGAATCCAAAAGCACATTAAAAGAATTATACACCATGATCAAGTGGTTTTTATCTCAGATATGCAAGGGTGGCTCAACACAAGAAAATCAATTAGTGTAATAGACCACATTAATAAATTAAAGAATAAAAATCACATGATCTTCTTGATTGATGCAGAAAAGGCATTTGACAAAATACAGCACTCTTTCTTGAAAAAAGACTCCAAAAGACAGGAATAGAAGAAAGCTTTCTCAATATGGTAGAGTGCATATATGAAAAACCTACAGCTAGCATTGTACTCAATGGTGAAAGCCTGAAAGCTTTCCCGCTGAGATCAGGAACAAGACAACAATGCCCACTGTCACCACTGTTATTCAGTATTGTGCTAGAAGTTCTAGCTAGAGCAATTAGGTTAGATAAAGAAATAAAAGGCACCCAAATAGGAAAGGAAGAATTAAAACTTTCATTATTTGCTGATAATATGACTCTATATCTAGAAAATCCTGAAAAATCAGCATAAAGCTACTAGAACTAATAGACGAGTTCAGCAAAGTGGTGGAACACAAGATTCATATGCAAACATCAATAGCATTTCTATATACTACTGAGGAAGAAATCAGAAAAAAATTCCTTTTATAATAGTGACTAAAACAATTAAATATTTAGGAATAAACTTAACCAAGGACTTAAAGGACCTATATTCAGAAAACTACAAACATTGCTAAAAGAAACCAAAGAAAATGTAAAGAATGGAAGGACATTCTGTGTTCATGGTTTGGAAGACTAAATATCATTAATATGTCAATTCTAGCCAAACTGATTTATAGATTCAATGCAATCCCAATAAAAATCTCAACAGCTTTTTTTTTGCAGAAATTGAAAAGTCAATTCTCAAATTTATTTGGAAGAGTGAGGGCTCCCAAATAGCCAAAAAAATGTGTTGAAAAAAAAGAATGAAGTTAGAGAACTATCACTTCCCTTGAAACCATATTACTTAACTACAATGGTTAAAATATATATATATATATATAAAAGCATGGTACTGGCATAAGGCAGACAGATTGACCAATGGAATCAAATTGAGAACTCAGAAATAGACCCTCACTTCTGCAGTCAAGTGATTTTTGACAAGGCGGTTAACCCTTCTCAGCTGGGCCAGAGCAGTCTATTTAACAATTGGTGCTGGGAGAACTGGATAGCCATATCCAAAAGAGGACCTTTATCTCACACCTTATACAAAATTTAACTCAAAATGTATCAAGAACCTAAATATAAAAGCAACAACCTTAAAAACCCTAGAAATAAATGTAGGAAAACATTGTGTTAGGTGGTAGTTCCTTAAACCTTACACCCAATGCATGGGCAACAAAAGAAAATATAGATAAATAGAACCTCCTCAAAACTGAACACTTTTGCACCTCAAAGGACCTTGTCAAAAGGCTGCAAAGGCAGGCCACTCAATGGGAGAAAATATTTGACAATTACATATCCATGTTTAATATATATGATCTATAAAGTGATCATACAACTTAACAATAAAAAGATAAACTATCTGATTAAAAAATGAGCAAAACCCTTGAAAAGACAATTGTCCAAAGAAGAAATTCAAATGGCAAAGATACACATGAAAAAATGTTCAATATCATTAGTGATTAGGTAAATGCAAATCAAAACTACAATGGGATATCATTTCACACTTATTAGACTAGCCACTATTAAAAGGTGACAAAACTACAAGTGTTGGAAAAGGTGTGGAAAGACAGAAATGCTTATTCACGGTTGGTGATGTAGAATAGTACAGCCACTGTGGCGGACTGTTTGGCAGTTCCTAAGGAAATTGAATATAGATTTGCCATGTGACTGCCATACCACTACTAGGTATATACCCAGAAGAACTGAGAGCAGTGACATGAACAGACATCCGCACACCAATGTTCATAGAGGCATTATACCCAATTGCCAAAAGTTGGAAGCAACCCAGGTGTCCATCAACTGGTGAATGGATAAATAAATTGTGGTGTATGTACACGATGTAATATTATGCAAAAATAAGACCAAATGAAGTCGTGAAACATATGACAACATGGATGAAACTGGAGGAAATTATGTTTAGTGAAGCGAGTCAGAGCCAAAAGGACAAACACTGTAAAATTGTGCTATTATGAACTAAATATATTGTGTAAACTCATGGAGTTAATCATTAGAATATAGGTCACTAGAAAATAGAATGAGTGTAGAGAGTGGAAAGCTCAGGGTTAATCTGTGCAGAATTGGTTAAAAGATTGTAAATCTTTGGAAATAAATAGAAATGGTGAAAGCATATCACAGTGTTTATAACTAGCAGAACTATTATATGGGTATGACAGTGGTCAAAAGGGAAAGTCTAAGGACATGTATATTACTAGAAGGAAGGCTAAAAAATGTAACATTGGGCTGTATAATATAGTGAAACCTCATGTAAAATACGAATATGGGTGATAGTGCATATATAAGATTGTTTTACAAAATATAAATACAAATATACTAGAGAGAGGGAATCAGAATAGCAGCTATGTACAGAAGTAGAAGCATAGAGAGATTAAGATATGATAAGTTTTGTTTGTTTGTTTAATTGGTTTTTGTTTATTATTATTGTTGTTGGAATAATGAAAATGCTCTAAAAATGATTGAAATGATGAATGCACAACTATGTGATTATATCAAATATCCTTGCTTGTACACTTTAGATGGATTTAAGCTTTATTAATATGTATCAATAAAATTTATTTGTTAATAAAAGAATATCCCTCTGTTAATACTACTTTATCTGCATTACAGACCTCTGGACATTAAAGTGATAAAGTATATTTAAAAAAAAAAAAACAAACCCAAAGCTAACTTAGAACATATGAAGACCACATTTGCAGAAAGTTACATATGAGCCTGACAATCTGAACAAGAAAGGAAGAATGTGCAAGTTTAGGGCAGTCTGAAATCTAGCAAAGGAGCATCTGGTGGAGGCTGGCTTTGTTTTTTATTCTTGTTTAAATCTACAGTAGTGCTGTCCCATAGAACTTTCTGTGATGGTGAAATATTCTACAACTGTGCTATTCAATAGGGTAATCACCAGCCACATGTAACTTGTGAGTACTTGGAATGTGGCTGGGTGACTAGGTAACTGGATCTTAATTTAAATTTAAATTGCATCCCATAGCTAGTGGTCAATGTATTAGCACAAATCTAGAAGCTCAAAAACCAGTCCAGGACCCAAGAAAGTCAGAGCAACTAGAGGTGTACAAATAAATATGGACCAAAAGCAAAGACATAATAGAAGGGACTAATATTCCTAACCAATGTAGCAGTGAAAGCAACTCAAGTTAACTTTTGAAAGATCCAGAAAGCTTGTTCTTTTAGATATGACTTTAAGATAAGAAAATTTACCTGCAACATATTGCTTTAAATGCTACAAAAAACATGTTCCTTTAAAAATGTGAGCTCATTCACTAAAGTCAGTATATTCATTTATGCACCTACTATGTACTCTGTACAATAGTAGGTAATTTAAAGGATATGTGTCTCCAGGTTATATTTGAAATGATCAGAGGATGCTGTAACAGTATATAGAAGATTATATAAATTTGACATGGGATCAAAGAGAGATTTGAGAAATGTGACTACTAATTTGATTCCTGGAGATGAGAAGGCAGCTAAGGGAGGTGGAGATACCAGGAAGGCACTTCTGGGAAAAGGAAACAAATTAAATAATGACAGAAAAGAGTAAAACTGCAAAGTACATGTAGGAGTTGACACGCATCTAAGAGTACCAAGGTTATTAAGTAGAGGAAGACATGGTGGTAGATGAAGTGGGATGGAAAGTGAGAGTGGAAAAGTAATAAATCAACTTTATGTACCATACATGCTAACAAAATGGATGTTAATTTGCTGGCAGCATGGGAAATGTTGCACAGTTTTAATAAGTATTATTTTAAATGGATCACTCTCTGTACAAAGAAAGGTGTGGCTTAAATGGCTGTGGAGGATAGGGATAAAAGGTGAGGCATGACAAGGGTTGGGCTGGAGAATGGTTGCAGGCAGAGATAGTAGTTAAAATACTTATAAAAATTCAGATGAGATGTGATAAGAGCCTAAATTAAGTCCCTGGGAGGGAACTTGAAGACATACCAAAAGAGGTGAATGGTTCAATAAATATTTGAGAGCAAAAACCTACCATTCACACCAACTACTTAGGTGTAGAGGATGAATAAGAGAAAGAATCTTGGACAAATCTTAGGTTCCTGACTATGTGGGTTGTGGGTCATTAAGAGAGATAGGGGTTATAGGGGAAGTACCAAATAGGGAAGGACTTAATGAATTTATTTTGAACATATGAGTTTGAGGTTCCTGTGAGTATTTTCATGCCCAAATCTCAGGACAAAAGTCTGGGCTGGAGATTAGATATTGATATCATTATCATAAAATAGTAACGAAAACCATGACAGTATATATGAATTCCAACTTAGACTGAGATAATTGAAACGCTGAAGGTAGAACACTGGGGAACCCCAGTGTGTGAAAGGCAGCTCTAGAGAGATGGACTCATGAAGGAGATCTTGAAGAAGAGTCCAGAATGGAAAGGAAACCAAAAGAGATCATTGACTTGTAAGAAAAAGGGAAGAATTTCAAGAACTATAGGAAAGAAAGCAGAAAAGCCGCAAATTATATTGACTGAAAATGGTGGGAGTGATGATGGTGGCATGTGACTTGCAAACTAGGTAATATAAGACTTGAATTTTCTACCTCGGTCTCCCTTGGGTCACTCATGCTGGAGGAAGCTGACCACCATGTCATGAAATCATTCAAGAAGCCCTATGGAGAGGTCCACATGGTAAGGATCGATGGCTTTCTGCCAACAGTCAGCACCCATTTGCCAAACATGTGAGTGAGCAATCTTGGGAGGAAATGTTCCAGTCCCAATTTTGCCTTCAGGTGTGGATATCTTGACTGCAACCTGATAAGAGATCTCAGGCCAGAACTACCATAGAAACTGTGAGAAAATAAATGTGTATTATTGCTTTAACAAATTGAATTTTGGGGACAACTTTTTACACAGCAGTACATTATTAATAAATATTTTGGTACTCAGCAAAGGAGTGCCGTCAATAATTAAAATAAAAACATAAAATACAGTAAGTGCAACAAAACTGAAAGGGATTTACAAGGATGAAGTGAAAGGCTGAAACAGACTGTTGGCAAAGGTCATCGTTGAAGGATTGAAGGAAAGTGAGGAAAACCTTATTGGAAAACTAGAGAACAATTATTGTTATGTGGTACAGAATTTTAGCAACACCGTTGCCTGCAAAAACATGAAAAGTAGAAAATGTCCCCAATAAACTATGTAATTGAGAAGATTTCTAGGCAGCGTGTTGAAGATTTCATCTGGATCTTCATGCTGCTTATAGTAAAATGATAAAGGAAAGAGATAAAACTAAAGGACAGACTGTTAAATATAAAGAAACCAGAGCTTGCTGGTTTCGAATAGCCCCAGAATCTCTACACAGCAAATGATTTTAAAAGTTAAAAAAAGTTTCTGGACAAAAATCAACTCTAGGCAACCATCAGGAATAAATATTAAAAATGAAGCTAAGTATTACTATAAACTCTTGGTAATCTTACAAGGATCCAGGCAGGTGACTGGAACCAAGCAGTGACATAATAGGGCTTCTAAAAAGTTTAGAAGCCTTGTCCTTCAGTAGAAGGCCAAGGTAGAGAAAGGCTTTTGTAAAAGAGATTTTGGAGTATTGCTTTTACTTAATGTTGTGAACTCCAATAATATTCATAGGTGACCCCCACATTTTTTAATGAATTTTATTGGCAAGAATACTGTCAGGTTAGATTTGAAAAGGACAGAGAGTACAAAATGCAAAGAGGTCTTTGATGCCCAAACCTTTGCACACAAGAAACTGGTAGAAAACATATATATATATATTTAGATGCAAACAGGGGCTACTTTCAATGGAATAAAAAAAGGATGGCTCATAGAGTAGAAACAAGAGCCCAAAGGCAGAACTAAGAACCAAGAAAAATTATTCCCAGAACTTGAGTCTGAATCAAGCAACTGTCAACATGTACCTTGTGGGTTCCAGAATTGCTGTGGACCAGTAACACCTATGTAACAACTTGTTTCCTCTCTTTTGAATGGGACACTTTATAGCAATTGTCTGATATACACATGTTTGCGGGTATGTATATGGGAATAATCACATCAATATTAGCCAATTTAATATTTTCCTTTTTAACTTATTACTCTTCTAGTCATTTTACATGACACTGTATATTATTCAAAAACATTATTTAAAATAATTCCTTGGGTACATATAAAATAATTTTCTTAGTCATTCCCATATTGTTGACTTTTACTTTTATTTTATTCCCAATTTAAAATTTTGTTGTGTAGAGAAGTCCCTCCTTCTTTTGACTGATTTCTCTCTGAAAATTTTCCTTGGGTGATATTATTGGGTCAAAGTTTCTTAGCTAATTTAAAGAAAAACAAAACAAGTTTATTTCTCTTAATCTAGGCCTAGAATAAAATGTTGGATTCTATGGGAGTTAGCTAAAATGGGAAAGAAGAAAAAAAGAGTAGGGAATCAGAAGATTACTACCTGATAGACTGTTATCCCAGAGATCAAGTGTGGAAATATGTGACTTTCATTTGGACCATACCATTAGTCTGTCCATGTTTGGAATGTGATTGGAGAGCTTGTCTATCTTTCTCCTCTGTAAATTGTTCCCATTCATCCCCTATCTCCTACCCTTACTTGATCAATCTGAGTCAGACACTCAACCTGGATAATTCCACACTAGACCAAATTAAGCATCAAGCAGATATACACTGGTGTGATCATGTTTGAATAGTGAAGTATTGGAACCAAGATTCAGTTCAAACTCTTCAAAACTCATGTCCATTCTTCCAAAAGCCATCAAGTAGTGGGACTTAATGACTTCTTATCACGACAATCCACTTAGCTGGTTGATTCCTTTCCAAACTTAAAAAAAAAAACACAATTTTATATCATGATCCTTTCTAGAATCAGGTTTAAAAATTGCTGTATTAATTTTGCCATCTTTCTAGTGAAAATGATATTAAGTGTAAGATGTTACCTCTTTTTTTTTTTTAAGATTTTATTTATTTATTCATTTATCCCCCCCTTGCTGCTTGTGCTCGCTGGGTCAGCCAACCACGCCATGCGGGCAGGCCTGCCCTCACCAGGAGGCCCCGGGAACCGAACCCGGGGCCTCCCATATGGTAAACGGGAGCCCCACTGATTGAGCCACAGCCGCTTCCCAAGATGTTACCTCTTAACTTCATGCTTAGGATCAGAAATTTTCCAAGTGTCAGAGAGTCACAGGTTAGTTTGTTGAATTCTTTGGTCTAAGTTTAAATTCCACCCTTCCTCTCTCTCTAACATACACAAGCATGAACATCCTTCACTAGTGTGCTCTGCCTATTTTGATTTTAGCATTTGAGGTCCCCAAAGAGTAATTTTAATGGTTAATTTTGTAGAGGATACTCCCTAACCTATGAGCTGATTGCAACTTGAAGTGTGTTCTACAGAGAGAAACATGCAAATTTGTCCTCATTAGCGTATTGGATTCTTTACAATGGTTGTGCCTGCCATTCCAACTTATACTACATAAAGCACCTACCTACATTTTCTATAGTTTAAAAGCTCAGTTTATCATGCTGTACTTACTTACTACTTCCAGTGTATTGGAAACACCAGCTGTGTCCTTTATTGAATGTGATCTGATTTAAGACTCTTGTTAATTCTGCAGATGGATCAATGTTCTTGAACTAATAATATATGTTTTTAGAAATCTATAGTAGTGTGTGGTGCATTTAACCTTTAACTGTTAACTTTCTGTAAAAAAAAGTGAAAATGCTGACAGTTACTAGTATTTGGGGATCAACTTCATAAACAGCTGTGGTGGTCTGGAAAAGAACTCTTCACAGGCACTGATCCACCAGCTACAGCCAATAAAAGTGCCACTGTGGATGCAGAGTGCCATGTATGGGAAACAATACCAACGTAATAATTATCTCCAGGAAAATGCTACCAGTTGATGGCAAGATGATAAGGATGTTGTATATATGTGTATGTTGGGAGCAGGAGCAAGGGCAGACAGTTGTGTGATAATGAGATTGAGAAGGAAAGATGAGTATAAAAATTGGTGCTTATGGTATTGTTTCTCAGTTCTTAATGATTTTCTCTCTTGTGTATCAGAGTCTTACAGCTAGCTGATTATCACCGTCATTAATGTCTACTGAGCTCTGATGAGATTTATGGTACAATCAAAACCAAAGCTCCTATCTACCCCTGTCAGCTTTGCTACTGAGTTATGGTACTAACTGGTCATTTGGTCTCTGTCTTGCTACTTCAATTTATTTCAATGATATCAATTGAGCTTCTGTTATATAAGGGTACGATTGTGAGTATGGATATAACCTTTCAGTCCTACACTTGCATCAGTGCTTAGAAGAGACAGATGTTGTGGAAAGAGAAAGCTGACACATGCATCAAAGGATAAATAGTCAAAGAAAGATGGCAAGAGTAGAGCAGGCTTATTTGTATTATATGCATTTTAACCACAGAAGTAAAAAGAGTAATGGCATATCTCACGTATCTGTTCATGTGTTCATTTAATTAATGTCTGCTTCCCCCATAAGCACCATGGGAGGAGAACCAGGTAAGCTTGGTTTGCTGTTGCATTCCCGGAGCCTGGCCCCATGCCTGGCACATCAGAAACACTCAGTATATATTTGTCAAATGAATGGATTCGTATTAAATAAATCATCTTGAATATGGGTAGTAAAAGCAGCCTGAGGGGCTAAGATTCTGCCCTGAGATATTCTTCAGTGTTTCTTCAGACTATTTCTGGACCGTCTGCACTGGTAGGAGAGAAAAGCCTGGGGAGACCTCTCAGTATAATTTATTATATTCATGTAGCACCTATCACCTTGGTACTGTATCTAGGTCAGTGATTCCCAAAGTCTATTTTGTAATATCCCGGAGTATCTCTGTGGGGCTGTTACATCTTAAAATATTCTCAAAATAAAATTAATTTTCATTCAATCTAATTTTTAAAAATAAACATGGACCACTAAGGGATGGCATTATAAAACCAAGAACACAATTCTAAACTAGAACACTTCCAGAGACCTAGCTTCATTTCAAAGTAGTTGTTGTGTCATCTAGTTGTTTATTTTTTCCAACAAATATTTATGAAAGGTTTGCTTTTGGCTGGGCATTATAATTATACCAAGTACTTGGGATATAATGAGTATATCACCCAGCCTTTGTTTTACTGGAGCTTGTTTAATGGGCAATCCGATGGAGATGCAGTATGATAGCGTTATCCTATATTTCTTACCTTTTCCTGGTGTCTCTTTTCCTCATAATTAATCATAAGTATGCCTCTGATCCAAGCACCCCAGTATATCCTCAGTTTTGCAGAACATAAACTGTCTTAAATTATCTGAAATTGAGGTGGCCATCCCTGGTCAACCTTCAGTTATACATGTCTAGTTTCTGACACTTTGCATTCCTCACAGTTAGGCACCTCAGAAATAAATGCAACATCTTCATTAGTAAACTAATTCCCCTACTCTATTTCTTTCACATATACCTAGATCCCAAAACTGGAAATATTTTTGATGCATTAGGGTATTAGAAAGAACTTCATCCTTCCAGTCACAAAGATATGAGTTCAAGTCCCAGCTCTGCTACTTGAACGCTGAGTAACATGACTATATTTTTCTTCTATAAAAGAGTAGAAGTTCTAACCTCTTGGAGTTATTTAAGAATGTCAAAGACAGGGAAGTTACTCAATAGATTCTTGTTCTTTCCTCCATTTACATAATAACATAAGTCATTGGTTATGGATTAAATGGTGTCCCCAGAAACGACATGTTCAAGTCCTAAACCCTGGTCCTGTGAATGAGAACATATTTGTAGAAAGGTTCTTTGGAGATGTTATTAGTTCAAATGAGCCCCAAATGGATTTGAGTGGACTCTAATCGAATAGGATTGGCATTCTTATAAGGAAAGGACATTTGGGCACTGAAGGAGACAGAAAGAAGAGAGCCATGGGATGGAGGCAGAGACTGATTTATGCCACCAGCCAAGTAATGTGAGGGATTGCCGGCCACCCATCAGAAACCAGGGGATAGGCGTAGAGCGATTCTCCCTTTAAGAGGAAGCTTGGCCATGCTAACACCTTAATTTCAGACTTTTAGCCTCTGGAGCCATGAGATAATACATTTCTATTGTTTAAACCAACCAGTCTGTGGTCTTTTGTTATTACAGCAGCCTTGTCAGACACCATTATTATAATATAATGGTATAATATAGACTCTAACCCTTCAAGGTATTCAAACAATGGCATTATTCACAATATATTTTTAAACATCCATCAATTTAAAAACTCATGTCATTATAATAATTTTAAAATTTTAAAAAGATTTCTTTTAATGAATGGGGCAAAACAATGGTGTGCCTCCTGTGACTGTGAATGTCTGGTTACAGATATTTTTAGAGTCCTACATATACAGTACAGATCATAACAGAAGATTGCACCAACAGGATAGAGATCGACTAGCAAATACATAAAGAGGACATAATTTTCGGTCATTTATATATATTTTTTTAACATGAGAAAAATCTTTCAAAATATTGAAGTGCAATTACAAATATGTGAAATATTAAGGCAACTATTTCCATCATTAATCCACAACAAGTTAGGTCAGAATTCCAGGTAAAATTGAAGTGTTAACAAGTCACAGTAAGAATTTTATCTATATTTGACCTCTGCCCACTTCTCCCAACTCCTTATAAACCCCCAGGGCAAATGGAGCTGACCATGTGATTGGTAAGATTGCAAGGCACTGATTAGGCCATGTTCTGAATAGCCAGGGTCCTCCATGCATTGAAATGTCATGCACTTGAATGGTACTTTACCTCTTCCACTTTGTGTTCTAGAATTTGTAAGTTGAGCCAAGGTCTCTTTCTTGGACTTTCTCTTTCTTGATAATGCTGGTTATTGCTTCCAGTTACTATACTATATAGCAAATAGCAAATACTCAAGATTTAAGTTCAAGGAAGCCCCATTCAGGGCACACCCACCCAGCTCAAGTCTACCTTATTTCTGTACTAGGATTTGCCAGGAAATGGAACAACCAAAAATGAAGTGGTACTTCCCACCCCACCGCTGCCATCAACCCTGTGATATCACCTTTAGAGCCCCTCCAAGAATGAGAGGGTATGGGGAGGACAATATTGGGCACTTCCCTGCCTAGAATCAAAAGGAAAATCCAAACTTCTGCATTAGAACCCCAAATTACATTATGAATTGATCAAGCATGGTAATCTAACATTTCATGCCATACTTCTCTGAACCAAGGGATATCTTCCTGAAGTTGAATCATAATTGCTTTCCATTGAGGTATCCTTTCATGCTCATATTAAAAGCAACATTCCCAACATTCCTTCTAATTTATGCCTTACAAGGATTCTTGCTATACCACAGCAGCATCTACATGACAAACGGGTGAAAATGGGTGCATGCCATTTCTATCTTGCCACAAATTCAGCTCATATTCTAGGAGAAAAGAAGAGATGAGAAGACTATGCTAGACAGAACATATTTACAACTGAGTTTAACTTATATATGATTATGTATTACACCAAATATAAGCACCTCATGATAAGTGATCCTTGGAGTTTAATATCTACTCTGGTCTGGGTACCAATGCCTTATATGCCTCTTCAAACCAAAGTTAATATTCACTAAACTCATGACTATAGTAAGACTAATGCAGAAGTGGTGGAGCATAACAAAGAATCGGATGACACTAAATGTGTGACTACATTGCAACTTCTCTCTTCATTTTGGGCAAGCCACTTAACTGTACTGTGCCAGCCCCAAGTGCCACTGGCCCATTTGTTATGTACTTTTTTATCCAAAAGACAACCCATGAGTTACAGCTAGGGTTTCCAGCAGTCACCCAGGATCCCTCTTGCTACTTTTGTTGAGATCCTGATGTTGCCCCACCTTAAGGTTCATCATTCTCATGCCCAGTCCCACCTTCAGTCTAAACTTTCTCTTTCTAGCATTTGGACTCAGGCCTTTCCTGAGGATTTGGTCTTGGCTCATTTCAAACCCTGACTCAACTCCTAGCCATGACTGATGCCAAGCAGACCACCGTAGCTACTGGTGCAAATGGGGCTGTATGGAAAGTTCCAATGCTCATCAGTTATGCACACTCCTCTCCCTATTTTTGAGAACCTGATGAGCAACAGAGAGTGGAAATGGCATACTCTGAGCACTGAGTGTCTGTTGTTCATTGACTAAAATTTAAGCTGTATTGGGCACTGCTGCGGAGAATGATGCAGAAGACTTGTTTAGAAAATAAATGGAGGTTTAAGAACCCCGGTCCATAAATAAACATGTGCAAATTAATACAGTACAATTTGAGCAAATAAATGCCGAGGGGACACAGAAACTATAAAGTAGGACAATACTCCAGAGAGCATGAGTTATAAATATCCACTAGAGTCCACAATGGCGATAGTAAGTTTGAACTAAAATTCATGAGCATGCCCACCGAAGCAAATGCCCTGTGTAAATATTCACTACATGGAGGAGCAAGCCACTCCCTGAGGAATCCCACTGCCCAGTATAGACGTCCTCCCACCCACCAGCGTCATACACAGCCATTGCTTTTTTTCCACCAAGCATTTTCACATTCTCACAGGCACATGGCCACACTCGCCTCCTGAGGTTGGTCAATAAAGTGTGGTGTTTGCAGCATTTTGCTGCGTTTTTAGTAATTGCCACTTACTCATGAGGAGAAGGAGCTGGAGATTTCCTTTAAGCCAAGGCCTCTGGGCCTGTGGTCCAGCATAGAAGACACTTCATTCCAAGAGCCCTAAAGAGTTGACTCATAAGGCCATGCTCCATAAAACCCATGAGCACAAGCCTTTAATGGAGATCAACTATAGTTTACAAACGATTAAAATATTGTTAATGATGATATCGAGGTACTTGAGGCTCTGAAAGGGGAACTTTAAAAATGAGACGTTACCAGAACCTCTGGAGTCTTAAGCACTTGTCAGTTCATGTTTTTTAAAAGTGCATTAGCTTTATCCAGTTTCTATATAGCCTTTCTCCTCTCCCTGGCTCTGTTTCCCAGGCAACCATTTAAAACTGCTCCAAAAGGCACTGCTGTCTCGAAAAGAAAAGAACAGAAAAGGACAATGGTCCTAAGCTTTCTCTCTTTCTTTAGGGTTTTTCTCCATCTTCCCAACCACTTCCCTGGCTTTGGGAGTATGCAAGCTCCAGAGCCTTCTCACCTTGAATGTGCAACTGTGGGGTAATTAAAGGGGTGGGTGTCGGGCCAGTTGGCAGCAGTGTCTTTAAGATTATGGTTACTTATTCAGGGTCAGCTAAGAGGCCCGAGGGCTGGGGTAGATCAGTACTTAAAGCAAAAATACAGAAATAAAAGCTTTCAGTGAGGATCCTGCCCTGCTTTCAAACCTCTAATCTTGGGGAAAGCCCTGTGTAAAAGGCAGTGATGCTGGCTGTCAGCTTCCACCCCAAGAGAGACATCTCCAGGGAGATGAAGACAGGAGGCTCTGGTTAGGGGGAAGCTGCACGCTCCACGCAGAGTGGTTCTTGGGAGGCAGTGTGTGGCCAGTACCCTCAAGGTTGTCCTGCCTCCCCTCAGCTTCCTTGAGGTTTTTCTTTTTTTAATTTAGATTTTACTTTTAACAAACAGAAAATTTCCTTGTTTCATCAACCCCAAATCTCCTGGATCCAGGAAGTAGACAAGCAGACAAGGGGAAATGTGATATTTTACAGGACTCCCTGTCATTGTCAGAATAAAGCAGCAGCTAAAAAAGGTCAGGACTTGGAGCTTTCATTTACAGTTTTGAACTGTTTGTTAAAGACTCCTCTTTAGGAAAGGAAGGGCAAACACAGAGTGCCAGTATTGGGTTAGGAACCATATTGAAGGACTTACATAAGGGGTCTCATTTAATCTCCTAAACAACTCCCTGAACCCATATCATTCTTATTTTATTTGTATTTATTCCTCCTCACCCACCCCCTAGCTCTCAGAGGTTAAGTAGATTGCCTGAGGTCAAAGCCATGGCGGCCTAACTTCAGAAAGACCATGTTGTTTCCTTCACACCTCCCTGGCTCCCTGTCCCACAGAAATAATGTCACCACCTAACAAAGCTGAAAGAACAGTGAGATGGTTTGAAGCTATATGGACCCCAGAAAAGTATATTCTCAAAGTTAACCCATTCCTGTGGGTGTGGACCCATTGGAAGTAGCATCTTTTGGTGAGTAGGATCTTAAGGTATGACCCACCTCATTCAGGGCAGGTCCTAATTCTCTTCTTGGAGTGCTTTATAAGAGAATGAAATTCAGACAAAGGGAGAGAAAACCAAGGAAGCAAGAAGCTGAAAGCAACAAAACCTAGAAGAGAAGGGAGAGACCAGCAGATGCTGTCATGTGCCTTACCATGAGACCGAGGAGTTCAAGAGCACTGGAGCCAGTCTAGGGAAGAAAGCATCACTTTGATAATGCCTTGATTTGGACATTTTCCTCTTCAGCAAAACTATAAGTTTGTAAGCTAATAAATTCCCATTGTTAAAAACCAATCTATTTTATCGTATCTGCTTTGAGCAGTTTTAGCAAACTCAAGCAGGCAGAGACAGCCAGAGGTTGGGGTTAAATCTTTCATACAAATGGATCTGGATATGTCTTTTGTTCCTCATTCACCTCAGTAATATGGATCAGAAAAATGGAATCCTGCCAAAACTCTGACTGGTACTATTTCAGTAAGGTAGCATCACAGAAGTAGGTTTGTAAGAGTTTTGATTTATTGGTATGAATTAAGGACTTCCTATAGGCTCAGTCCTCTGAGAAATAAAAGAAAAGCATGAGAAAAAGTACTGCCATTCAAGGGTTGAGTGGCTTAAGTGGCTCAAGCACCAGGGCTTTGGTTGTACACCAAGCTGGGAGTCGGTACATGTCCTGCCACCTATTGGCCTGTGATTGAATTATCTGGGCCTTAGTTTTCTCATTTAAAAAACAGCAATAACAGTGAATCTGTCCTCAAATCACTCTGAGTATTAAATGAGATAATTTAAGAAAAGTTCCTGTTAGATAATAATGGTAGCTGGTATTATTATTGTAGGTTTAAATTGTAATTGAGGTGATGGTAATGGAATAGAAAGGCAAGAAAGTGTATGATGAAGTTCCAAAGTGGTAGCTTCATTTGTAAGAATTATCAGAGAAAGAAGAGATGCATGTGAGATGGTTTTCAGGACAAATTCATAAAGAACTGAGCTTGATCTGGAATTTTTAGGTGCAGAAAAGAAATCAATAGATTTTTCCAGCAGCTATAGAACTCATGAACAAAAGTTTGAAGATGGGACTAAGCAAGTTTAGAAGATAATGAAAGGACCAGTTTGGTCATAGCAGAGTGAAGATTCTTCTGGGCAGTGAAAGGAGAAAAAGTTGCCCTGGGAACAGCAAAGGGTTAGATTTGTTCCCATTAAAACAAGATCATGGAAGGATTTTGATCAAATAGGATCCCCAACTTGGTAACTTTTAACAATCTAAGGAAATCATCCAGTAAATCATGAGCCCAAAGGGACTCCTCTGGAGGATGATGTAAGCATGTGGAATCAACCCAGAGTTTCTTCCTCAGTCCTGAATCCTTCCGTTTGAGGACATTTTTTGCTCAATGATTCAGGTAAAAGACCTACAGAACCCCAGAGGACAAAACTCCAGTAGGGAGGGGAAATTATAAAGGGATAGAAAGAAAACTAGATCAACCCAGATAATAAAGAGGTATTAGCTCTGTCAAGAAGAATTCATTCCCTGAAGTAGATTTCAGACAGGTTAATGGAGGGTGCCCAAGTCTTGGTGACTTAGTGATATTTTAATGGGTTAAGCAAGCGAGTATATAATAGAGTTTGTGTCAACCTACACCCAGTCCTTAACTTACACCAACAGACTCTTCTATTTAGAAACCCTATTATATTCTTTTTGCCTCCTGTCTGCCTTTTTTTTTTTTTTTGAAAAAATAAAAAATAAAAAGGAAGAAACTGAAAGCAAAATGAATCTGAGATTATTCAACACAGCTTCTTCTTCTAAGTTTTGTTTTTTGTTTTTTGTTTGTTTGTTTGTTTTTTGTTGTTTTTTTTTTTGCTGTTGTCCCTTTTTTATTTTTATTGTTTCTTTTTTTTTTAAATTAGAGAAGTTATGGGCTTATTCTGAGAAGTTTTGATAACAGATTGGTTTTAAGATGGGGATGAAACAGACCAACACAAGGTTTTGGAATTCTTTTCAGTTAGCCACATAGGTCCTGCCAACAACTGGCTTTATGAACTCCTGTACAGTTCACTGTGCTTTCCCCTCTCTCTGCACTCTCATTCCTTCACAAATATTTATTGGATGCCTATTATCTGCCAGGTGTCATTCTAGGGCCTAAACAAAGTGCCCACCTTTTATGGAGCTTATTTTCTACTGGGAGATTTAAACAGGAAAGAGTATCAGATGTTTGTAGTGCTATGAGGAAAAATAAAGGGAAGCAGAATAGAGTGGTATGAAGGATCTGTGCTTGAGTGAAGTGGAGACTGGTGTGCCTGAAGGAGAGTGAGCCTGAGGAGAGTGATAGCAACTGAGTTCTGAGATGTCATGTAGGGCATATCCTGTAGGGCTTTTACTCTGAGTGAAATGAAAGGTCATCAGAGGGTTTTGGACAGAGGAGTAACATGAGCTGGTTTATGTATTAACAGGACTGATCTTTTTTATGAATACATTTTGCTATTATTTTTTTAAAGAAGCTTTAGATTACATAAATGTTTCATGAAAATCTACGGGATTCCCATATACCGCACCCCTCTCCCCCCCACCCCCCACTTTTCCCCATAAACATCATCTTTCATTGGTGTGGTACATCTGTTACAATTGATGAACACATATTGAAGCATTGTACTAACCATGGTTTATAGTTTACATTATGGTTTACACTTTGCACCACGTAATTTTATAGGTTCTGACAAAATATATAATGGCCTGTTTCCGTTATTGCAATGTCATGTCAACAATTCCAATGTCCTAAAATTGCCCAATGTTAAACCCATTCTTCCCTCTCCCTCCCCTCAGAACCCATGGTAACCACTAGGTTGCAATCTTTGAAGAATAAGGTTCATAGTTACATGGATTAATATTGAGGGCTTGATATGTTGGTCTGTCTTCTTTTGTTAGGCACTTTCTGTGTTCTTGAGAGACTCTTGCCCCTCTATTCAAGAACCTACCAGGACTCCCCAGGATAAGAATTTAATATTTCCTTGTTTATTGTGTGGATGTCCACCCACTGAGATAACACCTTATGACCAGATGAACACTTTCATATTTCACAGAGGATGCCCCAGGTGCACTTTTCCCACATATCCCCACACTTGTGATGCCCTACACCAATAACCTTCCCTTGCTAAAAGAACATTCCCACCATTGTAGTTTTAACTACAGAACTACAAGTCCCCAGAGTTCACCTGTTTCTTCCTCCAGCCCTCCCCCCCAGTTCCATATATACTCCAACTCAACCTTCCCACTCATCCTCACATTCCAGCACTATCGACCCCACTCACATCCCTGCAGCACTATCACCCCCATTCATTGTCAAACCACCCTCTTCAACTTTTTCATACATTTTACCCATATTGAGCATCAGCTCACCACACTCTACACCCTTTCTGTTTCCTGATAACCTGTCTTGCACAGTCTAGCTCTCTGTGAGTCTGCTCAATTTCCTTAGGTCAGTGAGGTTCTGTAATATTTGTCCTTTAGTGACTGGCTTACTTCACTCAACATAAGGTCTTCAAGAGTCACCTATGTTGTCCTATGTGTCAACACTTCATTCCTTCTTACAACTAAGTAATATTCCATTGTATGTATATACCACAATTTGCTTATCCATTCATTTGTTGATGGACACTTGGGTTGCTTTCAACTTTTGGCAATAATGAATAATGCCACTATGAACATTGGTGTGCATATATCTGTTTGTGTCCCTTCTTTCAATTCTTCTGGGTATATACCCAGCAGTGGGATTGCTATCATAAGATAGTTATATAGTTAGCTTCTTGAGGAACCACCAAATCATCCTGCACAATGGCTGCACTATTCTACATTCCCACCAACAGTGGATGAGGTTTCCCTTTCCTCCACATCCTCTCCAACACTTATAGTTCTTTGTTTGTTTTTTAATAGCCACCAGTCTAATAGGTTTAAGATTATATCTCATTGTAGTTTTGATTTGCATTTCCATAATAGCTAGTGATTTTGAGCATCTTTTCATGTGCTTTTTAGCCAATTTTTTTATTTTTTTAATTTTTTTATTGTGGGTACAAATCAAATTTTTCACAATACATACCAATATTTGTAAAATGATATATAAATATATATACATGTATGTGCATTTGCTTACATAAATGTTATTTTAAATATATATATATATATTTTTTTTTTTTTTTAAGGTGCTTAGATTACCTAGATATTACACAGAAATTACAGGGATTCCCATGTTCCCCACCTCCCATACCTCCCACAACATCCCACACAAACATCCTTCATCAATGTGGCACATCACCTGTAATGGATATACACATCCTAGGGCCTTGCCACCAAGCATAGACCACAGTTCACATCATAGACCACACTCTCCCCCACACAGTTCTGCATGGTATATGCTGATGTAAAATGGTCTACATCTGTCACTGCAACACCACTCAGGACAGTCCCCAAGTCCCAAAAAAGCCCCTGTTTTTCAACTGCTCTTCCCCTCCCTGCCCCAAAAGTGTCCAGTGGCCACCGGCTCCACCTCACTGTTATAATTTCTTCCATTGCTTGAATCACAATATGTCTACAACAGAATACCATTAAGTCCACCCTAGTCCATAGCTCTTCCCCCAATCCTGAGGAGACTGGGAAGGTGATGTCCACTCCACCTCCAAGTGAGAGAGGGCTTATATCCCATGGATACAGTGGATGGGATTATTCTGCCTGCAGCTTCAGGCCCTCTCCATTCCCTTGGATGGCCGTTGCCCATCGTCGTCTCCTCGCCAGGTGACTTGGATGAGTCCATTGAGCTATAGGGTAGGAGTTGCAGCTCCACCAAGATTCCAGGCACAGCTGGCACATAGGTAGGCCAGAGGCCTTTTTAGCCTATTTTATTTCCTCTTTGGAAAAGTTTCTATTTAAATCTCTTACCAATTTTTTAAGTGTTTTTTTCTTTTTAATTTTCATGATGTAGGATTCCTTTATGTATGCTGGATATTATACCCTTTTCAGATAAATAGTTACCAAATACTTTCTCCCATTGAGTAAGCTGACTTTTCACTTTCTTGATAAACTCCTTTGAAGCTCAAAAGTTTTAATTTTGAGGAGGTCCCATTTATCTATTTTTTCTTTCATTGCTCACATTTCGGGTGTAAAGTTTATGAAACCATTTCCTATTACAAGATCTTGTAGATGCTTCCTTACATTATCTTCTAGAAGCTTTACTGTCTTTGCTCTTACATTTAGATCTTTGATCCATCTTGAGTTAATTTTTGTATAAGGTATGAGATAGTGACCCTCTCTCATTCTTTTGGATATTGATATCCAGTTATCTCAACACCATTTGTTGAAGAGGCCATTCTGTCTCAGTTGAGTGTGCTTGGTGGCCTTGAGGATCTATATCAGAACTCTCAATTTGGTCATTGGTCAGTTTGTCTATCTTTGTGCCAGTGCCATGCAGTTTTGACCACTGTACCTTTGCAGTGTGCTTTAAAGTCAGGTAGCGTGATTCCTCCAATTATTTTTCCTTTTCAATATGTTTTTGGCTATTTGGGGTCCCTTGCACTTCCAAATAAATTTCATAACTAGCTTTTCCAATTCAGTAAAAAATGTTGTTGTAATTTTAATTGGGATTGTGTTAAATCTGTAAATCAATTTGAGTATGACAGACATCTTAATGATGTTTAATCTTCCTATCCATGAACATGGAATATTCTTACATTTATTTAGATCTTCTTTGATTTCCTTTAACAATGTTGTATAGTTTTCTGTGTACAAGTCCTTTATATCCTTAGTTAAGTTTATCACTAGATATTTGATCCTTTTTGCTGCCATTGTAAATGGAATTTTTTTTCTTGATTTCCTCATCAGGTTGCTCATTATTGATATGCAGAAATGCTACTGATCTTTGTGTGTGATCTTATATCCTGCCACTTTGCTGAACCTGTTTATTGGCTCTAGAAGCTTTGTTGTAGATTTTTCAAGGCTTTCTATGTATAGGATAATATCATCTGCAAATAGTGAAATTTTTACTTCTTCCTTTCCAATTTGGATGTCTTTTATATTTTTTTCTTGCCTGAGTGCTCGAGTAAGAACTTCTAACGCAATGTTAAATAAGAGCAGTGACAGTAGGCATTCTTGTATTGTTCCAGATTTTAGAGGGAATGCCTTTAGCACTTCACCATTGAATATGATGTTAACTGTGGGTCTTTCATATATACCCTTTATCATGTTGAAGAAGTTTCATTCTATTCCTATCATTTGAAGGTTGTTTTTTTTGTTTTGTTTTGTTTTGTTTTTTTTATCAAGAAAGGATGCTGGATTTTGTTGAATGCTTTTTCTGCATCAATTGAAATGATCATGTGATATTTTTTCTTTCAATCTGTTAATGTGGTGTATTACATTGATTAATTTTCTTATGTTGAAACATCCTTGCATACCAGGGATGAAACCCACTTGATCATGGTGTGTAATATGTTTGATGTGTTTTTGAATATGATTAGCAAGTGTTTTGTTGAGGATTTTAGTGTCCAGGTTCACTAGAGAGATTGATCTGTAGTTTTCTTTTCTTGTGGCATCTTCATGTGGCTTTAGTATTAGGGTGATGTTGGCATCACAGAATGAGTTAGGCAATGTTCCCTCCACTTCTATTTTTTGGAAGAGTTTAAGCAGAATTGGTGTTAGTTCTTTTCGGACTGATTAGTAGAATTCACCTGTGAAGTCATCTGGTCCTGGGCTCTTCTTTGTTGGAAAGTTTTTGACGACTGATTCAATCATATTACTTGTGATTGGTCTGTTGAGTTCATCAAATTCTTCTTTTGTCATTGTAGGTTTCTTGTGTGTTTCTAGAAATTTGTCCATTTCATCTAAGTTATCCTTCTTGCTGGCATACAGTTTTTCAAAGTATTCTCTTACAATATTCTTTATTTCTGTGGGATCAGTGGTGATATCCCTTCCCTCCTTTTTAATGTATTTGCATGTGCTCTCTTTTTTTCTTTATTAGTCTAGCTAAGGGTTTGTATGATTGCTCTTTTAATTAATAGGATGTATGCTGAAAGCGATGAGTGGAAGCTGGGGGACCAGATAGGAGATAAATATACATTCTAGGAGAGACACCACGGACACTTGGCCTGGGGAGACGGGAAAAAGGAGCCAAAGAATGTTCAGCTTCTGGACATTTTTTTGAAGGTGGAATTGGTAAGAACTTTTGATGGATTAAATAAAGGATATGAAAAAGGAGAGTCAACGATAGAAATAGGCTTTTTTGTCTAAGCAGTAAGAGGGTGCTTGAGTGGGTGGTTGGAGATTGTGGATATGACTTTCTATACCTAACAAGTGAGTATTGGGCAAGATAAGTTTGAAAAATTTTTTAGACATTCCAGCAGAGATGTCAAATATGCAGGATTGTACATCAGGGAAAGATAAGGGTAAATATAAAAATGTGGAAAGATAAGGGCTAAATATAAAAATGTACACAACATTTAAATGCCATTTCATGGCATTTAAAACCATGAAATGGGATGAAGTCACCTAGGGAACTGGCATAAAGAAATGGTAAAGAAATGAAGAAGATCACAAGTGAGCTCTGAGAACTCTAATTTTCAGGGTTTAGAAGATGAGGAGGAAAGGAAAACCAGTAGAAGAAAAGCAGGGGAAGGTGGTGTATGTCCCAGAAGCCAAGTGAAAAAAGAGTGGAAAAATGTAGTGAAACCTGTGTAAAATGTGACCATTGAATTTAAAGTGGAAGTCATAGCCAGGTTGCTTTGACAAAAACCACACAATGGGTTGGCTTACCAAAAGGAATTTATTGGCTCACAGTTTGGAAGTCTAGAATTCCAAAGTCTAGGTATCAGCAAAGACGTGCTTCTTCCTGAAGCCTGTAGTGTACTGGTGCTGGCTTGCCACAATCCCTGAGGGTCCTTGGCATTCATATCTGCTGCCAGTCATGTGGTGGTCTCTCTCCTTTGTGTCTTCTCTTCTAGTTTCCATGATTTCTGGCTTCTTTCTATGGCCTTCTATGACTTTCTGCATCCAAATTTCTTCAGTTTATAAAGAACTCCAGCAATATGGATTAAAGCCCACCCTGATTCAGTAGGGCAACACCTTAACTAATAGTAACATCTTCAAAGGGTCATATTTACAAATCAGTTCAAGCCTACAAGAATGTGGATTAAGATTTAAAGAACAGCCTTTTTTAAGGGTATAGAAATCAATCTTTCACAGTTAATATCAAGGGAATTTTTGTAAAATAATAAGTATGGAAAGATGGCATTAGTGTAGGAGGGCGCACACTGCAAGCTCCCAGAGCAAGGCGGATTGGGGACTGGGTCCTACCCGGGGGTCTGTGCTGTGCACGCGTGGAATGAGAGGCTTGGGACATCTATCTGCGCGGATCGGCGGTGTGGACCGAACGGTGGAGATTCGTGAGTTTTGAGGCTGCCGGTGGAGGTTGGCACAGGAGGCTGAGCCCCGCGGTTAGGGAAAAATAAAATAAAATGGCCATTTTGAGCCGCGGGCGGGGCGAAAAAGTTTTATTTTCTGGGGATCTGGCTGCCTGTCGCCCCTTGGACCTTGTGTGAACAGAACAAACGAGCTAATCAGCACCCAGTGAACCGGAGGGGGGATTTTGGTCGGGAAACGCAGCTGATTTCCCTAGCCACCCAGGGATAAGACCCGGAGGGTTTGGTTGGAAGACAGGGAAGGGTATTTTATATTTTTAGACATTGATCTGGCTGCCTGCACCGCCCCATAGCCTTGGGGAGCAGATAAGCCGACCTGAAGCAGCATTAGGCTGAGAGCAGACGCGAATCTGCACTCAAACTGATTTACTGAGCAGCCCGGTGATGCTGGAGCTCGGCGCCAGAAGGGGCAGAATTCGACATCTTTAGCACTCCTCACTGACTAACATCAGAGCTTCAGCTAACCTGGGGAGTCCGGAAAGTGGGACGTGCTTGATTAATTTCCACGGGACCAGCTAGGGTCCCTTCCATAAGGGGGTTGGTCTAGAGGAGGAATTATTTTGGGTCCTGCATTTGGCTTAAAAAAAAAAAAAAAAAAAAAAAAAAAAGTGAGGTCACCTCAACAAATGAAAAATAAATTCTTTTTAATTTAGTTTAATAGCTAAAAGCTGCTTCAGGACCTGCATATAGAACCCTGTGGGGAAATTCATTGATAAACACAAGTAGGCGGGAAGGATCCACGTGGACCCTAGGGGAATCATTGACCCCCCTTAGCTCTGTTTGATTGCTTGCCTGTGTGGATCTTTGGTTTCTCTCTGTTACTTTCTGGTCTATTGCTATTACTCCCGATTTCCTCCCCACTTCCTTTTTCCTTCTATTTTTTTTTTTTTTAAATAGGTGCTGCCAGCTGGTCGCTTATTTGCTGGGCTTCTTATTCAGTAATTTCCCACTCGCTGTATATATTGATTCTGTATTACAAACTATAGCTTATCCTTCCTGCATCTTTCTGCCTTCTGTTTTCTGTTGTGGCTCTTAGAGACAACATTTTTTCATAGGCCCACACCTTAAGGGTGTCAATTTCTATCCCAACTATTTTGTTTTCTTCTTCTTCTTCTTTTTTTTTTTTATTAGTATTAACTTTTTCCTTTCAGACCTTTCTCTACTATTTTTCTCCCT